>CM058232.1:40146618-40507710 GCA_030180135.1 Orychophragmus violaceus
CACAGTTTCAATATATTTCATGAGATAATCGTGATGATAACGTATAATGAAATTATTATTAAAGGTGAGTTTATATAAATATGTATATGTATTATTATTATATTGATTATTAATTGTTTGGTGATAAGGGATGAGAGAAAGATGAAAAATGACCATGGAAATAAATGAGATAAGTCTTCTTATTATTATTATTTTTTTTGATGGATGATCTTTATCTTGTACATAAAACTCCTATTTAGTGGAAAAAAACATGATAACTCACACACACAATAACATATGTAGTGGTGATTCATACATATCTTATAAAATGATGACATATGTTACATCATTTTGCTACCTTAAATTATATTGGTGACACATTCAATTAACCTTATATTTTTATTTTCCTTTTGCCACATTGATGAATGATCATAATTATTTATAACATTCATGTATTATTTTGTATATAACTAATTTGTTTAGATCTTACAAAATTTATTGAATAGAACTCTTTCTTTTGGCAGTTTGTCTAATATGGAATTGCTGCATAAAAAAAGACATTTTTTCTGTTCGACACCTGTTACATGAAGCCAAAGACGACAAGAGGAGGATCAATACGTAAGAAGCATCTTTGCAAGTCTTTGGTTACTCTCTCACAGGATATAAAGACATGTGACCGCCTCATCGTACTCACATACATCATCCACCACATGTTAAAACATGCTTAAAATGTGGTCAAAAGAGCCAGCAAAACGTAATACGGATGTATCAATGTCCATAAGCTTGAAAATATGATATTTGTATGAGAAATATACTTCTTTCAACAAAACTCGTAGAGGAGATTACATTGATAGTTGTTTTGCAGGTTTTGAAAAATAGAGGAAAAGGCTAGTGTTGGTGCCAGTTCCAGCTCAAGGATATATATCTCCAATGATGCAGCCTGCAAAAACTGTTCACTTGAAGGGTTTCTCAGACCAAGTTCAATTACTTTAGCCCTTCAGATGACTTCGCTGATTTTCAGTTTGTCACTATTCCAGAAAGCTTACCGGAGTCTGCTCTGAAGAATCTCGGGCCCATACGGTTTCTTCATAAGCTCAATAAAGAGTGTCAGGTGACCTTCAAGGACTGTTTGGGTCAGTTGTTGCTGCAACAAAGTAATCAGATCGTCTGTGTCGTCTACGACGAGTTCATATACTTTGCTGAAGCTGCATCAAAAGAGTTTAAGCTTCCAAACGTTATTCTCAGCACCACAAGTGCCACAAATTTTCTTTGCCGCTCAGTATTCGACAAACTATATGCGAACAATGTACTGGCTCCCTTGAATGGTACTCTAGAATTCTCTGTTTCTATTTTGCGTTAGTGTCTATAATCTGTAACAGCATGGTTCTTGACCTTTTTCGCAGAACCCAAAAAAAAAAAAACGAGCTAGTGCCAGAGTTTCATCCGCTGAGATACAAAGACTTTACGGTTTCACATTGGGCATCATTAGAAAGCATAATGGAGATGTACAGGAACACAGTTGACAAACGGACAACCTCCTTTCTGATAGTCAACACGACAAGCTGTCTAGAGAGCTCATCTCTGTCTTGTCTGCAACAAAAATTAGAAATTCCAGTGTATCCTATAGGCCCTCTTCACATGGTGGCATCAGCTCCTACGAGTCTTCTTGAAGAGAACATGAGTTGTATTGAATGGTTGAACAAACACAAGCAAAATAGTGTGATATTCGTAAGCTTGGGAAGCATATCTTTGGTGGATATCAATGAGATGATGGAAATGGTTGCGGGATTGGCTGCTAGCAACCAAAAGTTCTTATGGGTGATCCGACCAGGGTCAATACGTGGTTCAGAATGGACAGAATCCTTGCCTGAGGAGTTCAATGAGATGGTTATGGGTCGAGGTTACATAGTGAAATGGGCACCACAGAAGGAAGTACTTGCTCATGCTGCAGTAAGAGGGTTTTGGAGCCATTGCGGATGGAACTCGACACTATAGAGCA
Organism: Orychophragmus violaceus; assembly: GCA_030180135.1. NCBI lineage: Eukaryota > Viridiplantae > Streptophyta > Magnoliopsida > Brassicales > Brassicaceae > Orychophragmus > Orychophragmus violaceus. The sequence continues at coordinate 40,148,597 of CM058232.1, forward strand.
TTGGGGAAGGAGTTCCAGTGATCTGCAAGCCAATTTCTGGTTATCAAAAGTTGAATGCGAGATACTTGGAGTGTGTTTGGAAAATTGGGATTCAAGTGGAGGGTGATCTAGAAAGAGGAGTGGTAGAGAGAGTTGTGTTATTCTAAGGTGACTTAAACCTCAAGGTACTGCAAATGGGCCTTTTTTGAGTGGGTCACAGGCTTGACAGAAGATGACATTTGGGGGTGCGGGTGCGCCCCCGCGGGACGGTACACTATGGCGGTTTAGTTTTTCCTTGTATCGAGAGAATGAAAAGATCTCGTTAGGATTTTATATTGTCTTTTGTATCGGGTTTTGGGGCAGTATATAAAGGGGTCAAGGATTTGTAAATATTAACACACGAAATATAGAAACCCTAGACAAAAGGGTATTTGCCTCAATATCATTTCTCTCTAAGTATTCCGCATAAACGTTCTATATCTTCTAGGGTTCACAAGAGTTTTACAACAAGCTGTGAAGAGGTTAATGGTGGATGACGAAGGAGAGGGATGAGGAAAAGGGCCATTAGTTTGAAGGACAAACTAAGAGCCTCTATTACAAGTGGAGGTTGTTCATACCACTCGCTAGATGAATTTGTACACTTCATGAAGACTCTGTGAAACAAATTAGGAACTAATCTTATTTAATTCACCATGTCTTGCCAGTGAAACAGAAGGTTAAAAAGTCTTATGTTGAAGAAACCAGTGAATGAATGACGTATTTATTAAGAAATGAGTCTATGTACTTCTCTATTAAAGTAGAATCTTACTTTTCAACGATAAAATCAAACGGGGGACACAAAAGTGATGTGAGGATAAAGTTGTCACTGAATGTGTGATGTGCATAGTATAGTACTGGAGATTAATTTGCCTTTTTATAAAAAAAAAACATGATCTTCAATTGGAGAGAAAAGGTCTTAAATTATTATCTAAATCGAAAGTTGAACCATACGTAGCTAAAACAACAATAACTATGTAACCCCCCCCCCCCCCCCCCCAAAAAAAAGTCTTTCGCATGTGTTGTATAGTCACTTGTTGGAAGTTCATTCATTGGATTTGGCTCTCCAATTCAATGAAAGGCTATTGCTTTAGAAAAGCATAAAATGGCCTCTTTCTAAAACACTAAACTGATTTAGATAATAAACATGAAGATAGTGTCTGACGCCAACCCAAAAAGAAACACAACAGAGGAACGATCTTCTTGATTAAGATGTCTACAGAAAATAAGGAACGAGACTTGCCTCACAAGTCACAACATAGAGAATGAGTACATGAAACCTGTCAGAATACTGATTGGTCTAGCTTCAACGTGATATATTGTATGATCTCTCCAACGTAGATGCAACGAGGATTTCGGCTTAGAAAACTCGGCAAAAGTTAATACATTTGAGGTGGACAGAAGCCAAGAACCTGTAAGAATAGTCAAGTAAGATCAAGACCTGTAAAGATGCAGAGGATTCTAGAACGGTATAACAATCTACCTGAAGAAATGGATTATTCAGTGAAAAGACAAAACACAGAGGAGAAAAAGGCTTCTGGTATGGATAAATTCACTAGCTCTAAGGAGAAGAAGGTTTGGGTGAAGAAGAGTATGGGCTCAAAACAGGAAACGAAGGAAGAAGAGAATGTGGGCCTCGTTAACACAGACAAGCCCAATACAGTTAATGACAAAGCAACGGCTACTTCAGTTAACAGAGAGAAGAACAGAGGAAGTGGTCCTGCCCTTTGTTGTCCTGTACCGTCTGCACCTTCGTACCTGCTGCAGCTGAAGAATCGATTCTCTCCATTGGATCAGGAATGAATCGTGTGGCTCAGATGTTATATCCCTTAGTCTAGGGCTTACTCATCTTCATATAAATATAAAACTTCATTGTACTGAGAACGTTAAGAAAATGAGAATGCAGATATTTTGAGTTTATTCATCTTCTTCAAGCTTTGTTTCTATTCCTCATTTCCTGTTTTCATGGTATCAGAGCCATGGACGCTTCCATGGATCTCTATTCTCAACCTGTCCTAAATATTCAATACTGTGTTACAATAAAACTCACTGAGCGCAACTACATCCACTGGAAGAGGCAGTTTGAGTCTTATCTCTCTGGTCAAGGGCTCATGGGTTTCGTTGATGGGTCTACTCCACAACCTTTGGCAGTGATTACAATTCCTCAGATTGGTGGAGGTAACAGAGAAATTCCAAACCCAGATTACCAAGCATGGGTCAGATCTGACCAGATTGTTCAATCCTGGCTTCTTGGTTCTCTGTCAGAAGATGTTCTCAGTGTGGTACTTGGATCTACCACAGCTCAGGAGGTATGGCTCTCCTTAGCAAAACACTTCAATAGGGTTTCTTCCTCACGGTTATTTGAACTTCAGAGGAGATTGCAAACTGTTTCAAAGCTAGATAAGACCATGTCTGAGTATCTGAAAGAAGTAAAAGGCTTATGTGATCAATTGTCCTCTGTGGGAAATCCTGTACCTGAAAAAATGAAAATATTTGCTGCATTACAAGGCTTAGGACGTGAGTATGAACCTATTAAAACCAGTGTTGAAGGTTCCATGGATTCATACCCTGCTCCCACGTTCGAAGATATTGTCCCTCGCTTAACTGGTTTTGATGACAGGCTCAAATCCTATGAAACATCACAAACCTCTGTTACGCCTCACCTTGCTTTCAATGTGACAACTACTGATCCAGTCTACACTAATTATCGAGGCAGAGGCAACTATCATTCAAGGTTTGGCAGCAACCGTGGCAGAGGTTCTTATTCTACTAGAGGAAGAGGCTTCCATCAACAGATTTCTCCCTCTGGTAACAGCAGCTCTCAAGGGTCAGATTCATCTACACGACCTTTGTGCCAGATTTGTGGAAGATTTGGTCATGGTGCCTTGAAGTGTTACAAAAGATTTGATATCTCTTATCAAAGTGATGAGGTACCAGCAGCATTTGGAGCCATGCACATCTCTGAGGACTCAACTTACACAGGAACTGAATGGTACCCTGACACTGCCGCCTCTGCTCATGTCACCAACACTCAGCAGAATCTTCAGTCATCTCAACCTTATCATGGCAATGATTCCGTCATGGTTGCTGATGGCAATTTCCTACCAATCTCACATACCGGGTCTGTTCCACTTCATACTGTGTCAGGTAAGCTTTCTTTAGAGAATGTACTGGTTTGCCCTGCTATTGAGAAGTCTTTGTTATCAGTTTCTAAGCTAACCAAAGACTATCCTTGTGAGTTCACATTTGACTGTGATGGTGTGTATGTTAAGGACAAGCAAACCAAGCAAGTACTGACACAAGGAAGCAGACATAACGATCTGTATGTGTTGGAGAACCCTTCTTTTGTTGCGTTTTACTCCATCAGACAAGTCGCAGCAGCTGATGATGTGTGGCACAGACGCTTAGGCCATCCTAGCTCAGAGGTTCTTCAACTCCTGGTCAAGAAAGAAGCTATTAGTATTAATAATCGCACAAACAAGTTTTGTGACTCTTGTCAACTTGGAAAAAGTGCTAGACTACCTTTTTCAAATTCTGTTTATGTAGCTACAAGACCGCTTGAGAGGATTCACTGTGATCTCTGGGGTCCTTCTCCGGTCTGTTCTGTTCAAGGGTTCAGATACTATGTCATTTTCGTTGATAATTTCTCTCGTTACTGTTGGTTCTATCCTTTGAGACTGAAGTCTGATTTCTACTCCATATTTATCATGTTTCAAGCTTATGTTGAGAACCAACTTCATCACAAAATACAAATGTTTCAATGTGATGGAGGTGGTGAGTTTATCAGCACAAAGTTTTTGTCTCATCTAGTCTCTTGTGGAATCAAACAACTTGTGTCTTGCCCACACACACCTCAACAGAATGGGATCGCAGAACGCAAGCACATACACTTAACTGAACTAGGTCTCTCCATGATGTTTGAGAGTAAATTTCCATCTCGGTTTTGGGTTGAGGCCTTCTTCACTGCAAGCTTTCTCAGCAACCTGTTACCCTCTTCATCTCTGACCAATAATCGCAGCCCTTATGAAGTCTTGTTTGATAAGTGTCCAGAGTACACTGCTCTGCGTGTTTTTGGCAGCGCTTGTTATCCTTCACTGCGACCTTACTCACAAAACAAACTGGATCCAAAGTCACTGAAGTGTGTGTTTCTTGGGTACAATGATAAGTACAAAGGATATCGGTGTGTTTATCCACCCACTGGTAAAGTTTATATAAGTCGGCATGTCTTATTTGATGAGCAAGACTATCCTTTCTCAAACACTTACTCATCTTATCATGACAATGCTGCAACTCCTTTACGCTCTGCGTGGCAGCAGAGCTTTGTGGTTCCTGAGCCTGCACAGTCTGCTTCTACTTCACAATCACCTCCTGCTGCAGCTAATGCTCCTATTGTTATCAGATCACCAATACAGAACATGCCTGTGCGTTCATCGATCTCTGCAACAATACCTGCAGAAACTAGTTCTGAACCTGTGTTGTTGCTTCCTTACTCAAGCGCTGATCATTCTGCTTCACACTCTGGACAGAGAACTGCTTCTCCAGAATCAGAGACTTCGGTGTCCACTGTGTCACCTGAATCTACTCAGAGGAATACCAATATTCAACCTCAGGTTTCACATCAATCTCTTCACCCCATGGTGACTCGCGCAAAGGATGGAATCTCTAAACCAAACCCTCGATATGTTCTTTTTTCTATCATATCTACACCACCTGAACCGAAGACAGTCACAACTGCTCTTAAACACCCTGGTTGGAGTAGTGCTATGACAGAGGAGATAAATTCTTTCAAAGAAACAGAAACTTACAGTTTGGTTCCTTACAATCCAGACATGAATATTTTGGGCTGTAAATGGGTGTTTAGAACCAAACTACATGCTGATGGAACCTTGGATAAGTTGAAAGCTCGATTGGTGGCTAAGGGATTTGATCAGGAAGAAGGTATAGATTATCTAGAGACATACAGTCCTGTGGTTAAATCATGCACTGTTCGAGCTGTTCTTCATGTTGCTACAGTCAACAAATGGGAGATAAAGCAGTTGGATGTTCGAAATGCCTTTCTACATGGTGACTTAACAGAAACAGTGTATATGCATCAGCCTCCTGGCTTCATTGATCCTCATAATCCCGCTTATGTCTGCAAGCTTCACAAAGCCATATATGGTTTAAAACAGGCCCCTAGAGAATGGTTCAATAAGTTCAGTGATTTTCTTTTGGAGTTTGGGTTCTGTTGCAGTACAAGAGATCCTTCCTTGTTCGTTTATCAGCAGAATGGTGATATGATATTGCTTCTACTCTATGTAGATGACATGGCTCTAACAGGGAACAACAACAATCTGATCTCTACCCTGCTTGAATCGCTTAGCAAACAGTTCAGAATGAAAGATTTAGGAAAGTTACACTACTTCCTAGGAATTCAAGCTCACTTTCATGCTGATGGTCTTTTCATTAATCAAGAAAAGTATGCTAAGGACCTTCTGCATATAGCTGGTATGTCTGAATGTTCCTCAATTCAAACTCCATTACCTCTGCAACTTAACAGGGACACTGAAGAATCTCCTTTGTTCTCTGAGCCTACTTATTTTCGAAGTCTAGCTGGTAAGTTGCAATACTTAACTCTTACCAGACCTGACATTCAGTTCTCAGTAAATTACATATGCCAGAAGATGCATGCTCCCACTGTCTCAGACTTCAATCTTCTCAAAAGAATTCTGCGTTATCTCAGAGGCACCACCAACTATGGAATCTCCTTCACTGCAGACACTGACTTCACTCTTAGAGCATATAGTGACAGTGATTGGGCTGGTTGTCCAGAAACAAGGAGATCAACAGGTGGATTTTGCACTTTCCTTGGCTCAAACCTCATCTCCTGGTCTGCAAAGAAACATGACAGTGTCTCGAGAAGCTCCACAGAAGCTGAATATCGCACTCTCTCTGAAACAGCTGCTGAGATAACTTGGTTGAGTAACCTTCTCCGAGACATTGGCATTCCGCTTGGTTCACCACCAGAACTGTATTGTGACAATATGTCTGCTGTTTACTTATCTGCAAATCCAGCAATGCATAAGAGGTCTAAACATTTTGAGGTTGACTTCCATTATGTAAGGGAGAAGGTTGCATTGGGAACTTTGATCGTTCATCATATCTCCTCTGCCTATCAGCTTGCAGATATCTTTACGAAATCATTGCCATTTCGCAGCTTTGATGATCTACGTTTCAAACTTGGTGTGGCTTCTCCACCCACACAAAGTTTGAGGGGGCATGTTAGCTCTAAGGAGAAGAAGGTTTGGGTGAAGAAGAGTATGGGCTCAAAACAGGAAACGAAGGAAGAAGAGAATGTGGGCCTCGTTAACACAGACAAGCCCAATACAGTTAATGACAAAGCAACGGCTACTTCAGTTAACAGAGAGAAGAACAGAGGAAGTGGTCCTGCCCTTTGTTGTCCTGTACCGTCTGCACCTTCGTACCTGCTGCAGCTGAAGAATCGATTCTCTCCATTGGATCAGGAATGAATCGTGTGGCTCAGATGTTATCTCCCTTAGTCTAGGGCTTACTCATCTTCATATAAATATAAAACTTCATTGTACTGAGAACGTTAAGAAAATGAGAATGCAGATATTTTGAGTTTATTCATCTTCTTCAAGCTTTGTTTCTATTCCTCATTTCCTGTTTTCAGAGTATTAGCAGCTCTTTTGCAATTACAATACATTTACAAGCAGGTATTGTCAAGTAAATGGAGACAAGAGACATATTTACCAAAAGAGGAGGAACCAAACATGAAACTCACTATGGTGACTATCTTTCTATAAACAAACTAGAAGAGTGCAGCTCAACATATGGCTTTAAGCACACAAACACATAGATCACTCTTGTGTTTAGAGCCAAAAGTTTCAGAGAGTAAATTAGATAAACGGTTCTCAAGAACTGCTTATACATCCCGAGATGAATCGAGTCTGATCTGGATTATACTGATGCAGAGAACAAAGTGATTAAAAGCCCAGGACTTTATTGTATACCATTTACAGCAAAGACAAGAAACTTTATAAATTTCAAATCAAATCGTGTAAGAATATTAACTGTACTTAAAGACAGAAACTTGACAAATTTATCAGTTCCACTAGCAAAACAGAGCTCACCTGTCTCTCCCTCATCGATCCGTTTATAGTCCCAATTCGATTCATTTTAATTCTCATTCGCGCTTCCACCGCCAACAGAAGGATAAGACGCCATGGATCCGTACTTGTTCTGCTGCATCGTATATGGATTTGCTTCAAACGCTCCAGGTCCTCCAGTTCCATGATGATGATGATGGTTCTGATGATAAGGATCATGACCATGATTCTGGTGATGATATCCTTGCATACCCATATGATGCGCATAGACTGGCATCTGCATTATCGGCGGCGCTCCATACGGCATCTGAATTGGCACTCCCACATGTCCGGCCAATCCATTCCCTTGGCCGTTACCGTTACCGTTACCGCCTCCGATTTCTTTAAAGCTCTGTGGAGTCACAGGCGTCGAAGAGAAGAGCTTATCTGAAGAAGACGGACCACCGTCCGTCGTCAATCCCTGCATCCGCTTAAGGTACAGCCTGTACTTCTGTAGGTGAGACGCAACGTTCTCTCGGGTCAATCCTTCGACGTTCATCAGCTGCATGATCGTCTTCGGCACTGCGTTTTTAATCCCTAAGTGGGCCACAACATCGACGAATCTCTTGTGCAGCTGCGGCGTCCACACCAAACGCGCCCGTTTCAGTGTCTTCCCAGTAGGATCTTCAGTTCCCGAGTCCCCTTCCTCCGCCGCCGCCGCTGCATCCGCTGTAGAGAGATCCACACCGCTGGCGTCATCAGATGTCTTTTGTTTCTTCGAATCCGATCCGGGACTGCTCGATCCGACTCGATCATCCTCCTCCACGCCGGTTTTGAAAGTATTGCTGTTATTGTTCGACGAAGAGGTGTTGGGACCAGAAGATCCGCTGCGCAGTGACGAGAGCGTCGTCTCCGATGCGCGATTAACATCTTGGATCGTACGGCTCTTCTCCGGGGTTATGCTAAAAGCCATCGCGAGATTCGGCGGAATCAGAATGTAAGAAAGCGATGCCAAATCTTCGTCGCTGGGTAGCCCCATCTCCCATTCAGGAACCCTATCTTCGTAGCTGGAAACATTATACTCGCTCATCCTCACTTCCTCACCCATTTTCACACTCTAATATCTCAAAATTCAGATTCAGATTGAAACTTTGAAGCTCCAAATCGATGAGATTTCGGATAGTGATCGGAGAGAAGCAAGATTGAAAATTCGTGGAGAAGTTTGGTTTGTGACGATGAGGGGAGCAAACCAAAATAGCAATTATTTTATCTTTTTCGAGGAAAAAGAAAAGCGAAAAGATAAGAGAAAAGCGCAATATCAAATTCCAAATGGGCCTTGTGTCAGTGCCAACGTGGACGATTTAGCTGGATATTTTTGATCTAAATATCTGCGACCAACTGTCGCTTCAATTTTTGACACGTGTGTAATTTCAACCAATCGCTATTAACATCTTATTAGAAAAGTTTTTATTTATTTTTTTGCGAATTTTGTTTTCAATTAATAAAACAAAAAATAGAAATAAAAAATACATCTAGCCTCGGCAATAATGTTTATTGGCCAAGCCCAAACCAAATTAAAATATCACAACATAAACCAAATGATTAGTCCAATAGAAATCCGAGATGAAGATCGATCAAGAACGATTTCTGATCAGAGTAGAAGCAGGAATTAGATCGTTAATCCAAAGAGAAAGATCATGTCATTGATAGCCATCTCTGAAGCATGGACGAGGATAAACCAGGGTTGGATTCACGATAGGAAACGATTTTGGTCCTAATTGTCGAGTCTATCAGATCAATTAAAGAGTCAGCTGATCTGAAGTCGTTCCGATGGAGACGATGGTTTCTCTCACTCCAAAGTATGTAGACCGCACAATGCTAAGATAAGAGAAACAGACGCCTTGCCTGAGATGAACCCGAGGAGTTCTGCAGATCCAAGAGAAGATGATCCTAGTTCCTTGACATCGGTGCATATGAATGATGGGCGATGTGATGCCAAACAGACCACGAGGAGGGACATTAAAAAAACAGGTGATTCCTTGATTCATGTCCCATATTGCAAAGCAAGCAATTCGGCCTAGTGTTTAAACCCCAACTAATAATTCTGTCTTTTGTACGAGATATTAGGATAAATAACCAACAAAGGAACATATGTCTTGGAATACCTCCTCTAATCCAAACTATCTTACTCCATGGGACAACCAGACGGGCATGTCGAAGAGCATCATAATCTGCCTTTGCGGTACCAATCCAATTTCTCAGTGATATTGATCCTCCATCTCATTGAGGTTAATTGTTGTCAAATAAGCATGAACCGCTATTTGATTTTCAGAACGAGGATTGAGGATGTTCCAAACACCTTCATGATGAAGGTCACTTAGCATTGCAGAAACTAGAATCCCCAAGCGAGACCTGTGAGATACTTCTAAGAAGTCGTTGAGACATCCGAATGGTGACCAATTGTCCCACCAAAACATGCATGATTGCCCATTCCCAACGTCTAACTTTATCCAGGTAAACACCTCACTCTGAGCTTAAGAACCTTATTTGAAAGCCATGAGTGGTTTCTACTCGTATGAATGGTCCAATAGTTGTAAATAGAGCCAAGCAGAACATTCTCTTTAAACCAGGGAACCCATATAGACCCCAACTGGAAGAAGAGTAACCATATCGGTTTAATGATACACGCCTTGTAAATTCCTTATACCTAAGCCACCTTCTTATTTAAGGTGTAACTCTTTCCCAAGCTACCCTAGTAGTGTGCTGACCATCCAAACATCCATGCCATCGGAAAGTTCCACACAACGAGTTTTTTTTCCTCACACATTCCTTAGGAAGAATGAAAGTTGAGCACCAAAAGTTGGAAATCCTAGCAATACTAGTGTTTATTAGAAGTAACCGGCCATATAAGGATAAAGAATTAGCTCCCCAAGAATTAACTCTCCCTTTTCAATTGTTGAATAAGTGGTTCACACTCATTGAAAACTTTTTTGTGCACAGCAGAACACCAAGATACCGGATTGGAAGACAGCCATGAGGTAAGCATGTACTGAAGCTAATGAGATCAATTTCATTATGAGATAATCCGGCTGAATAGAAGCTTGTTTTATTCTTGCTGATGGCAAGACCCGAGGCCATCTCAAACTCATTCAGCACTTGTAAGACACTTTGCACTGATTCCAATTCACCTTCTAGAAAGATCAGTAAATCGTCCTCCAAACAGAGCGAGACTCTCACATCTTAAATGGTATTTGAACCCTCCATTCTCTGCCTCTTTATTCAACATTAGGGATAAACAGTTCATGATTATCACAAAGAGGTATGTAGACAAGGGGTCACCCTGCCTCAGACCACGTTTTCCTTGGAAATGACCTTGCGCGGTTCCATTATAGCCAATTGTAAATTTAGGGGTACAAATACATGCTTCCAGCCATTTCATAAACTTTCCAGGAAAACCTCTTAAGAAGCTTAATATAAACTCCCATTTAACAGTATCAAAGGCTTTTTCGATGTCCACCTTAATAGAGATTCTTTTCCTGCCCTTATTCTTATGATAACCATTTACTATTTCCAATGCCAGAACTGTGTTTTCCAGTAGCAATCTATCCTTCACAAAGGTTGTCTGATTAGGGAGAATAAGGCCAGGCAGAATCTGCTTCAACGTTTTGGTAAGGATCCTAGAAATCACCTTATACAGAGTGTTCAAATAGTAAGGCCATAATAGTGGCATTAGTTGCTGAAGGCAGGAAGCCGAAGATGAAGAATTGGTTGATAGCCGTGGTGACCTCATAACCCAACACACCCCACGCGGCCTTGTAAAAAAACAGAAGTCAACCCATCAGGCCTGGAGGCTTTATTGGAGTTAAGCTTGAAAAGTGTGTTTACGATTTCCTCAGTATAAGGTGGAGCAATTAAGGATTCTGATTGAGCTATTGAACATATGAAAGAGGTTAAAGATTGCGCCCAAGCAGGGGAGGTCGTGGAAAAAGAGATCACATCTGGAGCCAATATCTTCTTGAAGTGAGATATGGCATGAAAAGCCATTGCATCCAGATCTTCATTCGACTACCATATGGCAAGGAGAAGTACCTGATGGAGTTGAACCCAACCCTTAACTGAAACATCCTATGGAGAAAAAGGAGTATTGAAATCCCCCTCATTTAACCATTAAATTCTTGACTTTTGTTTAAAATAACATTCCTTGATAAGTCTGAGAAAATTCCATTTACTGTGAAGGTCTCTTTCCTGCTGAAAAGAATCAGATGAAGGGTGCAATTGAGCTTCAAGCTAAAATTGAAGCAAGGTATTCACTTCTTCCACTCTTCTTGGGATATCTGAGAAATTTTCTCTATTCATTTTTTGAGATCCTTCTTGATCAATCTAAGTTTCCAACACAGATTTTCTAGGTCATGAGATGGACCTCATGCCGAAACCAAGCTTCCTCAACAACGATGATGAACAGAGGGTGTTTAGTCAAGTAATTATAAAACTTGAATGGTCTAGTACTCGACTTTGGGAGCTTAAGGGACAGGTCAGCAACACACGAAAAATGGTCTGAGAAATCTGGCGTCAAGAAATTAGCTACACTGAAGGGAAACTTTGAAATCCACTGCTGATTAACAAGGAGCATGTCCAATTTCTCAGCAATTGGATAGAGAGGCTGCCTGTTTTTCCAAGATAAGAGAGGACCTTGGAATCTGAGATCAAAAACACCTAGCTGGTTAAAGCAATCTCTAAGCTCACACATAGGAGGAGTGAAGGAACATACAGAATCAGAAGAATGCTCTGCTGGATGTACAATTTGGTTGAAATCACCACCTATGATCCAAGGTTTGGTGTCCAAAGAAAAGACACTATGAATAGATATCAGTTCAAATCAAAGGTCAGTCCTCTCTTGTCCATGATTAGAAGCATAAACTGAGGTCCAAATAAAATTGTTATTGTTATTGATGCTTACTTTAACCGTGATAGCTTGCTGTGAGAGCTGTATGATAGTGATTGAAACATGCGCTTTCCAAATCAAAGTAATACGTCCATCTAAATCCAAAAGATGGTTTGAGGTAAAACTCCACCCTTGACGGACTTTATTCATTAGTTGGTTTAAGTTGTGATCCTTAATGTGACTTTCCAAAATTACACTGAAGAGGGGCTGATGGCTAGAGTGCCATTGACAAAAGGCCGATGTTTTTCCGGGTCATTCAAGCCACGGTCATTCCAAAAAAATATTTTACACTCATTGGGTCATCTTTTAGCAATTAAAGGTCCGATTGGTAAATATTATAACTGTAAGCTGTGACTGTAGATTTTTGGCTGTAGAGATTTTAGCTTTAAAAACTGTGACTGTTACTTTTAAAAATTTTGAAATCCTGATTGTTAATTAAACTGTGAAAATTGTAACTGTTACTTTAATTATTAAAAATTTTAGTTAAAAATACAAATTATGCGAAAATTATTGAAATTTTAAAAGTTAAATAAATTAATAAAATGAATAAAAAAATGACTACAATAAAAAGATCTAATAAAACAAAGTCCATATAGCAATGATAATTTCATCACTCTCTTTTTATTTATTGTTTTGAACTAAAATATTATTCTAAAAAATTGATATTTATATTGTCATTTCATTTTATGTACTAGTTTATAATTATATTAATCTACCTTCTATCCAAAAAGAAACCATTTTCTAACTAATCATTTATCTAATTTCTTTTAAAATATTGTTTGGTTAAAACGTTTTTATAGTCTCATGTGAGACGGTATTTAACAGTCACATCAATTGTGAATGGATGAACCCACAGTCTTAAGTAATAGACTTTAAAAAATAACAATTGATAGAATAAAAAATGACTATTACGGCTGTAGAAGAAAAAAGAAGATTTACAGTCTGATTGAAAAATAATTGACTATCTAGACTGTTAAATAGCTCAAATAGCATGGTAAAAAAAAAACAAATTTCATCTTGTCTCCCTCTTTTGGGCTTAGACACTTCTACCTCAATCAGAGTATCTACTCTTTTTGTTTTCTAATCTGTGTGGCTCACATCTGAGTATTGTTCACGATAACCTTAATCTTGTAGCTCTCAATCAATTATCCACTGTTCACCAATCTTCATCTTCATCAGAACCCCTAGCTGAAGCTTTCTCACCGATGTCTTCCAGCTTGGATAAGGCTCTCATGTCTCTGTCGATTGAAGAAGAAGATGTACCTTTTGATCTCCCGGATCTTGCGCACTTTAGCTCGACTGTAACTAACCATTTGAGCATCGTGGGACGAGTGCTCAATCCCGATCTTCAAAAAATATCCGGAATCATTCTGGATATGCCACGGAAATGGCAGCTCTACGACCGAGTAAGGGGTGTGGCTCTTTCTAGAGAGAGATTTCAGTTTATTTTTCAGTATCAACAAGATATGGAGGCAATCCTTGATAAAGCGGTCTACTGTTTTCATGAATGGTCAATTTTTTTTGATCGCTGGTTAGCCGCGCCTCCGAGAGATTACCTTCAGTTTCTTCAGGTTTGGGTTCAGCTCAAGAACATTGTGATTAATCACTATACAGTCCCGGCTATCACTTCTCTGGAGGAATTTGCTGGCCAAGTGATATAGGTGGCTTTTGATCCCTTGAAACTGTTGGATCGTTTAGTGTTTCCTGATTCAATTCTCAATTGATTCATCCTACTAAACATGCAGATCTAGGTTCTCTTATTTAGAAACTTAATGGATCTCACCTTTTACCTTTTTGTGCAGCGGAAAGAGAAGGTATGGTCTGAGATCAGCAAAACCACCAAGAGATGGATCCTCCAAAGGCTCACACACGCACACCGGGAATTTGGCTGCTAGACCGAGCAGGAGAGGAGGCGCAGAGAGAGAGAGAACTCGCGGCTGGGAAGAAAAAATTAGAGAGCTTAGGTCTGATTTTAGTCATTAAAGTCCCCTCTAGTTCTCATGGGCTTTTGGGCCCAATTCTCAGTTCTGATTAAATCCCTTGGATTTAATCAGGCCCTTTAGTCTCTCCAAGTACCGTAAATGCCTAGCACTTTTACCGTACTTCTGCTAAACCGTTCCTTCGTGTTTTCCCGTTAGCTTAGGCGTGTGACCCATATGGGATCATATAATAAAGGCAATAAGTCCAAAACTTATAGATCATGAGCGGACTCTAGCAAGCCATCATGACCCCCAGTATTATATGACTTATGTCTGATCATTGACATACTCTTACTTTCTAGAGACAGTACAGAGATTACTGGACATAATTCCAACAATCTCCCACTTGAACTGGAATCTCTGTATTCATAATCCTTTTGTCGCAATATCTCGATTAGTCATAAGGCAAGATTAGTGTCATCCTTATAAAGCCTAATCTTGTTCATCGGACTCTGATTTGATACTGACAATCCAAACGACTCGGGAAAGTCCGTTTGAGCATGGTCATGCATTTTCCAGTATTCAAATCTCCGATTGGCCTAGAGATATTCACTCCATTTATATTGGAGGGACAAATCCCGTCTTGTTCCATCACTGTAAACTATTCATTTCATAATACACCCAATCAAGGTCCTTATAACTATCGCTTAACGACATCATTAGACAATGATCAAAGCGCATTAGTTCATGTGCAGTCACATGCATGCGAACTCAGGTCTAAGGACTATACTCTATAGTCGTAGTAAGAATCTCTTATGACACAGATATAAATATCCTGAAGAGTTCTTATAATCGGGTCTTGTCCGGTCGTATGTACCCTACATACACCTATGTACTGACTTTGATGCCGTGCATCTATGACACACTGAGACTTTGTCATAAGTCACATACCAATCCAGTCTTACACGGTTGTTGGTGTTCCAATTTCAACAACCTTTCGACTAGGGACATGATGATATAAGCCATCTATCAAATATAGGGTCTCATGATCAAGCTAAATGACTTTGATAACTCAAGATCAAGTCACTTACTTCGATGACCTATAAAATGGTTCATATCATTTTGGAACGATTATTTCATCACAGTTAAAATAATCTCGAAATAATAATTTCATTAAACATAAGAAAATGTTTTACAAGAACATATCAATAACTAAATAAAGCCCTCAAACTCCCACTCAAATTTAGATTACATTTCAATGTCTCTAATGCCTACAGCTTCAGTCAGAAACTCAAGCTTAGGCCTTGGGAGTGGCTTTGTCAACGGATCAGCGACGTTATCATCTGTCTGAACTCGGCTGATCTTGACTTCCTTTCTATTAATGATGTCACGTATCAAGTGAAATCTTCTTAGAACATGCTTGGATTTCTGGTGTGATCTTGGTTCCTTTGCCTGAGCAATAGCACCATTGTTATCACAAAATAGTGCCAGAGGCTCAGCCGCATCTGGTATCACACCTAGTTCAATAATGAACTTTCGTATCCAAACAGCTTCCTTCGCTGCTTCTGAAGCGGCGATATATTCAGCTTCTGTAGTGGAATCAGCAACGGTGTCTTGCTTGGAGCTTCTCCAACTGATTGCACCGCCATTCAGACAAAAGATATAACCGGACTGTGACCGGAAATCATCTTGGTCTGTCTGGAAACTTGCGTCCGTGAATCCACTGACTTTAAGCACATCACTTCCACCGTATACCAAGAACTTGTCCTTAGTATGTCTCAGATACTTCAGGATGTTCTTGACGGCAATCCAATGGTTTTCACCTGGATTTGACTGGTATCTACTCGTCATGCTCAATGCATAAGCAACATCAGGACGAGTACAGATCATGGCATACATGATAGATCCTATTGCAGATGCATAAGGAATATTCTTCATGCGCTCAAGCTCAGCAGCCGTCGTAGGGCTCTGCTTCTTGCTTAGCGTTGTGCCATGTACCATTGGCGTGAAGCCCTTCTTGGAATCTTTCATGCTGAATCTTTGTAGGACTTTGTCAATGTATGAATCTTGACACAAGCCTATCAGCCTTCTAGATCTATCCCGGTAGATCCTGATTCCAAGAACGTATGCGGCTTCACCCATGTCTTTCATGGAAAAACAACTTCCAAGCCAGTCCTTTACTGACTTCAGCATTGGAATGTCGTTTCCGAGAAGCAGTATGTCATCGACATACAGAATAAGAAATACTATCTTGCTCCCACTAGTTTTCTTATACACGCATTGTTCTTCTTCGTTTCTGATGAAGTCAAATTGCTTGATCGCTTCATCAAAACGAAGATTCCAGCTCCTCGATGCTTGCTTCAATCCATAAATGGATTTATGAAGCTTGCATACTTTCCCAGCATTCTTTGGATCTATGTAACCGTCAGGTTGTGTCATATACACATCCTCTTCCAGAATTCCATTCAGGAAAGCGGTTTTTACGTCCATCTGCCAAATTTCATAATCATGAAAAGCTGCAGTTGCTAGTAGAATCCGAATAGATTTCATCATAGCCACTGGGGAATAGGTTTCATCGTAATCCACACCGTGAACTTGTCTGAAACCTTTTGCCACCAACCTGGCTTTATAAATCTGGACATTTCCATCCACGTCAATCTTCTTCTTGAAGATCCATTTGCACTCGATGGCTTTTACACCAGCGGGTAAGTCAACCAACGAAAACACTTGGTTGACCGACATGGAGTCCATTTCGGAATCAGTGGCCTTGCGCCACTTCGAGGAATCTGGGCCCATCATGGCTTGATTGAAGTTCGATGGTTCATCACCATCAATGATCAAAAGATCATGACAGTTAGTCACGAGGAATCCTTGATATCTCTCGGGTTCGTGACGGATCCTCCCGGATCTTCGAACTTCAGGTACTACAGGTTCAGGCACTACAATTTCTTGTAGGTCCTCCTGCTGCTCTTCCTCTTCAGGTTGAGCAGTATCCTGCTCATCTTGAATTTCTTCAAGCAGTACCTTACTCCCACTGTCTTTCTTAGAGAGAAACTCCCTCTCAAGAAAGTTACAATCCCGGGCAACAAAGATCTTGTTGTCGGAACGTAGATAGAAGTAATAAGCCTTGGTTTCCTTCGGATAACCAATGAAGTAGCATTTATCAGACTTTGGTGTAAGCTTGTCTGAGATTAATCTCTTGACATAGGCTTCACAACCCCAAATTCTAAGATAAGACAGCACTGGAGCCACTCCAGTCCATAATTCATATGGTGTCTTTGCTACTGCTTTCGATGGCGCTCTATTTAGAGTGAACACTGCTGTTAGCAGAGCATATCCCCAAAGGGATATTGGAAGGTCTGTGTGACTCATCATAGATCGAACCATATCCATAAGGTCCGATTCCTCCTCTCAGACACACCATTCCATTGAGGTGTTCCAGGAGGAGTGAGTTGGGACACGATCCCACACTCTCTTAGATGATCACTGAATTCTTGGCTTAAGTATTCTCCTCCTTGGTCGGACCGAAGAGCCTTAATGCTTTTGCCAAGTTGGTTCTGTACTTCATTTTGGAATTCTCTGAACTTCTCAAAAGATTCAGACTTATGTTTCATTAAATAAACATATCCATACCTACTGAAATCATCAGTGAAGGTAATGAAGTACTGATAGTTTCCTCTTGCATTTGTGGACATTGGGCCACACACATCAGTGTGTATCAGGCCCAATAAGTCACTGGCCCTCTCGTTAGGTTTATTAAAGGGGGCCCGTGTCATTTTGCCCATCATGCAGGATTCGCATTTCTCACATGACTCAAAGTCAAATGAGCCAAGAAGTCCATTCGAATGGAGCCTCTTGATGCGTTTCTCGCTGATGTGCCCTAAACGACAATGCCATAGAAACGTTCGGTTCTCCTCATTAGGTTTGAACCGTTTGGTATCAATGTTATAAATTGGCGCGGATTGATCAAGTATGTAAAGCCCATTCGTAAGAGGGGCACAACCATAGAACAAATTGTTGCGATTGAAGGAACATAATTTATTCTTAACTAAAAAATCATAACCTTCCAAATCCAACAAAGAAATTGAAATAATATTTCTGCTTATCGCAGGTACAAAATAACAATTATTGAGTTCTAAAATCAATCCCGAAGGTAAAGACAACAAGTATGTGCCTACAGCTAGTGCAGGAACTTTCGCTCCATTCCCAACTCGTAGCTCCACTTGTCCTTGCTTCAGCCTCCTACTGTTGCTGAGTGCCTGCATATTAGTACAAATATGAGCCCCACAACCAGTATCCATAACCCATGAGGTATTATCAGAAGTAGTTGTATTAACTTCTATAACAAAAATACCTGATGAAGATGTCTCGAGAGTCTTCTTCTTCAATTCCTTTAGACCTTCTTGGAATTTCTTACATTCTCTCCTCCAATGCCCTGGTTCTTTACAGAACCTGCAAATGTCAGTAGGCCCAGCCTTAGACTTGGGCTTGGGCTTTGGCGTGTCCTTGTCCGAGACTTGGACAGCCTTAGCCTTTCCCTTATCCTTAGCAGAGGATTTCTCAAACCCCTTGCCCTTTTGCACCATAAGCACATTGGGGTCCTTGGCGGTTTTCCTCAAGTTGGGCTCTGCAGTCTTGAGCATTCCGTGAAGCTCAGGCAATGTCTTACTCAAGCCATGCATATTAAAGTTCAGAATGAACTGATCATAGCTTGCAGGTAAAGACTGCAGAACGATGTCGCAGGCAAGTTCCTGGCTGATAGGGCAGTCGAGTTTCTGAAGATGATCGAGATAACCCATCATCTTCAAGACATGAGGACTCACTGCCGCATTTGCAGCCAACTTACAGTCTAAGAGGTTCTTAACTGTCTGAAACCTCTCAGTCCTTGCTTGCTCCTGAAAAAGCGATTTCAGGCTTGCCATTATCTCGATGGGTGACAACACACTCTCGAACTGCATTTGCAGCTCAGCAGTCATTGTCGCCAACATCAGGCAATAGACATCATTTTCATCTGACGAATGCTTTTCCCAAGCATTATGCAGAGTCCTGGCGGCATATTTAGGAGGCCTCTCGGGGAGGGGATCACGAAGGACATAATCCTTCTTCTCCTGCTTGAGGACCAGCCTCAAGTTCCTAGACCACGTCAGGAAGTTTGTTCCAGTCAGCTTCTCCTTCTCGAGAACAGACCGGATTGAGAATGTGTTTTGTGTGCTTGTAGTAGTCATAGCTGAAATATATTAGATAAAAAGGTTATTAGTTAATATGTTCAATATGATTAATCTTATATTATACTTAATATGATTAATCACGCATTATATTCAATAACTTAAGTTACCCTCAATAGAATATAATGATTCCAAGATCCACATATAACTAAGATCAAAGTGGGCCACTGGCCATCACCCAACCTTAGCTTATATCGGTAAGCCCTATGTCGGCTAATTATATCCGTGATATAACTCTTGGTTGTGAATCTGGGCCCGTGGCCCAATCCACTCTGATGTCTCAAGGCCCGGGACTCCCGATGGCCTAGTCAAGAAAACCAGACTATACAGTCATGTAATCATTAATGTCTGGGACTCCCAATGACATTTATGAATCACAAACCGTCTTATCCACGCAAAAGTAGACACCCTCACACTGTAAAACCATGAATACAATTGAATGGGCTTCGACAGCTGACATAGACTGGACAAGACATCCAACACTTGATATTATTTGAGGTTGTAGGTTTATTAAAAAATTCATCCCAAAATAGAAGATTACTATTTTGGGAAACTTTCCTTTTTGGGAAACCTACTAATTTTGGAAACTTTCTAATTTTGGAAACTTTCTAAAATTGGAAACTTTCTAAAATCCAAAACATGCAAATCTAGAAACTTCTATTTTAAGAAACTTTCTAATTTCAAAATTTTGGAAACACATTAATTTTTAAAAAATCGATTTTATAATTATTTTATAAAAATAAATTTTAAATTAATCTGATGAAAAGACTCAAATAATTGGCCCAATTGTTTTAACTTCTTGGCCCGAGGCCCAAGAATTGGTTCATGTCCAAGACATAACCCAATTTCCCAATTAAATGACATAACCGGTCTGGTTCATTAAAATTGGTCTTAACCAAAATTAATTACTACGATGACCACAATTGTCAACCGGTTATTTACTAAACCGGATTTTCTCAATTTATTTGGTCCAACCAAATCAAATTAGAAAACCACTGGTTTAGGCACAAAATCCAATTTTTCGACTTTGGATTTCTTATCCCGGTTTAACCAGAACTTAATAAACTTATTAAGTCTGTTTATTAAACCGTGACGTTTTGATTTTAATCAAGTTTTAAACCGAACTGAACCGAATTGGTCACGAACCATTCATGGCCGTGACCTAGCCGCAAGCCAGCACGCGAGCGATCCACGACCGGACGGCTGCTGGACGCGACGAGACGGGACGGGACGATCGAGCCGTGTGATCGGGACGAGACAGCCGGGCCATCTCTCGCGATCGGACGGGATGATCGGGATGATGCCGAGAGATCACGGACGCGATCGCGGTCGATCGGTCCATCTCTCGATCACGATCGGGACGCTCGGGACCGTGCGATCATCCTTCGATCGGGACGCGATCCATCCGTCGATCGGGACGCGACCACGCAACACGATCCTTCTTCGATCGGTTCGTGCGTCTGTCTCGATCCGGACGATCCGACGCATACCAATTCATATAGATTGGATCATGCGATTTCTTGTTTGTTTAGGTTTTTTAATTCTTTGTTTCTTAAGTGTTTTTCCTTATCAGTAGATTGATTCAAAAACACTTCTTAAACAATCCTAAACAAGATTCTAAACAAGAAAAACCACATAACCAATGGCTCTGATACCACTGTTTGATCGTTTAGTGTTTCCTGATTCAATTCTCAATTGATTCATCCTACTAAACATGCAGATCTAGGTTCTCTTATTTAGAAACTTAATGGATCTCACCTTTTACCTTTTTGTGCAGCGGAAAGAGAAGGTATGGTCTGAGATCAGCAGAACCACCAAGAGATGGATCCTCCAAAGGCTCACACACGCACACCGGGAATTTGGCTGCTAGACCGAGCAGGAGAGGAGGCGCAGAGAGAGAGAGAACTCGCGGCTGGGAAGAAAAAATTAGAGAGCTTAGGTCTGATTTTAGTCATTAAAATCCCCTCTAGTTCTCATGGGCTTTTGGGCCCAATTCTCAGTTCTGATTAAATCCCTTGGATTTAATCAGGCCCTTTAGTCTCTCCAAGTACCGTAAATGCCTAGCACTTTTACCGTACTTCTGCTAAACCGTTCATTCGTGTTTTCCCGTTAGCTTAGGCGTGTGACCCATATGGGATCATATAA
Source organism: Orychophragmus violaceus (assembly GCA_030180135.1). Taxonomy (NCBI): domain Eukaryota; kingdom Viridiplantae; phylum Streptophyta; class Magnoliopsida; order Brassicales; family Brassicaceae; genus Orychophragmus; species Orychophragmus violaceus. The sequence goes on from CM058232.1 coordinate 40,169,931, forward strand.
TAAAGGCAATAAGTCCAAAACTTATAGATCATGAGCGGACTCTAGCAAGCCATCATGACCCCCAGTATTATATGACTTATGTCTGATCATTGACATACTCTTACTTTCTAGAGACAGTACAGAGATTACTGGACATAATTCCAACAGAAACCCCAGGCCCAACCGTACGTCAGAGTAAGGGTTCGTCTCGATGTTTCTAAGCCTCTCCGTTTATCAAAGGTGGTCAACCTCCCTTCCGGTGAGCAAACCACAATCCTATACTTCTATGAGAGGCTGCAAAAGCATTGCTTCTGTTGTCACAGACTCACTCACGAAATTTCTCGATGTCCTCTTCATGCTCAGAAGCTAAACTTATCTCGCCTCAACTCCTCCTCAGGCGAGCAAACAATTCCCAAGCCTGTGTTAAGTGAGACTGATCCCCTGTTCGGGGTGTTATCTGATGATCAAGTAGGCCTCAATCCTCATACAGGCCGACCTCGCATCGCTCATTGATATACCATGGATTTTAGGGATTTTAACCATGGTATATGTGTTATTTATCGAGTCTTTTACTATGTTTTAGAGTCTTTTCAGGTGTTTATTAGGTACAAGCACATTTGGAGCATATTTGGTGATTTTGGCACTTTCTGGAGCTAATTGGAGTATTTGGCCGAGAGATAGAGTTCACTGTTGATATTTCCGAGCTGCAACGATCGTCACACTTATGGCATCGATCGTTACACCAGCGAGATGGGCCAAACAACGGTTTAATTAAGAATGATGAAATTGCAGTTTTGCCCAGAAGTTCTTGATATTCACAAAGAAGCCCCAAAACGTGTTTTAGGATTATAATTAGGTTTTACAGCCACTTGTGAGGCTAAGTTTTTCTTACGTTAAGTTTTACTCAGAGAGAGCTTTAGGGGCTGATCTGGATCTCGAAAGAGACTTGATTTTGAACCCCAGTTCTATTTGATTATATGATATTTGGTTTTCTACTTATGATATTTTCTGTCTCGATGAATATGTCTGAGTAGTTTACCTGTTAGGTTGAAGGATTCTCATTAAGGATTTCAGAGAATTATAATTTTAATTAATCTGTAGAGATTCATATATGCTAGTTCTTTATCTAAATTGTTCTTAATGCTTAATCTGAAGTAGCTAATCAGAGTTATGATGTTAGGTTGATTAATTCAGCGGAAGTTGGTTAATTTAACTAGAAAGAACCTAGATAAGCAATTAAATTTCTCGCAAACGGAAGTTTGGTTTAGGATAATTGTGAACATATCAAACTTGGAATTAAAGCTGGTTTAATCTGTTAGTTCTCGCAAACGAAAGTTTGGTTTGCTGCACTTAGACTTAGAGAATTATCGCAAAGGAATTTGGTTAATTCTATATCAGTGTTTGAGTTCTAGAACAGTTATTGATTAGATCTAGATAGGTTGATTGCTTGCGTTCCTGATTTCCTGAGAAATCCTGAAACCTAACGCTTCGCCTTCTTGCTCACAAACTCATTTGATTTGCTTTGCTATTTCGTTTACTGTTTTCACATCTGCTTCGCTTAATTTAATCTGAACTACTAATAATCTATCGTGTGACTGAGAGTCCTTGTGGGATTCGATACCTTATATACTACGATTGCATTAACTGTGCACTTGCAGTAGATTAAACCCTTTTTCTCTCTTTCTTCTCCATTTTCTCGTCGCCGATACACCGAGAGCCAAAACCACAATCACCATTTCTTCATCGATTTCCTTGATTCAAATCACTATTTCACTAATTTTTGCATTCCCCAATCTATTTCTCCTACCCATTTCTCACGAAATCAAGGTAATGCACTTCTATTTGATGATTTTCGGATTTCACTTTTAGGGTTTTAGAAATTGGAAATTTTAGATGGAATTGATGAATGCATGTTGAAATGATTATGCTTTAGGTTGTTTAGTGATGGATTGTTGTTGATTTTGTGGTTGATAACACGATTTAGAACGATTATGCTAACTGTTGATTGCGGCCAGAATCGCTGAGCACCGATCGTTGCACTAAGGCAACGGTCGTTGCTCTGCGATTCTGGGGAAATGTTCGAGTATTAGAAATCGCCTTGCAACGATCGCTGCCTTAGTGCAACGGTCGTTGCACGACGATTCCACAGAGAGTTGCCGAGACTGATTTGTTCAAATTTTCTGTTTTGCAGATGGCAACTCAGAATCAACCCCGCAAGAAACGAGCAACAGCCGCAAGCGCCTCACGACAATACATTCCACCACCGGAATGGTTGCACAGGGATTCTGATCCTCCATAGCCGTATCATTTGGTTCATGCGACCATAGGACCACCATGGCCAAGGGCAGAGAAACTTCTGATCCAGAGTGATCGCAACTGGAGTGGTTCTATTAAGAGGATGCTCGGTACGGACGATTTCACAGAGAGGCCACTACACGAGTACTGGGACGAATACGACACGTTGCTGTATAACGGTTGGTGTGGTATGGAGATAGCGCCAACCAAGTTCGCTGATTACTCAACCTGCTGTGCAGAGGCATTGGTCTGGAGACAATGCCGATGCAGCCTTACGATTTATACCCAGAGCTGGTGAGACAGTTGCTTGCCATATGCAGGGTTGTCTACCCGAACCCGGACAGCATGGATGCTCGAGGAGGCACTTTCACTTTCATGTGTCTCGGCGCCAGGTATCGAGTACCCCATCTCGATATCTGTAGGATTTATGGGTTTAGCATTGAGCAGCCACACACCGACATGACCCTTCCATGGGAACCAGCAGAGGCAGTGCAGTTCTGGCAGTACATTGGTGGTGGACGGTATCACTCACGGACTACGCCTGTTATTTAGGTTAGGCATCCGGTTCTCAGGTATGTCTTGCGTATATTGGGACGCACTCTATTGTGCAAGCATGAGGCCAACAAGATGCGCAAGAACGAGATGGAGTTTCTATTTAGAGGACTGACAAAGCAGTTCAGGATTACTGATGTGAGAAACCCAGCTAGGAAAGTCAACCTGGGAGCCGTATTTGCTCATCATCTTTGCGAGCTGCAGAAGAAGCCTTATGAAGGCGCGCGCAAGGAGACAGTAGGGAGTCTTCTCACTCCTATTTTCAGACACTGCGGGATACCTATGAGGGATACAGAGTGCGTTACTGAGCGCGAGTTCTTGGATCTCAGTCACTTGCAGAGTGCTACGTGACTGAAGGAGGGGCGAGTGTGGGTCTACCACGACCCTGAGGATACACAGTATGGCATCGATCTTCCTGCTGCCAGGTATACTCGGATCGATACCATTGATGCTTTGAGTTTCCACCCTCCCGCTAGTGCTCGACGTGCAATGCCTACTATGGCTCATCCGCTGGGAGAGCCTTCCACACGAGCTTCAACTTCTGCTGCCCCTGCGCCTGCTGCTGCTCCGGTTGATATCGGCCCTTATCCTGAGATGACAGTACCCTACAGTGGTATGTCTGAGGCTGAGTGGAGAGAGCGTAGTGATGGGATATGGAAGACTATGTGGGAGTGGATGCGTGGTTGCACTTGCAGGAGACAGCCACCAGTTCATCAGCCCGTACCTATTTCTCGACGCAGACGACGATCCCCGACTCCTCCTCCCCCGACTTATACTGATCCCGCAGCTGAGGCAGCCGATGAGTTTGCACTGTATGGTGGGATAGATGATGACAGCGAGTGAGATTTATCTCCATTTTCAGACTTTCGGTTCTGTATTCTGACTTTTTCTTTTCTTTTGCACTTTTCTCCTTTTGATTTTTAGGACTCTACTATGTTTGGATGATTTGTACTTTATTTGGTACATCTTTTGCTTCGATTTTACTATGTTTCTAGTGTTTTCAGCCTGCAGGTTTTTAAAAAATGACATAAACCGATGGACTAACCTGCTAACTAGCTGTCTGATCCGATATGCGCATTGCAACGATCGTTGCTGCTTTGAGCAACGATCGATACCCAACAAAATCACCTAGCAACGATCGACGCACTTAGTGCAACGATCGGTGCTTGAGCGACAGAGGTAAAATACGACAGAACTCAAACATCCATTAACAATTTTTAGTTATTTTTACCAATCCTTCGCTTGACACTACTGGGGACAGTGTGTCTTAAGTGTGGGGGGAGGTGCTACTGACTTTTGTTTTCTGTTTTCTTAAGAGTCAGTCCGTTTTTCAAAATTTTTTTGTTTTATTGAGTCAAAATTGTTTAAGTAAGAAACTATGATTTTCTGAGAAGATTTACAAGACTTGCAGGAACTTAAGTAACCATTGGGATGAAGTTGCAGGATCTATCTCTGACTATTAAAAAATCCCATCACAGATCAACCTACTGGGAACACCCACATCACTTCAGGTATCAGAGGATCCTTTTACTGACTTCAATTTAATCCTGACTTAGATTTCTCACCTAAGGGCTTGGTATACTTTGTGTCGGATTCCCTGTTAGTTCTGACACAGCCTGTCAACCTATCCTATTTAGTTCCCTTCTCCCCTTCTATATAGTTAAAAAAAAAGATAATAAACTGAGGATGAGTTAGTAACTCCGAAGTGGTCATGGGAATGGTAGCAAACACTATTTTCTCTCATGTGATCCATGGAATGTGTCCAAAGTACACCCCATAACGGGAAGAACACTGATAAAAAAAATAAAATGATACCCAATGGGGAAAAATCAGTTGTTAAAGAAGGGAAAGAGAAGAAAGGGACTAGAGAAAGATAGTATGGTGGTCTAGAGCTGATAAAGTAAGAATCCATGTGCCCTTTGATCGATACTCCTTGGGTGAGACCGCACTTAAATACTTGCAGAAGTCAGTAGGGAGAATTTGAATGCTTGAATGTGATTGTGGAGTTTACTTAGGACAGTTGCTAAGTGTGGGGGAAGTACATGTTGGTCTTGATATTCTGTGATTGATTCTTGCAGTGGTTTACTAAGGGGAATCTGAGTGTTGTTGCTTCTATGATGAAAAGAGTTTCTGAAGAGTTTTCAAACCTCTTGACTACATTTAGTTCTTTGTCTTGCTTGAGGACATGAAAGAGCTAAGTGTGGGGGAGTTGATATACCATGGATTTTAGGGATTTTAACCATGGTATATGTGTTATTTATCGAGTATTTTACTATGTTTTAGAGTCTTTTCAGGTGTTTATTAGGTACACGCACATTTGGAGCATATTTGGTGATTTTGGCACTTTCTGGAGCTAATTGGAGTATTTGGCCGAGAGATAGAGTTCACTGTTGATATTTCCGAGCTGCAACGATCGTCACACTTATGGCATCGATCGTTGCACCAGCGAGATGGGCCAAACAACGGTTTAATTAAGAATGATGAAATTGCAGTTTTGCCCAGAAGTTTCTGATATTCACAAAGAAGCCCCAAAACGTGTTTTAGGATTATAATTAGGTTTTACAGCCACTTGTGAGGCTAAGTTTTTCTTACGTTAAGTTTTACTCAGAGAGAGCTTTAGGGGCTGATCTGGATCTCGAAAGAGACTTGATTTTGAACCCCAGTTCTATTTGATTATATGATATTTGGTTTTCTACTTATGATATTTTCTGTCTCGATGAATATGTCTGAGTAGTTTACCTGTTAGGTTGAAGGATTCTCATTAAGGATTTCAGAGAATTATAGTTTAATTAATCTGTAGAGATTCATATCTGCTAGTTCTTTATCTAAGTTGTTCTTAATGCTTAATCTGAAGTAGCTAATCAGAGTTATGATGTTAGGTTGATTAATTCAGCGGAAGTTGGTTAATTTAACTAGAAAGAACCTAGATAAGCAATTAAACTTCTCGCAAACGGAAGTTTGGTTTAGGATAATTGTGAACATATCAAACTTGGAATTAAAGCTGGTTTAATCTGTTAGTTCTCGCAAACGAAAGTTTGGTTTGCTGCACTTAGACTTAGAGAATTATCGCAAAGGAATTTGGTTAATTCTATATCAGTGTTTGAGTTCTAGAACAGTTATTGATTAGATCTAGATAGGTTGATTGCTTGCGTTCCTGATTTCCTGAGAAATCCTGAAACCTAACGCTTTGCCTTCTTGCTCACAAACTCATTTGATTTGCTTTGCTATTTCGTTTACTGTTTTCACATCTGCTTCGCTTAATTTAATCTGAACTACTAATAATCTATTGTGTGACTGAGAGTCCTTGTGGGATTCGATACCTTATATACTACGATTGCATTAACTGTGCACTTGCAGTAGAATAGGGATAAAACTAAACCTATCACTCATGAAGTACTTGATGGTATGCGTCAATACCTTCCTGTAGCTTCTGGTGATGAATTGATTATTCGTAAAGAAAGAATCAAGAAGTCCATTCTCGACCTGGAAGGGGATACTCTTGCTCAGAAATCAGTGTTGAGCTTGGAGCCTCTGCCTATTATCACCACAGAGATTGATAAAGGGAAAGGTGTGGTGTTTGATTATGGGGAAAAAATCAGGTTGCAATATGATGAAGAACGATCCGGACCTAAACTCATGGGCGATTCAATTAAAGTTGGATGGTTTCTGCAAGGTGACCGCATACCAGTTGAGGTTCTATCCGAAGGTTGTGCTGCAACGTCTCTAATCTCTTCAGCTCAGCTTCTTCGATTTGATTCTACAGTCAACAGAACAAGCCCTTCTCAGGCGGGTTCTTCCGGAGTCAAATCTGGAACAAAAAAACCAAGAGATAAACCCTTAAATGTGCTCGAAAAGCAGCTTCAGGACAACCTAACCAGCATCATCGAGAAGGGAAACAAGTTGTAGGCTCTTGCGCAGTCAAGACGAAGCTACCCGAGCCAGAGATTAACCAGGAAGATGATACGAGGAGTATCAAAAAGGGGTGGTCCCGATGGAGGGACCGCTTGCTGCGTAATGAGCCTTCTTAGTTGGAATTGTCAAGGCTTGGGCCGTGCACAAGACTTGACGATTCCTCGTCTCAAGTAAATGAGCCATCAACATTTCCCTGATATATTATTCTTGATGGAAACTATGTACAAAATGTTGGGATAGTGTCCTGAAATCACGCTTGTACTTACTCCTGATGATAGTTGTGTGTCGAGATCAGACATTCGTATAATACTGGTCGGTTGCAATGTTTTGCTAGAAGCCTCTTGCAATTTGTAAGTTGTAGACTTACTGCCAGTATTATATGATCCTATAGGGTCACACACCTAAGCAAACTGGAAGCTACGAAATGGGAATGATCATTATGGTAATGATCATATTAGTGTGTATTGGATACACATTGTTATTGACAAAATGGTGTTGTGTCGATCGACACAGCTTGTGTGTCGGTCGACACAGTTCGGGTTTTCGGAAAGGCTTTTCGAATTAAGACTTAAATAAGTCTGGCCCGTTAAGTGTGTTTTAGGTCGAATAAAACTCGTGAGTTTCGACCTAAACAGATGGCCGTCGAGTTTTTCTTAGTAAGAAAAGCAGAAACACCAGAAACAGTTGATTCCCATTTGATCCGGCACTAGCATCCCGTTTCCAGCTTGTGTGCGTGTGTATCTGGTAGAGGCAAGGCATCTGCGTTGCTCAACTGATCTCGTTCACCAACTCATTCCGCTGCCAGTTCCAGGTAAGAACGAGGTTGGTTGTTTTCAATATATCAAACCCTAGATCCATAGGGATCCAACAGTGGTATCAGAGCATGTTAGGGTTTAGAATATTGAAACTAATGCAATTAATTCGAAACTTGATGTCGTTGAATTGGATATTGCCTGTAGAAATCGCGTTTTTCATATGTTAATCTCGGTTTTGTTCCTGTTGGAAAAACGAAGAACAGTTGAAATCGCACTGTGTCGATCGACACAAAGCGTGTGTCGGTCGACACGACGCGATATAACGCGTAAAATATTTAGGGTTTGTCGCAGAGTGTCGATCGACACAAAGCGTGTGTCGGTCGACACAGAGCGAAAACTCGCAAATAATTTTAGGGTTTCGATCAGAGATCGAGTACCCGCATTCCTCCTATGTTGATCGATACACTGGGTGTGTAGGTCGACACAGGCAATGCGATTAGATAGATCGGTTCAATTGGATTGAACCGGTTATCTCGCTTGGTTAATTTTATTAACCAATTTGGTTCTGGTTTGGTGATGTCGATCGACACACAGTTGTGTGACGATCGACATGGACCATTAAACCGAACCGGTTCAATTAGATTGAATCGGTTAATAAAATTCGATCCGGTTTAACCGGTTATTGAAGACCGGTTTGAATTGTGTTGTATCGACCGATGCCAATGGTTGGCGTCGATCGACACACCATTCACAAATAGACTTGTTGGACCACAAATTTGCAGATACCGGACCAAATTTAATCCCAAAGTTATGAATGAACATAAACTTAATAAAACTGAATGTTTTAATTGAATTAATAACTTCTTGGATGTATATTTGATGTACATCAAGATTAAATAGTTCCTTTCCTCATCAAAATATCAAGTGATATTGATGTCTTGCCCGATCTTGTCTACTGTCAAGACTCGTTTCGTTGTTGGATAGCCTTGGAGTCCTTGGTATCCACAACTACATGAGTAAGGCAGGTGATCATTGATAGACTTGCAGTGCGACTGTCAATGATCACAAGACTGAAGAGATTGGTTTACTTGACTGGGCCATCAGAAGTTCTGGGCCCAGAGACATTAGAGTGGATAAGACATGGATTGTCTCATCTGCGACCAAGAATTGTACTGGGTACAATTAGCAATGATTTGCTTACCTAGATAACTGAAGTTTGGGTGATGGCGAGTCGTCCACTCAAGTTTTGGTGATCTGAGGATCTTGGTTCATTGTATTCATCTGAGGAAACATAGTTTTGAATACAATGCGAGTTTTCTTATTAGATAAGAATTCTCATTTCCATGGGCATTATAACTAAAATCTCTACCTCTCTTAATTACAGCTATGTCTGTTTCAACTCACATCAACACTTTCTCACTGAGATCCGTCCTTGAGAAGGACAAGTTAAATGGATCTAATTTCTTGGAATGGTATCAGAACCTGAGAATAGTTCTCAGGCAGGAGAACAAGGAATATGTCCTTGAAAGAGTTCTCCCCGAGAGGCCACGTTCCAATGCCCCGCAGACAGAAAAGAATGCTTGGGATAAGCATTCAGCTGATGTCAAAGATGTTAATTGTCTAATGCTGGTGACTATGAACTCTGAGCTGCAGAAGCAATATGAGAACGTGATGTCACCCATTGAGATGATTAACAGCCTGAAAGCTTTGTTTCAGGAGCAAGCTCGCACAGAGTGATACCAGACGGTTAAATCTCTCATGGATTGCAAGTTGGCTAAGGACAGTCTAGTAAGTCCTCATGTCCTTAAAATGATGGGTTACATTGATAACCTGGGGAAACTGGACTGTGCCATTAGCCATGAGCTAGCCACTGACATGATTCTGCAGTCTTTGCCGTCGTGTTTTGATCAGTTCATCATGAACTACAACATGCAAAACATGACTATGACATTGACTGAGTTGCACGGTATGCTGAAGACAGCAGAGCCGAATCTCAAGAAGGCTACTCCCAATGTCCTGATGGTACAAGGGGGTAAAAGGTTTAAGAAACCCAAGAAGGATAAGGGAAATGCCCAGGTTGTCCAGACTGAGAGTCAGGACAAGCCCAAGCCAAAGCCCAAATCCGGGCCTTCTCCTGAGGATAAATGCAACTACTGCAAGCAGCTAGGGCATTGGAAGAGAGACTGCAAGAAGTTCATGGAAGATTACAAGAAACTGAAGAAGACGTATGATGCGTCTGACTCAGGTATTTATGTTATCGAACTTAATGTTATATCTTCTAGTTCTACTTTGTGGGTATTGGATACCGCCTGCGGTGCTCACATTTGTACTGATGTGCAGGCACTAAGAAACAGTAGAACGCTGAAGAAAGGACAAGTGGAGCTACGGGTCGGGAATGGAGCTAAGGTTGCTGCACTGGCCGTAGGCACCTACGATTTGTCTTTACCTCCGGGCATGGTTTTAGCTTTGAATAATTGCTACTTTGTATCTGCGATTAACAAAAACATAATTTCAGTTTCCGTTTTGGATTTGGAAGGTTTTGATTTTGCTGTTAAGAATAAAGTTTGTTCTTTTAATCGTGATGGTACATATTATGGTAGCGCCCCATTAGATAATGGGTTATATGTTTTAAACCAAGAAATGCCTGTCTTTAACATAAATACAAAGCCGTTTAAGTCCAATGACGAAAACCCGACTTTCTTATGGCATTGTCATTTGGGCCATATCAATGAGAAACACATCCAAAGGCTCCATCGAAATGGGCTTCTGGGCTCATTTGATTTTGAATCATGTGAGAAAAGCTAATCTTGTTTGATGTGCAAAATGGCTAGAGCCCCTTTCAACAAACCAAATGAAAGGGCCAGTGATTTATTGGGCCTTGTTCATACTGATGTATGTGGGCCGATGAGCACTGTTGCCAGAGGAAATTACAAGTACTTCATTACCTTCACTGATGATTTCAGTAGGTATGGCTATGTCTATTTGATGAGACACAAGTCAGAATCCTTTGATAGATTCAAGGAATTCAAGAATGAAGTACAGAACCAACTTGGCAAAAGTATCAAAGTTCTGCGATCGGATCGCGGAGGAGAATACTTGAGTCAAGAGTTCAGCGACTATCTGAGCGAGTGTGGAATTGTTTCACAACTCACTCCTCCTGGAACACCTCAATGGAATGGAGTGTCAGAGAGGAGGAATCGAACCTTATTGGATATGGTTCGGTCTATGATGAGTCATTCAAATCTTCCATTATCCTTTTGGGGATACACTCTCGAAACTTCTACGTTTACACCAAATCGAGTGCCATCTAAATCAGTGGAAAAGACACCACATGAATTGTGGACTGGGAATGTTCCAAATCTGTCTTTCGTGAAGATTTGGGGGTTGTGAGGCTTATGTCAAACATTTAATCTCTGACAAGCTCGCACCCAAATCAGATAAATGCTACTTCGTTGGTTATCCTAGGGAAACCAAGGCATACTACTTTTACAACCAATCTGAGAACAAAGTATTTGTTGCTCGGGACTGTTCTTTTCTTGAGAGGGAGTTTCTCTCTAAGAAAAACAGTGGGAGTAAAGTACATCTTGAAGAAATTCAAGATGCACAGATGACTGCTCAACCTGTTGAGGAAGAGCAGCAGTTGGATCCACAAAGTTCTGTGGAACCGGCGCTGTGGAGCCTGAAGTTCGCAGATCCGGAAGGATCCGTCACGAACCCGAGAGATACTATGGATTTCTCGTGACCAATTCAAATGATCTGATGATCATTGATAGTGACGAACCAGCGACCTTCGCAGAAGCAATGATGGGCCCGGACTCCGAAAAGTGGCTTGGAGCCTCTAAATCCGAAATGGGATCCATGTCAGAAAACCAAGTATGGTCCTTGGTCGATTTACCTAATGGTGTAAAAGCCATTGAGTGTAAATGGATCTTCAAGAAGAAGATTGACGTGGATGGCAATGTACAGATTTACAAAGCGAGGTTGGTGGCTAAAGGTTTCAAGCAAATTCATGGTATTGACTATGATGAAACCTATTCCCCAGTCGCTATGCTTAAATCCATTCGGATTCTTCTAGCTATTGCAGCTCATTATGACTATGAGATTTGGCAAATGGATGTCAAAACCGCATTCCTGAATGGTATTCTGGAAGAGGATGTGTATATGACACAGCCTGAAGGTTTTGTCGATCCTAAGAACGCTGGGAAAGTATGCAAGCTTCATAAATCCATTTATGGATTGAAGCAAGCATCACAGAGTTGGAATCTTCGTTTTGATGAAGCAGTAAAATAATTTGGTTTCATCAAGAACGAAGAGGAACCATGTGTTTACAAGAAGACTAGTGGGAGAAAAATTGCGTTTCTTGTACTGTATGTCGATGACATACTCCTCCTCGGTAATGACGTTCCGTTGCTTCAGTGAGTTAAGACTTGGCTCGGAAGTTGTTTTTCCATGAAAGACATGGGAGAAGCCGCGTACATTCTTGGAATCAGAATATACAGAGATAGAGTGAATAGGCTGATTGGATTTTGCCAAGACACTTATATCGATAAGGTATTGCACAGATTCAAGATGCAGGATTCCAAGAAGGGCTTCATACCGATGTCTCATGGCATTAGTCTCAGCAAGAAGCAGTGTACGGCGACACATGCTGAGCGAGAACGCATGAATAGGATTCCTTATGCTTCCGCAATAGGATCTATTATGTATGCCATGCTCTGCACTCGTCCAGATGTAGCTTACGCGTTAAGCATGACGAGTAGATACCAATCTGATCCAGGTAAAGATCACTGGACAGCTGTGAAGAATATTCTCAAGTATTTGAGACATACTAAGGATAAATTCCTGGTGTATGGAGGAAGTGAAGAGCTTGTAGTGAATGGATTCACAGATGCGAGTTTTCAGACAGACAGAGACGATTTCCGATCACAGTATGGATATGTCTTCTGTCTGAATGGCGGTGCGGTGAGCTGGAAGAGCTCTAAGCAGAATACCGTAGCTGATTCCACGACGGAAGCTGAATATGTTGCTGCTTCAGAAGCGGCAAAGGAAGCTGTTTGGATCAAGAAGTTCATGACTGAACTTGGTGTGGTCTCAAGTGTCTTGGAGCCAGTGGCTTTGTTTTGTGACAACAACGGAGGCATTGCTCAGGCGAAAGAACCCAGGTCACACCAGAAGTCCAAACACGTAGAGAGGAGATATCACCTGATTCGTGATATCGTCAATAGAGGTGATGTGAAGATCAGCCGAGTTCCGACGGAAGAGAATGTCGCTGATCCTCTGACTAAGTCACTCCCAAGGCCTAAGCATGAGAGTCATACGACTGCTGTAGGCATTAGAGATCTGAAGATGTAATCTTGATTCTAGTGGGAGTTTTGGTTTTATTTTAGTTATAATAAGATGCTCTTGTAAACATACTTTGGATATGTTTAATGAAATTTGATTTCAGCATTATTTATTGTGATCTAAATAATGGTCCCAAAATAAGTTTATGTCATATTATAGGTCATCAAGTTGAGGACTTGATCATGAAACCCTATAAGTTTTAAATGACATAAATTATGTTGTCCCTAGTCGAGGTTGTCAAAGTGGGACAATGGCAACCGCAAGAGACTAGATTGTGAGGTGACTGTTGGCTAAGTTTCATGGAGTCAATGATATGAGTATCACAGTCAGTCACATAGATATATTTTGGTGAACATATGATCGGACATGACCCGCTAATGAGAAGTCTCCAGGATAGTTATATCTGTGTCATGAGAGGTTATCATTACGACTATAGAGTATAGTCCTTAGACCTGAGTTCATCATGCTTTCTTGCATATGAATTGGTACACTTTGACCTTGTCTAACGTCGACCCGTAACTGGCGGCTATAACGGCACTGCTCAGGTGTATCATGAAATGTGCGTTGAAATAGGGATGGAACAAGATGGGATTTGTCCCTCCTGAATAACGGGAGATAAATATCTCAGGGCTTGTCGAAGATTAAATACTGAGAAAATGTGTGGCCGCACTCAAACGAACTGTAGTTCAGTTGTTTGTAATGTTCAGTATGAGATCAGGAGTTCGATAAACACGATGTTGGCTTAATAAGGATGACACCAATCTTGCCTTATGCCAAATCGATATATAGAGACAAAAGGATTATAGGAATTGATGATTCCAGTACAAGTGGGAGATTGTTGGGATAGTGTCCTGAAATCACGCTTGTACTTACTCCTGATGATAGTTGTGTGTCGAGATCAGACATTCGTATAATACTGGGCGGTTGCAATGTTTTGCTAGAAGCCTCTTGCAATCTGTAAGTTGTAGACTTACTGCCAGTATTATATGATCCTATAGGGTCACACACCTAAGCAAACTGGAAGCTACGACATGGGAATGATCATTATGGTAATGATCATATTAGTGTGTATTGGATACACATTGTTATTGACAAAATGGTGTTGAGTCGATCGACACAGCTTGTGTGTCGGTCGACACAGTTCGGGTTTTCGAAAAGGCTTTTCGAATTAAGACTTAAATAAGTCTGGCCCGTTAAGTGTGTTTTAGGTCGTATAAAACTCGTGAGTTTCGACCTAAACAGATGGCCGTCGAGTTTTTCTTAGTAAGAAAAGCAGAAACCCCAGAAACAGTTGATTCCCATTTGATCCGGCACTAGCATCCCGTTTCCAGCTTGTGTGCGTGTGTATCTGGTAGAGGCAAGGCATCTGCGTTGCTCAACTGATCTCGTTCACCAACTCATTCTGCTGCCAGTTCCAGGTAAGAACGAGTTTGGTTGTTTTCAATATATCAAATCCTAGATCCATAGGGATCCAACGCAAAAGAAATATGTTAGTAGATCTTCAGGAATGGCTCGGCTACGACCGTGTTTATACTATAGACTATGTTGGTCACAGTGGTGGTATAACGGTTTTTTGGAAATCTTCGGTAGATGTTGAAGTCAAGTTTGCAGATAAAAACTTAGTGGATCTTTATGTACAGCTTGGTGATGTAAGGTTTTTTGTTTCATGTATATACGGTGACCCTTGTGCTTCAAATAGACCCATCCTTTGGGAGAGATTATCCAGAATTGGTGTTCACAGAAAAGATCGTTGGTGTCTCTTAGGTGATTTTAATGACTTGTGTCATAACGATGAAAAAATAGGTTGTCCAAGGAAGAGTGCTCTACAATTTGACGCCTTTAACAATATGTTGCTTGCTTGCGCTATGACAGAACTTCCGAGCTCGGGTAACCCCTTCACTTGGGGTGGGAGACGGGGAGATTTATGGATTCAGTGTAAGCTAGATCGTTGTTTCGGAAACAAGGAATGGTTTGCGAAATTCCCGGCGGCAAATCAAGTGTTCTTAGACAAGCGAGGCTCGGACCATCGGCCATTTCTTGTCTCTCTGTTAGCTCCTAATGACACTTATCGCGGCAGCTTCAGGTTTGATAAACTTCTCCTCAACCTGCCAAATGTCAAGATGGATGTTAAGCTAGCGTGGAGGGGCTCTAGTTCAAGGTCAGGTTCTTCTGTATCTGAGAGGATTAAAAAATGCAGGAAATCTCTAAGCAAAAAGAAGAGAGCTTCTGACATGAATGCAAGAACGCGTATCTCTCATCTTGAAACCGAGCTCGAATCTAAGCAGTCCTCTGCCTTCCCGATTTATCATAAGGTTCTTCAGCTCAAGAAAGATTTGGCCACAGCTTATAGAGATGAGGAATCCTTCTGGAGCCAAAAAAGCCATGAAAAATACTTGCATTCGGGTGATAGGAATACCAAATTCTTCTTTGCAACGGTGAAACGAAACAGAGGAAGGAATGCCATTGATTACTTGGTTGATGCGAATGGTTTAACCCACAGAGCTGAGGCCTCTAAAGGCGAGGTAGCTACAAAATATTTCTCAGAATTGTTCAAATCATCTAATCAAGGAATTTTTGACAATCTTTTCGAAGGCTTCTCTCCTCGAGTTACTCAAGCAATGAATGACCATCTCACTCGTGAGGTAACATCCGAGGAAATTAAGCAAGCTGCCTTCTCTATTAAATCCTCTAGTGCCCCTGGGGTTGACGGTATGACGGGTTTGTTTATCCAAAAATTCTGGGATATCATATGTGATCAAGTAACATTGGAAATCAAAACCTTCTTTGTTACTTGTTTTTTCCCTCCGGAATGGAACTACACCCTTTTAAGCCTACTGCCCAAAACCACGGATGCTTCTTGTATGAAAGATCTTAGACCGATTAGCCTTTGCTCGGTCTTTTATAAAATCATCTCAAAGGTTTTGGTACGAAGAATTCAACCTCTCCTTCCGGATATCGTCTCACCTTCTCAATCATCTTTTGTCCCTGCGCGTTTGATCTCGGACAACATTCTGATTGCTCACGAGCTAGTCCATGGACTCAGAACTCATAAAAAGGTTTCAGCAGAGTTTATGGCGGTGAAATCCGACATGTCAAAAGCTTTCGACCGGGTGGAATGGGGATACCTCAAATGCCTGCTCTGCTCTCTCGGATTTCACAACAAATGGGTGGGTTGGATCATGTACTGTGTTTCTACCGTCACCTACTCGGTTCTTATAAACAACTAGCAGCATGGTCTTATTACCCCTCAGCGAGGTCTTAGACAGGGTGCCCGCTTTCCCCGTCACTCTTCATGCTTTGTACAGAAGGTCTTACTCACTGCCTTAATGTCGCTGAGTCGCAAGGGCTTTTACATGGAATCAGCTTCTCTCCGTCAGGTCCTTCTGTCCACCATCTCTTGTTCGCGGACGACAGTCTCTTTCTGTGTCGTGCATCGGTTCAGGATAGCTCGGTGTTGCAAAACATTCTGAACATTTACGGTGCAGCTACATGTCAGGTGGTAAACTTAGATAAATCTTCTATCACCTTTGGCAATTTGATAGCTGAGAATGTTAAAGATCATATCAGAGATGTCCTAGGGATTTATCATGGGGGAGGAGCTAATATCTCGGTCTCCCGGAATGTTTTAGTGGCTCAAAGCTTGACTTATTTAACTACATTCAGGACCGATTAAGCTCGAGAATGTCTGGTTGGTTTGCGAGGAGCCTCTCATTTGGTGGAAAGGAAGTTTTACTCAAGGCAGTGGCGATGGCCATGCCGGTCTTTGCTATGTCTTGTTTTAAGTTGCCGAAAGGTATTATCTCCAAACTCACTAGTGCTATGGCCGCCTTTTGGTGGAACTCAGTTGAACATCGAAGGAAGATCCATTGGGTGAGCTGGGAAAAGATGTGCCTGCCCAAAAATCTTGGGGGTTGGGCTTCAAAGACTTGGAAAGCTTCAATCAAGCACTTTTGTCTAAACAAGCTTGGAATCTCCTTCAAAATCCGGAATGTCTTCTGAGCCTTCTCATTCGCAGCAGATATTATGACGGCTCTGTTTTCTTGAATGCTTCTCTCGGCTCTCGACCTTCGTATGGCTGGAGAAGCATCCTCTTTGGTAGAGATTTGTTGTCTTTAGGAATCACCAGATCAGTCGGAAATGGTAGATCGTTGCGAGTCTGGTTGGATCCTTGGATTGCTTCAGATGGCCCTCGTGTTCCTAGGATGAAAAATATATTGATTGATCTCAGACTGCAGGTTAAGGACCTCATTGATCCAATAACAGTTGGTACTGGATTTCCCTCTAGGAAATCCGGCCCATTAACAAGTAAAACAAAGGCCCATATTTATGAACCCGTTCCAGAATCAAAGATAAAGAGACGAGCCGATTCATTTGTTGTGCCCAAACGAATGACACTTTGACAAGGCCCAAGCGATGCCGAAGTAAGAGGCGATCGAGCTCGAGCTCGGCAGCAGATGACGTGGAGATAGAGCAACTCGGTCTTCGTCGGTTCAACTGATCCACGTAAATCTTGGAGATCGTTATGAAGGCAAGGCCGAAATATCGGAACAAGAAGGTCAAAGTCGAGACTATTTAAATAAGAAGTGGTGATTCACTCAAGACATTCCAACCTTAACTTAGAACACTTCGACTAGATAGCTCGATCATCATACTTTGTACTCTCTTTTCGATTGTGTTTGTTCTATCTCGACGATCAATCTCAATAAAGTCTTTGATTCATAGGAAACTATACCATTTCTATATCCTAAAGTCCAAATCCACGAATACAAATTCTTAGTGTGAATCCCGTATCTCACATTTGGCGCCGACTGTGGGGACTATCTATAGTTTTTCCTGTCTTAAGAATCAGATCTTAGATCCGATAGATCGAGATGAATCCCGACCAATCTGGCTCTCCCAGCGCCACACCACCAGTCGACCACCCTCAAACGGTCGACAACGTTCCTCAGAACACCACCGGGGTAAGAATCATGGGTCAGACCGATGGCGTGTTGACGAGCTCTGCCTCAGTCTCCACGACCTTGGCACCAGCCGGCTCAGTTGCCCAAACGATCGCGACGAGCCAGACTCCGATAAATGTTTTGTCAGGAACTAACGATCCGAGCAGAAACTGGGTGTGGATGAGAAACGATTCGATTCCCACCCCTGGAGGTGGATCTGGAATAACCAGACCTAACTCACCACTGCCTTCTGCTCCACAACGACAAGGCCCAGATGATCTCGCTGAAATCCGTTCGATGTTAAGCCTGCTGGTAAACCGAACAAGGAACAACGAGGCAAGTGCACGGGCCCAAGAGATTGCGAACCGCTCTCTGGCCACGCAGCTCGATGAACAGGAAAGGCGCATTAACGCCCGTCTCGAAGAGCTAGCCAGCCAAAACCAGGGGGTATGTCAGCGCATGATCCACGAACCCCCATAAGTCCTCCACCGTGTACACTTCGACTTCTCCCAGGTAGTAACTCCCCTGGGAGCGTCGGAAAGTTTCGCTAATACGTCAAGTAGCGGCCTCCGCCCTATAATGACCCCCTATCGCGATACTGACACCATTCACTTCGAGTTCAATGGTCACAGATCCAACCGGATCAGGGAACCGACCATTACCCGGGCCACCACTTTTCCCGAATAACTCCAAAATCCGGCCGAGGCAACTAGGAGGCTCTGCTTTCGCCTCGAGCTCGGGACCCGTTAACGGGTCAAATACGGTACAGTTCTGAACGCCGTAGGTCGACCAGACGAGATCGATTCAAACAATCGATCTCCTCGACCCCATTTTCCCGGAACAAGCGTCAAACCAGGCACAAGCCCAGTTCACGCCTACGGTAGGCGATGAACACGATATGCTTAGACAGTACATCAAACAGGCTAAGGCCCAGTTCAACAGTCTAAGCTCGAAAGTTCACATGGCAACGAGCGCGGCGCCCGACATCGATAGAGTGATCGAAGAAACGCGACAAACGCCGTTCACAGACCGGATCGCCTTCGCAAGGATCCGAGAAATCAAGAATCTAAATTTCCGGAATTCTCTGGGAAGTCGGACCCGAAATCCCATATCAGGGCATTCCGGCTAGCAATGGCAAGGGTATACCTTACCGACGAGGAGAGAGAGCCGGCTTTCTGCAGGCTATTCGCCGAAAACATATCGGGCTCTGCCCTAGAATGGTTTGCCGGACTGGAAGAAAGGTCCATCGACAACTTCACCCAGTTCATGACGGCTTTCCTCAAACAATACTCTGTCTTTATCGAGGAAAAGACTACTGATTCAGCTCTATTTGGCGTCTCCCAAAAACCCGACGAATCGCTTCGCTCGTACAACGACCGATTTAAGGAAATAAAATCCAAAATTGCAAACCCACGAGACGAAGTAGCTATAAAAGCACTGCGACGTGGACTATGGTATTCAAACAGATTCCGCGAGGAAATAACAGTCCGCGAACCTCAAACACTCGATGACGCCCTTCATCGCGCATCGGCCTTCGCTCGCCTCGAGGACGAAACCACGGCCCTCAGAGAAAAGCATCGAAAAGAAAAAAACCCATCGGGCTCGCAGAACTCGAACTCAAAAAAGAATTCCCGTAAATCAGGAAACGTCAATGCGGTCGAGAGCCTGAAGAGCTCGAAGAAATTTGAGTTCGACAAAGAAAAATTCTGTGAATTTCACAACAAAAGAGGACACTCGACTGAAGATTGATATACTCGAGCTAAAGCCGAGGCTCAAAAGTGAGAGTCCGAAAGCAAACAAGACTCTGAAATCGAGGAGGAAACTCCATCCGACAAAAAGGAAAGTAAACAGACCAAAGAGTCGAACACCAAGAGGCCTTCTCAGAATAAACGAGAACGGACAAAGGAGCCAGAATCTCCCGAAACACTCCCTTAGTGGTCGCGAAAGCGAGTTGAGTTTATTCTCGGCGAGCTCAGCCTAAGCGGCACCCCGGAAGGTTCGGCGTTATCTCCACCTCTGGCTCCCGTTAAGAGTTTACGCTCACGAATCAATCTCCCTCGTCTCTGTAGGGGGGGTGTACGGGCTATTCCCTCTAAACGAACCGACTTCATCTTTGGTGGCTCCAAGCTTTTCCGAGACTCGGTCAATTCAATCAAAGCTCTTCAAAGAATAGTCGAGACCGACAAAGGGGGGAAAATCTCAATGATAGGTCCAGACCACGAGATCATTTTCCACGAGAGCAAGACAAGCAACCTCGACAAACCACACGACGAAGCTCTCCTCGTTTGTCTAGTAGTGGGAGATGTCAAAATTTCAAGAATAATGATCGACACAGGAAGTTTGGTGGATGTCCTCTTTTACGACGCGTTCAAAAAGATGGACTTCAACGACTCCGAGATAGTGGAAGAAAAGACACCACTAGTAGGGTTCGCTGGCGAAACAACGTACTCGATGGGCTTTGTCTTCGCCCCAATGATAGCTGGAGGAGTCCGAAGAATGACAGAGTTCGTCATAGTGGATCGGCCAGCTCCCTATAACGCAATTCTAGGCCGACTATGGATATACGACATGAAAGTGGTACCATCGACCTACCATCAATGCGTAAAATTCCCAACTCCTAAAGGAGTAAAAACCGTGTATGGAAGTGATAGGTTCTAAGTTTTACCCTATTCTAAACTGCAAGTGAACAGCAATGTCAAAGTAGTATATAGGGTTATCGAATCCACAGGGACACTAGGTCTCGATAGATCAGAACAGTAGAGGCTAATACTAGAAATAAGCAGATGGTGAAGTAAATAAATTGCGAAGCAAGAAAGTAAACAGTAGCAAGTTGGTTGTGAAAGCAATAAACTAAAAGCGTAAAGCCTAGGGTATTCTCAGGAAATCAGACAAGCAGACAAGCTAACCAGTCAGGATCTAATTAAACTCAGTTCTAGAACTCAAATCACGGAAATAGAATTAACCAAATCTCTTTGCGAAAACTCTCTAAGTCTAAGTGCAGTAACCCAAATCTCTTTGCAATTACTAACAGATTAAACTAGCATTAAGTTCAAGTTCGATATGTTCACAATTAAACTAAACCAAATCTCTCTGCGAATAATTTAATTGCTCAACCTAAATAGTTCAGATTCTAAAACACACTCTCGTGTCGAATTTAGCAACCTAAGATCTAGATTCTAATTGATTAGGTTAGAACTAGCTTTAAGCACAATCTAGTTTGAAGAACATTCTAATCATATGAATCCTTAACTGAATCAAACAAGTCTAGCAAGTCATCAAACCCTAATGAAAAACCCTAAGCCTAACTATGGATCTACTCAGACATGATTGATGAAAACATAATCATAGAAATAATAGATTGCATATAAGAAATTAAATAGATAAAGGGGTTCGAAATCTTCTCCAAAATAAGTGAATACAGGAAATAGATCAGCCCCAAAAGCTCTAAAGATCTCTTAGCTCTTAGTATGAAAGCGTAAGTAAAATAAACACCAAAATCCTCTATATATATGCATAATCTCGGCTGGGGCTTCTGTGTAAATACTGGAACTATCTTGGGCTTCTTTGCAAATCTTCATAACTTCATTAAACCGACGCGTATGGCCCATCTCGCTAGTGTGTCGACCGATGCACAAGGTGTGTCGGTCGATGCATGATCAGTAAATCGGCAGTGAGTTAAGCTCTCGGCCAAAACGTCCCAAAAGTCCCAAAATGCTCCAAATATCTCCAATTAGCTCCAAACCTGATTAAACTTGTAAAAGACTCTAAAAAAAGACAAAAGACACTAAAAACACATCTATATCATGGTCTAAAATGGGTAAAAACCATGATATATCAACCCCCCCACACTTAGCCTTTGCTTGCCCTCAAGCAAAACAGAGAACTAAAATGTAGTGAAGAGGTTTGAAAACTCTTCAGAAACTCATTTTGTCGTAGAAGCAGCAGCATTCAGATTCCCCTTAGTAATCCACATGAAAGAATCAACCTGCAGACATCAAGACCAACATATACTTCCCCCACACTTAGCAACTGTCCTAAGTAAACTCCACAATCACATTCACGCATTCAAATTCTCCCTACTGACTTCTGCATATATTTAAGTGCGGTCTCACCTAAGGGGTATCGATCTAAAGGCACATGGATTCTTACCTTGCCAGCTCTAGACCACCAAACTGTCTTTCTTTAGTCCCTTTCTTCTCTTTCCCTCCCTTAACAACTGATTTTTCCCCACTGGGTATCATTTTATTTTTTTTATCAGTATTCTTCCCGTTTTGGGGTGTACTTTGGACACATTCCATGGATCACATGAGAGAAAATAGTGTTTGCTACCATTCCCATGACCACTTCGGAGTTACTAACTCATCCGCAGTTTATTACTTTTTTTTTTTTTACTTTATGGAAGGGGAGAAGGGAACCAAATAGGACAGGTTTACAGGCTGTGTCAGAACCAGCAAGGGAGTCCGACATAAAGTATACCAAGCCCTTAGGTGAGAAATCTAAAGTCAGGATTAAATTGAAGTCAGTAAAAGATCCTCTGATACCTGAAGCGATGTGGGTGTTCTCAGTAGGCTGATCTGTGTCTGGGTTTTCTAATAGTCATAGATGATCTGCAGCTTCATCTCAATGGTCACTTAAGTTCCTGCAAATGCTGCTAATCTTCTAAAAAAATCATTGTTTCCTACTTAAACAAATTTTGACTCGAAAAACAAATTTTTAAAATTTAACTGACTCTAAGAAAACAAAAGAAAGTAATTAGTAGAACCTCCCCCACACTTAAGACACACTGTCCCCAGTAGTGTCAAGCAAGGGATCGGTTAAAAGAAAGAAAACAAAAATTTGTTAATGGAATGGTTAGTTCTCTCGGGTTGTTACCTCTGTCGCAGTCAGGCATCGATCGTTGCACTAGGTGCACCGACCGTTGCTGTGCGATTTTCGTTGGGGATCGATCGTTGCTCAGGACCGCAACGATCGCTGCAATGCGATTCTTTCGTATTGTGACGATCGACACAATGGTGTGTCGATCGACGCACTGCGTTTTAATCCGAGACCTGCAAACAAAACTCACCAAAACCAGAAACAAGCGTAAAATCCTATGAAGATACTAAAATCAAAATGCAAAAACGAAAACAGTGGGTTGCCTCCCACTCAGCGCTTGTTTAAGGTCATTAGCTTGACGCTTCAGCTGACTTAGGTAGAGGGTGCATCATCCAGGGGCAGAATCTGCCCTTCTGGAATTTCGGCTTTAGCCCAATAATGTTTCACCCTTTGTCCATTCACAGTGAATTCAATACCATCCTTACCAGTTAGAACGACAGCTCCATACGGACGCACTTCTTTGATTGTGAAAGGACCAGACCACCTCGATTTCAGCTTTCCTGGAAACAAATGCAGACGAGAGTTATATAAAAGTACCTGATCATTAGGCTCAAATTGTCTGGAGACAATCTTCTTGTCATGATATGCCTTAGTCCTCTCCTTGTACAGCTTTGAGTTCTCGTAAGCAAAATGTCTAATCTCATCCAACTCATTAAGCTGTATAAATCTCCTTTCCGCAGCAGACTTAAGATCAAAATTCATTTGTTTCACAGCCCATGCTGCTTTGTGTTCAAGCTCTACTGGCAGATGACATGCTTTTCCATATAGCAGATGGAATGGAGTGGTCCCAAGTGGTGTCTTGAATGCTGTCCTGTAAGCCCATAATGCATCGTCCAGCTTTGCTGCACAATCTTTCCTTGTCTTTCCAACTGTTTTCTCAAGGATCTCTTTGATCTGCCTGTTAGAAACCTCAACTTGTCCACTGGTTTGAGGGTGATAAGGAGTAGCGACTCGGTGATGAACTCCATGCTTCTTCAGCAGCTTCTCGAAAACCTTATTGATAAAATGAGATCCTCCATCACTAATCACTATACGAGGCACTCCAAATCTGGGGAATATGATGGTCTTAAACAGCTTAATGACCACCGAAGAATCATTGGTTGGACTAGCTATTGCTTCAACCCATTTAGACACATAGTCCACAGCAACCAAGATGAATTTATTCCCATAGGATGAGGGAAAAGGACCCATGAAATCTATGCCCCAGCAATCGAAAACCTCAACTTCCAGAATGAAATTTTGAGGCATCTCATGCTTCTTGCTGATTTTCCCTCTCCTCTGACAAACATCACACTGAGAGACGAAAGAATGAGTGTCTCTGAACATTGTAGGCCACCAGAAACCTGCTTGCAGAACTTTAGACACAGTCTTGAATGTAGCAAAATGTCCAGCATAATCTGATCCATGACAGTGGAAAAGGATGTCTGGAACTTCTGATTCAGCAATGCATCTCCTGTACAGGCCATCTGAGCAGTGCTTGTAGAGATAAGGCTCATCCCAGTAGTACCTTCTAAGCTCTCTAAAGAACCTTTTCTTTTCATAACCCTTCAGATCATCTGGTTCAGTCTCAGCAGCAAGGTAGTTAGCTATATCAGCATACCATGGTCGATCAGATGTCGCTACAGCAGAGATTTCGAAGTCATAATTCCCAATTCTGATCTTGAAAGACTCTCGGCTCGTATCAAGTATGCATCGACCGTTGCTTGCGCATGTGTCGATCGTTGCTTCCCCGATACTTGTATCGACCGTTGCCAGTGTGGCATCGATCGACACAAGGCGATTTTCCCGACAGTTCTGCAACTCACCTCCTAAATCCATCTGAAAAACTGCTCCAATCATGTTGACGTTTTCCTCGGGCAAATAATCATTTATGGGCACGTCTTCCTCAACTAACATCCTTGAAAGATGATCTGCAACTCCATTCTCAACTCCCTTCTTGTCCCTCACTTCAATATCAAACTCCTGAAGCAACAGAATCCATCTTAACAATCTTGGCTTAGCATCCTTCTTCTGCATCAGATACTTCAGAGCTGAATGATCAGTATGAACAATCACCTTGGAGCCAACGAGATAGGGACGGAATTTCTCGAAAGCGAAGACAACAGCTAATAGCTCTTTCTCCGTGGTTGCATAGTTCTTCTGCGCATCGTCTAGTGTCCTACTAGCGTAATAGATAGCATGAAGCTTTCTGTCCTTCTTCTGTCCTAGGACAGCTCCTACAGCAAAATCGCTCGCATCACACATAACCTCAAAAGGTAAATCCCAATCTGGTGGCTGAACCACTGGAGCACTCACTAAAGCTTGCTTGATCTGTTCAAATGCAGTTTTACAGTCTGCATTGAACTCAAATTTGGTATCCTTACACAGCAAAGCAGTTAGGGGTCTAGCAATCTTACTGAAGTCTTTGATGAACCGTCTATAGAATCCAGCATGTCCAAGAAAGCTTCTTATAGCCTTAACAGAATCAGGCGCCTGAAGGTTGGTCATTACCTCAATCTTAGCGCGATCCACTTCGATCCCTGCTTCAGATACTTTATGTCCAAGAACAATGCCATCTTTAACAATGAAGTGGCATTTTTCCCAGTTAAGGACCAAGTGTTTCTCTTCGCATCTAGTCAGCACCTTACATAGATTGTCTAAACATTCATTATAAGATGATCCATAGACTGAAAAATCATCCATGAATACCTCTATGAAGTCTTCAATCATATCAGTGAATATGGACATCATGCATCTCTGGAAAGTGGCAGGAGCATTACAGAGTCCAAAAGGCATCCTACGGTAAGCAAATGTGCCATATGGACAAGTGAAAGTGGTCTTTCCCTGATCTTCTGGGTGGATAGGAATCTGAAAGAAACCTGAGTATCCATCGAGGAAGCAGTAGTAAGGATGATTGGCTAACCTCTCTAGCATCTGATCAATGAAAGGTAATGGAAAGTGATCCTTTCTAGTTGCAGCATTCAGCTTCCTGTAATCTATGCACATCCTGTGTCCCGTTACAGTCCTAGTAGGTATCAGCTCATTCTTCTCATTCTTCACAACTGTAACTCCACCTTTCTTAGGCACTACATGGACTGGGCTCACCCAATCGCTGTCTGAAATAGGATAGATGATTCCAGCATCCAGGAGTTTCATAATCTCCTTTTTAACCACTTCCTGCAGATTAGGATTAAGCCTCCTCTGATGCTCAATGGATGTCTTAGACTCATCCTCAAGATGTATCCGATGCATGCACAGCTCTGGTGAGATACCTGAAATGTCATCAAGGGAATAGCCAAGAGCTTTGCGATGCTTGCGCAGCTTGCTTAGCAGTAAAGTGAGCTCTGCGTTGTTCAAACTAGCGTTAACAATCACCGGATAAGTTGAATTCGGTCCAAGAAACGCGTACCTTAGCCCTGATGGAAGTTGTTTCAATTCTATTTTCGGAGCTTTTTCCTCTGCCCAGTCTGCGTCGCCCTGCAATGACCGATGCGTGGTGAGTGTCGATCGTTGCATCGTCGCGTCAGATACTTCCACCTGCATTGCAACTTCAACAGAATCCATCAGCCTTGTATAGCACATTGCCGGCTCGTCCTGTAAGTACTCCAACTCCATTATAGAGCTCAGTAAAGCTCTTTCTAGTGGATCTTTAGCATGTGACTGGTGAAAGTACTCCGCAGCTAGTTCACCAAGTGTGTCCACATAGAAAGTCTGTCCGTCGATGGTTGGTCTTTTCACTAACTTGTTCATATCAAAACTCATCTTCAGATCACCCACATTCAGAACTATTTTCCCTCTCTGACAGTCAATCATTGCACCAGCTGTAGCTAAGAAAGATCTGCCCAAAATTAATGGATCCCTTGGTTCCTGTCCATATTGCAGAACCACAAAGTCAGTAGGAATCGCACATTGGCCAATCATTATAGGCACATCCTCCAGTACTCCTTCGGGAATCCTGATCGTTCTGTCTGCTAGAACCAATGATATCCTAGTGGGTCTAAAATCAGTCATACCGAGCCTCTTAGCAACTGAGAGAGGCATGAGATTCACACTGGACCCAAGATCACATAGGGATCTTTCGAATCTCTCCCCGTAGATGGTACAATCCAATACAAAGCTCCCAGGATCTTTTAACTTCTCAGGAGTTCTGCCCTGAATTACCGCACTGCATACCTCACTGATCATCATCACACTCTCTTCATCAGTCCATTTTCCAGCAATCATATCTTTAAGGCATCTCCTCATCATAGGCGAGGTATCCATGGAATCAAGCAAAGGTACTTCAACTTTCACCTTTTTTATGAACTCTTTGCATTTGGCATACTGCCTCTCGTTCCTACCCTTCCTGGGATTCTTGGGATAGGGTATTTTAGGCTTATAAACTCTTTCGGTCGACTGTTCTGATTTCTCTGGTTTTGAATCCTCAGCAGTCGCCTTGCATCGACCGTCACTGGAATTGTGTCGATCGTTGCTGGGCGACTTTGCGACGACAGTTTCTACGTTATCGCTTTGCGTCGACCGTTGCTTGGGTGCATCGACCGATGCATCGCGAATGTCACGAATCTCATCTTCCAATTCTTCAATCTCCACGAGTTCCTCAACGCTCAGCTGCCTGTTTTGTTTAGGTAATAGTTCCTTACCACTTCTCAAAGTCACTGCATTGCATTGGTATTTGGGATTAGCGTCAGTTCGTCCTGGGAGATATCCATCTTCCCTCTGAGCATGTCCAGCAATTCTTGCAACCTTAGCATCAAGCTCTTTCACGTGGGTGCTCAGGATTTCAAACTTCCCATTTAGCTTCTCATAGACATTATCTACCTTTTTGTCGAAGTCTGCAGCACTCTTAACCTGATTTTCCAACACCTGTTCCAGCATTATCTCTATCTTACTCTTATGAGCAGTGGCTGCAGGAGGTGACTGATAAGATGAAGATCCGTAGGTTCTCTGATTTCCTTGTCCATAAGGCTTCTGAAAGTTACTAGTCTGTCCAAAGCTTGAAGAGTTCTGGTTGCATGCGAAGGCATTCTTCTGTCCTCCACCGGAAAATCTGTTTCCAGATTGATATCCAAATCTGTTTCCTTGGAAACCAGATCCTCCGATGTAATTCACATCTTCTTCCTGAGTGTCCTCCTCAGTCTGAATTACTTCTACTTCTTGAGCAAAGTGGACAGCTTTCTTTTCGCCTAGAAGAGTGCAGATTTTGTCCATCCTGGATCTCAATTCAGCCATCTCTGAGTTATCAATACTTCCACCAGGTTTCTTCCTCCTCTCATCCATAGTCTTGCAGCTGTTGCTGCCAATCAGATTCTCAATCAACTGTTTAGCCTGTGTAGGAGTCCTGGTGTTGAAGTTGGCATTACTGGAATTATCCAGCGCAGACTGATATGGAAGATCTATGCCTCTGAAGAAGATACCAATCAGCTGAACCTCAGTGAATCCATGGTGTGGGCAGTCACGCTGATACTGCTTAAATCTCATCCAGGCAGTCTTTAAGGGCTCCACAGCTCCTTGGGAGAAAGTGAGTATGTCCTGTCTGGACTGGTCTGAACGCGCATCATCATAGAAGTGACGCAGGAACTCACTCTTTAAGGCTGCCCAAGTAGTATACTGACCAGGTGCCAGTTGTCTCAGCCATGCACTAGCGTCTCCAGCAAGACTGTGCGGAAATAGCTTAAGGAACAGATAGTCCGGGCATACTCCTTCATACTTCATGCCAGTGACTATGTCCTCAAACTTGTCAATGTGATCCATAGGCTGCTCTGCTTGAAGACCATGAAAAGCAATCTGCCTCATCAGCTGGTAGTAGATGGTCTTGACCTCAAAATCATTCCTCTCAAAAGCAGGAAGCACTAGAGCTGCTCGGTTTGCATGAAACTCATCAGGTCTGTTGTAGTCAGCTAGTGTCCTCTCATGAACCACCATCTCTCTACCTTGGGCCCGTTCCTGACCCTGGTTTTGGTTCTGCTCCTGTTGCTGTTGCTCAGGAGGGTCAGGGATCACTCGTCCATCAGCATCAATCCTCTGCCCAGCAGCATTGTAAGGATTGTTTTCCGGATCCCTCAGGACACCTTCAGCATCTCGTATCAAGATCAGACGTTCTCGTACCATTCTCTCTCTCTTTTCTCTTCTGATAGTCCTTTCTAGACGTCCAAGTTCCTCTAGTCCGAGATTAACTAAGCTCGAGTTCGGATTACTTCGAGTTTTCTGCGTTGGCATAAACTGTCTGTAATCGTCCAGCAACGATCGATGCTATCAGTGCAACGATCGATTCAATCTCAGAATCGCCTAGTGACGATCGACGCAAGGGATGCAACGATCGACGCAAGGCGAAAGTCGTACCTGCGACAGAAAGAAACAGAGAAAAAGTTAGCAAAATATGAAAACAAAACGAAAAAGCAAAAACAAAAAGAAAAATTTCTAGTAAAAACCCTAAGTTCGGTCCTATCGAAGACTCTAAGAGTCCCCGGCAACGGCGCCAAAAACTTGATAGGTTCTAAGTTTTACCCTATTCTAAACTGCAAGTGAACAGCAATGTCAAAGTAGTATATAGGGTTATCGAATCCACAGGGACACTAGGTCTCGATAGATCAGAACAGTAGAGGCTAATACTAGAAATAAGCAGATGGTGAAGTAAATAAATTGCGAAGCAAGAAAGTAAACAGTAGCAAGTTGGTTGTGAAAGCAATAAACTAAAAGCGTCAAGCCTAGGGTATTCTCAGGAAATCAGACAAGCAGACAAGCTAATCAGTCAGGATCTAATTAAACTCAGTTCTAGAACTCAAATCACGGAAATAGAATTAACCAAATCTCTTTGCGAAAACTCTCTAAGTCTAAGTGCAGTAACCCAAATCTCTTTGCAATTACTAACAGATTAAACTAGCATTAAGTTCAAGTTCGATATGTTCACAATTAAACTAAACCAAATCTCTTTGCGAATAATTTAATTGCTCAACCTAAATAGTTCAGATTCTAAAACACACTCTCGTGTCGAATTTAGCAACCTAAGATCTAGATTCTAATTGATCAGGTTAGAACTAGCTTTAAGCACAATCTAGTTTGAAGAACATTCTAATCATATGAATCCTTAACTGAATCAAACAAGTCTAGCAAGTCATCAAACCCTAATGAGAAACCCTAAGCCTAACTATGGATCTACTCAGACATGATTGATGAAAACATAATCATAGAAATAATAGATTGCATATAAGAAATTAAATAGATAAAGGGGTTCGAAATCTTCTCCAAAATAAGTGAATACAGGAAATAGATCAGCCCCAAAAGCTCTAAAGATCTCTTAGCTCTTAGTATGAAAGCGTAAGTAAAATAAACACCAAAATCCTCTATATATATGCCTAATCTCGGCTGGGGCTTCTGTGTAAATACTGGAACTATCTTGGGCTTCTTTGAAAATCTTCATAACTTCATTAAACCGACGCGTATGGCCCATCTCGCTAGTGTGTCGACCGATGCACAAGGTGTGTCGGTCGATGCATGATCAGTAAATCGGACAGTGAGTTAAGCTCTCGGCCAAAACGTCCCAAAAGTCCCAAAATGCTCCAAATATCTCCAATTAGCTCCAAACCTGATTAAACCTGTAAAAGACTCTAAACAAAGACAAAAGACACTAAAAACACATCTATATCATGGTCTAAAATGGGTAAAAATCATGATATATCAGGAAGTCAAAAGATTTCCCGCCATTGCTACATGAATGGATACAAGCAGATTGAGAAATCCCCTGCGTAGCAATTACAGAAGGAGGACGAGCTCGCCACCATGCAGACCAAAAGGTCAAATAACCCGAGTCAAATAGGACCTCCAAAGGACCTCACGACCCAAGTTTGCATAGATGATGCTCATCCCGAAAGACTCGTTGGCATTGGAATCGACCTATCAGAGCCAGTCAAAAACGAACTGGTCTCTTTCCTTAAACAAAACGTCGACTCCTTTTCCTGGTCTTCAGCAGACATGAAAGGGATCAATATCGACGTCACCAGCCACGAGCTGAATGTCGACCCAACCTACAAACCGGTAAGACAAAAACGTCGAAAACTAGGTCCGGAACGAGCTCAAGCCGTCAATAACGTGGTCGATCGATTATTAAAAATCGGATCGATCAGAGAGTTCAAGTACCCAACTGGCTTGCGAACCCCGTAGTGGTTAAGAAAAAGAATGGGAAGTGGAGAGTCTGTGTAGATTTCACGGATCTCAACAAAGCATGTCCGAAGGACAGCTTCCCACTCCCACACATCGACCGGCTGGTCGAAGCCACCGCCGGACATCAGCTACTGTCCTTCATGGACGCTTTCTCGGGGTACAATCAAATATTAATGAACCCCGAGGACCAAGAAAAGACTTCGTTCATAACTGATCGAGGCACGTACTGCTACAAAGTCATGCCCTTCGGACTAAAAAACGCAGGAGCAACTTACCAACGCCTCGTCAACAAGATGTTTTCGGGGCTCCTAGGCAAAACTATGGAAGTCTACATCGAGGATATGCTGGTCAAATCTTCCAGGTATGAGGATCACATCCCCCAACTAAAAGAATGTTTTATCATTATCAATAAATACGGGATGAAACTCAACCCAGCAAAGTGTACCTTCGGGGTCCCCTCAGGAGAATTCCTTGGTTACCTAGTGACCGAAAGAGGGATCGAGGCGAACCCCAAACAGATCGCGACGTTTATAGAGATGAAATCTCCCAGAACAACGCGAGAAGTCCAGCGCCTGACTGGCAAAATAGCTGCTCTGAACCGTTTCATCTCGAGGTCGACTGATAAATGTCTGCCCTTCTATCACCTGCTCAAAGCGAACAAGAAGTTCCTCTGGGATGAAAAGTGCGAAGAAGCGTTCACCCAGCTTAAAGCCTACCTATGCGAACCACCTATACTGGCGAAACCAGTAGAAGGGGAACCCCTCTACCTCTACCTAGCTGTTTCCACGGCAGCAGTAAGTGGAGTCCTGGTTCGCGAAGAACAGAACGAACAACGGCCGGTGTATTACATCAGTAAGAACTTAATCGATGCTGAAACCAGGTATCCCGCCATGGAAAAACTCGCCTTGGCGCTGGTGACATCAGCTCAACAAAAAGCAAGCCCTATCCGTGATCACACAGGCCCACGATGGGTCATGCGGAAGCCATTCCGGAGGACGAGCCTTGGCCGTACAAATCAAAAGGCAGGGCTACTTTTGGCCAACGATGGCCACCGAATGCGAGTCCTTCTCCAACAAATGCGACAAATGCCAAAAGCATGCCCCGATTATCCACCAGGCATCGGAGAAACTCTCCTCTATCTCATCGCCATACCCATTCATGCGATGGGGAATGGACATCGTGGAACCCTTAGTCGCGTCCGGCAGAAAGAAAGCCATGCACCTATTAGTAATGACGGACTACTTCACCAAATGGATTGAAGCAAAGTCGTACCAAAAAGTCAAAGACGTTCATGTTAAGGAGTTCTTCTGGCGAAACATCGTTTGCCGACACGGACTACCCCACGATATCGTCACTGATAACGGTTCTCAGTTCATATCAAACGCCTTCAAGGAGTTCTGCAGAACGTGGAACATAAAGCTGACTTACTCAACGCCACGCTATCCCCAAGGGAATGGGCTGGTGGAAGCGACTAACAAGGTAATCATGAACAGCCTCAAGAAAAGACTCAATGAGTGCAAAACGAGCTGGAGCGACGAGCTCCCAGCCGTACTCTGGGCCTACCGGACTACCCCCCGCAAATCCACCGGCGAGACTCCCTTCTCGTTGGCTTACGGGATCGAGGCGGTAGTACCAGCCGAAATCCTCGTGTCAAGCATCCGCAAAGAAGAATGCCCACGACAAGAGGAACTCAATAACAAGATGATAACTGACGAGCTCGACCTCGTCGATGAAAGGAGGAACCTCGCACTAGCTCGAATCCAGAACTACCAACAAGCCGCAGCTCGTTACTACGATTCCAAGATCAAAACTCGAAGGTTTCAAGTAGGAGAGCTCGTCTTACGGAAAGTGTTCGACCATAAAAAGGAAGAACACGCTGGAAAGTTAGGAGCAAAGTGGGAAGGTCCTTACCAGGTCACCGACGTTGTAAAGGACGGGGTCTACCGACTCAAGTCGGTGGAAACCCAGAAACCTGAGCTACGACCTTGGAACATCATCAACATCAAAAGGTACTTCCACTAAGAGTACGACAACATAATCGAACTACGAAATGGCTTGATCCCCTTAAAAGGGTACGTAGGCAGCTCGATTTCGAGCGCAGCCACCCCCCAAACACAAGGCTCTTACCGAGCTCAACAACTTCAAACGAAGTCTTACTAGCTTATCTTTGTGAAATCAAAATAAGTCCCCCGATCAATGTCTCTTTCTGTCTTAAAAGTCAGAGTCATCGCGAAATACTTCGCCGTTACAAAGCGATATGAAATTATCCCTTCAAAAGCTAAAGTGATATGAAATTATCTCTTCAAGAACAAAGCGATATGAAATTATATCTTCGAAAATTAAAGCGATATGAAATTATCTCTTCAAAAACTAAAGTGATATGAAATTATCTCTTCAGAAACAAACGAGCTGAAATGATCGTCCCCAAAATAAGCGACCTAAAAGAGTCCTTTCAAGCTGAACGAACTGAAATGATCGTCCCCAAAATAAGCGACCTAAAAGAGTCCTTTCAAGCCGAACGAACTGAAATGATCGTCCCCAAAAATGAGCGACCCAAAACGGTCCTTGCAAACCGAACGAGCTGAAATGATCGTCCCCAAAATAAGCGACCTAAAACGGTCCTCCCAAATCGAACGAACTGAAATGATCGTCCCAAAGAAAGAGATCCAGAGCGATCCTTCCAAAACCTATAATTCTTCTAAACCTTATACGGATTTAAAGAATTGGGGGGCTATTCCCCCTACAAGCAAAAAAGCAACGAGATCGAAACAGTTATTCAAGCAAACGACCTCTGCACACACTCCAAATCAGACCTTCGTAAGTCTACTTTGATTCGTTTATATATACGTAACACTTCTTTTTTTGAAATCCAATGTTAAGCTCGAATATTACATCACGAAAGAGTTAAATCTCGGGCAATTCTCAACAAAGAGCCTCGAGCTCGAATACAATCGACCAGAAGGTTTGCAAAGAACCCCCTAAGGCAACCAGAGACAAGTTATTTACTCGACCTCTCTGAAGAGGTTCGAGCTGCCGTAACGACCAAACTTTATGCTAAGGCATCAAAACAGTAAAATCTATGCTAAGGCATGAAAGATTCGAAAAGCAATTCTTAAAAAAAAGAGGACGCGATGTCCTCGAATTCAAATAAAAGCCCCCTTGGGCAACGAAAGTCTGAAAAAAGAATTAAAGCCCCTTAGGGCAACAACGAATTAAAAGAAAATTAGAACTTCTTGGAAGGAGAGGAAGCCTCATCTTGATCCTCTACCTGATCGCCGGTCGCCCCTTCCTCCTCGAGTCGACCCTCAACCTCGTCGCTAGCCCGCGAGCTAGCTCCGGTCGGGATATTCGACCCATACTGATCAAGACGAGTAGCCGCCTGGTTTAAAGGGCGCACCAAGATTACCGAATCATCCGACATCACCGGCAAATTAAGCTTGCTGATGCTGAAGTCCGACACTGCCGCAGCTTTCATCTCCTCCATAGCTGATCGCTTCTTCTCAGCCAAGTCCATCACTTCCTTGGTCAAGTCCAATTCGCCGGAGGCAAACTCGGCGATAAGTGCGATATTAGCCAAGGCCTCTTAGAGCCTTATCTCAGCGCTCACGGCAACCTTCCTCTGGCCTTCCTTCGCTGCAATTCCCTCGAGAATCTTGAGGTATTCACCATTTAGCCCCTTCCTCGCCTCATGGGCCGCCACCTTTATATAAAGCTCTCGGTCAGGGAGAGCCTTGTCCAAATCACCTTGGCATTGCGCAGCCCGCACATCCGCAATCCCAACCGCTCAATTCAAAATTTGTAAATAATTACGAAAAAGATTGAGACAGTTAGGGTCCTTCGATTTCTTGCAATCTCGACCGTTGATATAAGATCTAAGGGCAGAGACGAGTGATTTACGATTAAGTCACATCCGCCGCATCAACGAACGCGCCACATACATATTAATCTAAGACACGCGCCCAATCTTGGCCGTCCGATTAAAACAAGATCCGCGAACGATGCAGAAACAACCATTAGGGTTTTCCCTAATGCCCAGGGTACGCGCGCATCTTCCCAAGAACGTCAACCGCCCATTAACCTCGACTTGTCAAAATTAATGGGCTGGGGGGCTATTGTTGGTACTGGATTTCCCTCTAGGAAATCTGGCCCATTAACAAGTAAAACAAAGGCCCATATTTATGAGCCCGTTCCAGAATCAAAGATAAAGAGACTAGCCGATTCATTTGTTGGGCCCAAACGAATGACACTTTGACAAGGCCCAAGCGATGCCGAAGTAAGAGGCGATCGAGCTCGGCAGCAGACGACGTGGAGATAGAGCAACTCGGTCTTCGTCGGTTCAACTGATCCACGTAAATCTCGGAGATCGTTATGAAGGCAAGGCCGAAATATCAGAACAAGAAGGTCAAAGTCGAGACTATTTAAAGAAGAAGTGGCGATTCACTCAAGACATTCCAACCTTAACTTAGAACACTTCGACTAGATAGCTCGATCATCATACTTTGTACTCTCTTTTCGATTGTGTTTGTTCTATCTCGACGATCAATCTCAATAAAGTCTTTGATTCATAGGAAACTATACCATTTCTATATCCTAAAGTCCAAATCCACGAATACAAATTCTTAGTGTGAATCTCGGATCTCACAATAACCAGGACTTGGCACAAAAGCTCCCTTGATGACCACTTCTTCCCTACTGATGTTGAAGCTATTCTTAAAACTAATCCAGTGGTTGGGAGAGAAGATTTTTGGAGCTGGAAATTTAATAGCAGTGGAGATTTCTCAGTTAAATCTGCGTATTGGCTAGCTAGTCGTGCAAACAAAAAGAGCTTTTCTTAGAAGCGTCTGCTCAGCCATCACTGAACTGCATCAAAGAGAACATTTGGAACTTGTAAACATCTCCAAAAATACGGTCATTCATCTAGCGAGTGGTCAGTGATGCCCTTCCTGTCGCCCATAATATCATCTCTAGAGGTATGTTAGTTGATTCAAGATGTCAGTCTTGCGGTTGGGATCCTGAAACGTCCAACCACGTATTGTTCACTTGCTCTTTAGCACGCCAGGTCAACATTCACTATCTTCTACTCATGGGTAAAAATATCAATATCCCTCTGAGCATACGGCAATGCTTCCCTTGGCTGCTCTGGCTACTTTGGAAAAGCAGAAACTTGTTCATCTTTGAAAGCGTGAGATCCTCACCTCAGCACACTGCTCAGACTGCTCTCTTAGATTCTGAAACTTGGTTTCACGCCCAGCGACTCGATCAACTTGCTGATGACGTTGACGGTTCTAGCCAGTTGCCAACCAAAAAAGAATGGTCTCGTCCACCGCCTCTCTGGTCTAAATGTAATATTGGGGCCGCATGGTCAAAACATTCTAAAATGGCAGGCTGTTCTTGGGTTCTACGGAATGATCTTGGCATTGTCTTGTTACACATCAGAAGATGTTTCAATGATATTCATAGCCTAGTAGAAGCAAAAATGACTGCAGTAATTTGGGCTATTGATAGTATGATTTCGCATCGACTGGACCACATCTCGTTTGATGCCGAAGCTTCTGAGCTTTTCGGTGCAGTGTTAAGGCCTAAGGCGTGGCCAAATTTTGGCTTCCAAGCTGCAGAAATTTCCCTTTCCTTATCGCATATGGAAAATTGGAGGATCGAGATTGAAACAAGACACTCAAATAGAAGTGATTTTCTCATTGCTCGTAGTGTCATAAGAGAGGTTTGCTTTCGATCCTCTTATGTCTCTCGTGGTCAACCATCTTGGCTAATGACTATCTTGGAGTCTGAGAATTGTATAGCTTCTGTGGATGAGTAATTTTGTAGTGCTCTGTTTTTCGCTCTCTGTTTTGTTTTACAGCAGATGCAGGAGTGTTGGTTCCTCCTCTAGCATGGTCCCTGGTCCTAGTTTCATCATTGCAGGGTGGCATATCGGGGCTGTATTTCTTTCGTTTATATCTCTGTGTTTCATTTTTGGTTCAGGAAGGTGTAGTTTGTTCTTCTTCCTCTGGTACATCTTAAGGTCTTTGTACTTGCTGGTGAAATGCTTATGAATCAGATTAGTTGAAAAAAAGACTGTTAAATAGCTTACAGTCTGTATAGTTTCAAAGCCAATCAGACTCTAAAACTGTGAATGTTCAAAGCGGAACCAAAATGTTCAATAAACTAGATGAAATATTGTCTCTATTCACATAAAAACTTTGAATGATAACAATAAATTAAGTGGTAAATAGATTGATTAGTACGATACAATTTAACTGTGATTTAAAAAATACATATTACTTAATATATTAAATGTTTAAAAAATTAATCTGCACTTAATCTGTACCAAATTTTATATCCAAAATGTAACAAGTTTTAAATTTTAATTTTGAAAAAAATAAAAATAAAAAAAAAATTGTAAAAGAAGAAAAAAGCATGTTCCGGTTCTCTATTTAATTTTATTTTAAATTGATTTTATTTTTTAGAAAAATAATATATATATATATATATATATATATATATTAGTAGAATTTATTAATTTTATCTAATTTTTATAAATTAAAATATTAAAAATTAATCATTGTTTAATAATTATTATATATTTATATTTGTCATTATTTAAACATTGTTATATACTATTTGTGCATTAACTGTTATATACACATTTTAAATCATTTCGTTTCTTTAATTTTTTGTTCTACCGTTGTCACCATTCCAAGCTCAAAATATTGAATTACCAAAGAAGACATATAAAATGAGCCACGTGGATTAAGAAGAGCCAACTCCGTGGGCTTTTCAGCAATTTACTACTGACTTATCAAGTTGCCTTTGTGGGCCCAAGACAGAAAGTGTGAAAAGCCGGTGGGTTCAGCCAGCTGGAGAGAGCAAAAAGGAGAAAGATTCGGTGATGAGTTATGTACAGTGTTGACACAAAACATAGGCAAGGTGGCTCAGCGAGTCTGTTGGTTTCCACAGCATTTCGGGTTCGATTATTATCTTCGTAATA
Organism: Orychophragmus violaceus; assembly: GCA_030180135.1. Taxonomy (NCBI): domain Eukaryota; kingdom Viridiplantae; phylum Streptophyta; class Magnoliopsida; order Brassicales; family Brassicaceae; genus Orychophragmus; species Orychophragmus violaceus. The sequence goes on from CM058232.1 coordinate 40,207,703, forward strand.
TAGAGAAACAACATTATAGGCCTGTGGCTTATGGGCCCGATCGATAAAAAAATCTGAGGAAATATCCCTGTCGTCCTTATCTTCTTCCCAAATTTCTTTCGATTGTGCGAGCTTCCTCACTCATCTTTTTCTTCTTCGAGTGACTGTACTGGTTAGGGTTTAGTCGTCGCGGTTTCTCGTTTTGTGATTTCTCGAATAGAAGGGGAACGATTCTGGTTATTGTTTTCGAGTTCGGTTTTGTTTTCTCTATATCACTCTCCGATCGTGGTCAATGACCTCGCTACTACTCCTCAGAACACTCCCTCTCCTCCGCAACGGTTTTCTAAACCACCGTCATCAAGTCAGCATCGCAGCGGCTGGTTTTCTCTCTCACCGTCGGCGTCTGTGGTGTTCTCTTGCTGATAAACCACAGTTGCTCGAGGATGATTCTCCTGCGGAAGGATCCGCCATGGCGGCAATGAAATCGACGCCGCCTATTGATGATAACTGGCGTTTTGAGGATCCTGATTATCGGAAGTGGAAGAACCTAGAGGCGGAGATACTTGGAGATATTGAACCTATAACTCTTCTTGCCAAAGATATTCTTCATTCTGATAGGTAAATTTCACTTTCCTATCAATGATGACCTTCACCTTCTGTGGTGTGTGATGGTTTAGTGGTGTTGTAGTTATGGTTCGGGTATTATGTTAGATCAGCCGCACTATTGTCTAGCAGAAACTTCATAGATTAAATCTTCAAAACGTAATGCCAATCTATTGAATTACAATTGCAATCGAAATTTAGTTTTGGTTGATTACTGATTGTTCTTGAAGTAAATCCCTCATGTTCTACAATAGCTGTTCCATGTCAAGTTATAGGCTCATAGCTTGGTCCAGTAGCTTTGTTCTTTACAACACACCATTTTCGGGCTTTGATGTGACAATTCTGCTGAATCCGTAGATTTAATACCTGAGGTTTAATCGACAATGGTTCCAACCAAACTGCTTTGTCGAGAAGCCAAATTCTTGATAGACAGACATGGATGCTGGGAGTTTTGATTGGGTTGTCTATGCAGGATTTTCGTTTAAGTCTACTGAAACAAGAGCCGAACGGACCTGTTTTGTAGTCAACTATTGATATTTGAAGCTAGCTAACTTCAGTGCATACCCTTTTGTGTAGATTGTTTTCGCGGTCCGAGTGATCTGTTTTTCTTCTTGATAAACAGATATTTGGATGGAGAACGCTTAGACTTTGAGGATGAAAAAATTATTGTGGAAAAGCTTCTGGCTTATCACCCTTACTCGAAAGATAAAATTGGCTGTGGTCTTGATTTTATAATGGTACGTAGATTCAGGCTCCTTGATATCTCTCTTTCTTTGAGGACTACTTGTAGAAGACATATAGATGTGATAGAAATAAATGGTTATATACGTAACGACTCATTTGGTCTGTGTATTTCGTATGAGTAAGTTACTTGTTAATGGCAGGTTGATCGGCATCCTCAGTTCAGGCACTCGAGGTGCCTCTTTGTTGTGAGAACGGATGGTGGATGGATAGATTTCTCATACCAGAAGTGTCTTCGAGCTTATGTTCGAGATAGGTACCCGTCTCACGCCGAGAGATTTATTCGTGAACATTTTAAGCGTGCTAGTAGCTAAATCATAACTGGCTGCTGTAATACCACCGTCCCACTCATCAGCAACAGCAAATTCTCATATAAATTTTTTGCTGCTTCCCGTTATTGAACAAGTTATCACATAACGAAATCAGTTGTAAGCCTTTGTTTGTTGAAAATTTGGAATTGCTCGATTCATTTATGTAGGCTTGAATCAGTTAGAAAAATAGCAAAAGAGTATTTAGTGGTTCCGAATAAACGATTTGAAAATGAATTTCACAATGTATAAAGATAGCACATTTGAAAAAGAATATAAGTATATAACCAACAAAACACGTTTTTAAATGCTTCTGTTGTTTCGACCAAAAAAAAAAAAAACGCTTCTGTTGTTCGATGCAGTATCACTTAAGAGCAATGTTTTTAAACCCGACCCGGACAACGAACCAGACTGTCTTCCGGGTCACTAGGTCAACCCCGGATCCAAACCTAATGAGATATATATATATATATATATGTATATGTATTGATGTGTAGTCTTCTTAACCCATACAATATACCATTTTATTAAAATGTAAAAACCATACATTAAGAAATTTGAATATGGTAATGTTCTTCTACGATCCAAAACTCAATCTTGTCAATAGATTCGTAGTCAACGAGATCATAAGATTATTTTTTGACATGTCCATTAAAAAGTAACTACTTGTTATAAACTAATCTAACTAAAGAGAGAAAAATTCCATTATTCGGACCGATCCACCAGGTCCCAAATAAACGGCGGGTTTTTACAGTTTTTCAGGTTTTTAACTAAACGGTTTTTGCATATAATCCGATCCGGAATGTTTACTGGGTCACCGGATTTACCAGTTCGACCACGGATCCGGGTCGGGTTTCAAAACACTGCTTAAGAGATCAGAGATTAGCGACCCCTAAAACATAACTAAAATCTTAAGGCGGAAAAAATAATATTATATTGTTGGCTATATCGCGATTCAACTTGATGCATGTGTCTAGGTATGATATTTCGGTTCAGTTTTTCGGTGTTTTTTTGTCAAAACTTGAAAATTCAATTTAGTTTTCGCTTTTTTGTATTGATTTGTTTACCGAAATGAACCGAAATTTTGGATAAAATCGGTTAGTTTCGGTTAAATTTGGTATATTTGGTTATTCGGCTCAGTTCGGTTCGAGTAATTTCGGTTATTTGAGTCTATTCGGTTATTTCAAGTCGGTTTGGTTCGGTTTGAAAATTTGAATGTATTTTCGTTAAAATCGGTTTATTTTGGTTTATAAAAAACTTCGGGTTAACTGTTCGATTCATCGAATTGATCTGAACCAATTTTTTTTGGTTTGGTCGGTTCAGTTAGCTCGATTCGGTTAAAAGTCCCAAGGCTACATGTGCCTTATATAAAAATACTCTCGGCAAGATATATTACTAAAGGGAATCAGAATTATGAGAATTTCCTAAGAATCTGTTCACCTCTCGGAAGTAAACCAAGCGAATTACATATCCTAGGAAGAATACCCAAAGTGTACCTCTAACATCTTAATATCGGACCCCAAGACTCTCCTCTCGAAGTTTTGCAATTTTCAGCTCAAAATCCTATTAAGTCCAAAAGTCCATTCATTAAACTCCAGCGATTCTCCTTCTCTCTTATCAAAGAGAGGAGGAAAAGAGATTTGGAGCGAAACTCTGCCCGTCCTTTGCCAGCAGCGAGCCATCATCGCCCTCTTCCTCGAGCCATCGTCGGTTTTCTCCCCCTCCTTGTTTCATCTCCTCTATTCCTTTCTAGGATCTAAGACTAAATCTTTTCCGATCATTAGATTGAAATGTGATTTCCTGGAGAATCGTAAGGATCCACGAAACGAACAATATGTCGTTGGAAAGATCTCGATTTCCTCTTTCCAGAAAGGTAGAATCTGTGAATAGTCTAGCTAGATCTGTGAATAGTCCGACTTACCGTTTGGAAGTTATGATTTGTTTTTTAAAACATGTATGTCCATGACGGATCTGTGAATAGTCTAGCTACATCTGTGTTTTGATTGAGTAAATGGATTCCGTTTGACTCGAATCTTTGCAGAACTTCTTAGACTCATAGATCTAGCTCTCGGTTAAAGAAGAACCGATATAGAGCTATAGAGCAGGGAGATGTGTACTTCAAACTTTGCTAACTCTCCTTCTTTGTTTTGCAGATACCCCGGATTCGTTGCCTTTGGATTTTGAGTGGGAGAACTTGATAGAGCGAGGAGAGGTCACACAGACTAGGATTCATTCACTCAGAGTGTGTACGAGCTTCTCTTGGTCCTCAACCTCTTAGACCTCCTCAAAATAGGCCGAAGCTCTCTGGAGGAATCCAGATTCCGCCAAGTCCTCAAGGTACGACAACCATGGTTACAGGTCCACTTCGTATTACGAAACCAACCAGAACAAGTAAGATTTTGTTGTCTTGTTTGTATTTTCTAATTGATTTTTTTTATATATAAAAAATGATTATTCTTAACTCAAACTTTGGTTGTTCGTGTCTAGGTCGAGTAGTTTTGGACAACAATTCGACGATCAGTACACCACCAGACGAAAAGATGTCGCGAAGGACGAGCTCCCGAAGATACAAGAAAGATTCGGTTGAGGTGGAAGGAAAAGTGAAATCCGGCGAGCTGCACGAAGCCCTGCTTTTCTCCCTAGGCCGAGCTCCTCTATCACCGAACCTGATGATATCGCTAAAACGAATGAGTTCCACCCTTCTTTGAAAACCAACAAAGAGGTTACTTCGGCCCGGTCCAAGGATCTGGTTAAGATTAGCTCCCATTTCAATGGATCCAAAGGCTCCAATGGCCATAATTGAGGCGGATCTCGACCTCTAACTCCGAAACGCCAGCGGACTGAAGCGGAGGTGAGCTCGCAGAGGGGGAGGTCAAGATCTCGAGAAGAAACGTTCTTCCTCGGGGTCGGTTGGGAGCAAATCATTTAACTGGCGCTTCAAGCACCATAAGGATTGCCCTATCATCGACGATCCAAAGGGCATAGCTTACTTGCTTAGGTACTTCAAACGCGCAAGTTTTCAGCTTCTGTCCATTCATGACATGACCAATGAGGAGGTCTACATTGAAATGATGGCGGCACATGGAAAGGTAAGACTTTTCCTAAGGAATTATTGACTTGTTTTCGATTCCCTCATTTTCTTATAATTCGTTATTTCGACGAACTGATTTAACTTATGTAGTAGCTCGAGGCCATGAATAAGTATGCAGCCTTTATGAAGCGTCAGTTGAAAGAGGTCCCTCGAGCTAGCGAGCTCGAGGAAGCCAAAACGGTGGTGGCAAATCTTAACCTTGATCTTCAATCTGCTAAGGCTTGAGAGGCGGACTTGAAGGAGAAGCTAGCTAAGTACGTGTAGCAGGAGGCTATCATTATGCATCTCGAAAATATAGAGGAATACCTGAAACATAAGCTCAATGTGGCCACCGACAAGATGTTCGAGCTCGAGAAAAAGAACCCTAAGGTGCTCAAGCACGTGGCATGAGACAAGGAAGAGAAGGATTAGGTCATCCAGGAAAATTAGTCTGAGATCAAGGTCGCGGTTTCACACTGCAAAGAAGGATTTGGACGAGAAATATATCGAGATCCTGAAGGACGTCATGGTAAGGTTCAAGAAGAAGGAAATCGAGACCAGCGCATAGATATGTCTCCAAGAAGCGCTTGCGAATATCAAGCTCATATCGGAGTTCACGTCTGGCGAGCTCAACTTGACCCAGCAGGTCATGCGCTTAGTAGAGAAGAAAAGGATCGCGACCGTGGAGATGAATGTTGCGGCTGTCTCGGACTTCTCATCAACAAGCTGAATTTGCCTGTCGTGTATGAAGACTCGGTGATGATTGTAGATCCTCCTACGCATACCACAGTTCAGTTCGACCAATATGAGTTGCATTTCGCGACGGGTCCATGAGTGGATTGGTGAAAAGCAAGGAAGTTCAAGGTGGGATGATGTCTAAGGCGACGGACCTGAACGGCGACGAACAAATGGATAAGTGATCCAGTTCGTTGTGGCTCTGTTTCATTAATTTCTTTAATTTTTTTAAGTATTTTGGTGTTCCCCGAGAGGGCTTTTATTTTTATTTTTTTAAATGTGTGTTGCCTGAGAAGGGCTTTTTAGGATTCAGCGTTGCCTGAGAAGGGCTTTTTATGTCTTTAATCAAACTGCTTTTAACACTTCTTTGTGCTTTTAGTTATACTAAAAACGATTAAGTAAGGAAATTTGAACATGTTCAATTTTGTGACTTGGTTTGATCGAACTAAGTCTTTAATGAATTAAAGGAGTTTGATCAACTAGCCTTGACCAAAATAATTTGATAGATAAAAGACTTGGCCCAAAAGAGTTGGATGAGTTCAATTGAATTGCTTCTGGAAAGATTGATCGAACCAGTTTTAACCGAGATAGCTTATGCGACCAAAACCAGTCATCTGACAATTTTGAATTTATGAGAAGTCGAACTAGTGTTATCGTTTCAGACCTAATTCGTTCAAACTTATGGGATCAAACTTTTCGAATCGGAAAATCCAAGAACCTAATGATTTTATGCTTGCCGAGAAGCGTTCAATTTGACTGAGCTCGACTAGTGGTTGATAGGTCTATTTTGATCGAAAAGGACTTAGCTGAGCCTTAGTGAGGTTTTGTAGAATTATCTAAGTAGAAAACTTAGTTGTTTAAGATCGTCATGAAGCGTTCGTTCATGGGAGAGCTCGACTTGGTTTGTGATCTAAGTGTCGTATTTGGAGCTCGACTAAGTGTGGGATTTTAGGGATTCTGAGAACTTGTTTTAAGGCCTTAGTCGAATGATGGGATTACTTCGTTCGTTGGGTGACCTAGATTCAAGCGAACTCGTCCTCTCTTTGGCAACCTCGAAGAGGCTGAGGCATGTTGGTAGTTCTGGATTCGAGCAAATGCGAGGTTACTATGTTCGTCGACGAGATAAAACTCGTTAGTTATCATTTGGTTATTCAATTCCTCTTTTTGTGGGAATTATGTTTTGCAAATGCTTGAAACGAGGATTTCTGCAGGAACTACGGTCTCGATGCCGTAGGCAAGAGAGAAGGTGTTTATCACGTAGATTTTCGAGGCATGGTTATATAGGCCCGCAACACAACTGGGAGCTCGAGGTGGAGTTTGACTTACACTGATCGAGCCTTTTCTTGAGGTTGTTCATGATCGATTTGTTGGCTGTCTCATCCAATCTGTTTCCTTGGGACAACGAGGTGTCGAGTATGTCAACTTAATATTCAAAGTTTTACAGAACGTTTGGAATATGTTCAACATGAGCTGAGATCCGTTATCAGTGAAGATATTGTGAGGAAGTCTGTCACGACGTATTATGTTTTGCCAGAAAAACTACTTTACATGGATGTCCTTGATTTTTTGGTAGGACTCGATTTCGATCCATTTGGTGAAATAATCAGTCATGACTAGTAAGTGCATTAATTTTTTCTTTCTTGATGCGACAAGGGGTCCTACTATATCCTTTTCCCATCGCATAAAATGATACGGTGAGGAGATCGATGAGAGTTTCTCTGATGGCTGGTGGATTATCGGAGAGTGCCTCTGGCACTTGTCACATTTTTCAGAAATATTTTTGAACTCGGTGGCTTGGCCGGCTAGAAGAAACCTTGTCATTTGATTCGTATGTCCATAGATCGTCCCTCGTAATGACTTCCGCAAGATCCTTCGTGATCTTGGGTCATTACGATCTAAGTTTGTTTGCCGTTAAGGCATTTGAGGTATGGTCCAGACATACTTCGTTTAAAAAGATTTCCTTCTGTCACGCAGTACCTCACACTTTGTTCTTTGAGTTTTTCTGGCGGCTCACCTGTCGGAGAGGACTTCAACATCGATGATGTACCGAATTATAGGAGTTCTTCAATCTATTTCACTGTCGGATTCTGGTGCTTAACTTGTTAGGTTGCCTTTACGGGATCGTCCAACATGTTAGCTACACAAATATATTTTCTAGGGTCGATGTCATTGCTAGCATCAATGTCATCGTTGGCATAGATGATAATGGGGTCGGTTCATGCGTTATGCATTTCCTCGTGTGTTACTCCTTCGATGTCGACTTGTTTAATGGGGATATCCCCTTTTAGAGATAAGGCCTTTAACTCGACATCGATGCTTGGTTACTCAATCCCTTTGACCCATATTATTCTTCTTAGGTTAGGGTCGTACGTTGATGCCAATGCTACGAGGGTATCAGCCGCGGTGTTCTCACCTCAAGGGATTCATGTTAGATTGTAAAAGTCGATATGATCGGCGAGTCTACAAACTATGCACAAGTATGCTTCCATTCGTTCGTATTTGGCTTCGTAGTTGCCAAGGTACTGGATTGTGACCAGTTGAGAGTCACAAAGAAGCGTCAACTTCCCGGGCTCCTATCGCTATTGTGAGTCTGAGATCGGATATCAGCGCCTCGTACTCTACTTCGTTGTTTGATGCGGCGAAGCTAATCCTGAAACATTATTCTAGCACTTCTTCTTTTGGAGAGACTAGTTTTAGTCCGACTACAGATCCTTGTTTTGTGGAAGAACCATCAACGTGGAGAGTCCATCTTCTGGACAAATATGGCTCGAGATCGATGGCTGACGGGAGTTTGATTATGAAATTGGCCAATACTTTAGCCTTTAAGCACGCTTTAGTTCTGAACTATATGTCATATTCAGTTAGTTCAATAGCCCACTTTACCAATCCACCTGGCTAGATAGGGCTTTGGAGGATCATTCTCAAAGGCTGCAAAGTCATTACTATGATCGAATGGGACTGGAAATAGGGTCAAAGTTCTTGAGCGAATGTGACCAGTGCTAAAGAGAGTTTTTCCACTGCGGGATATCTTGTTTCGGCGTCAATCAAAGTTTTGCTAACATAGTAGACTAGTCTTTGCTCGTTTTGTTTTTTCGCAATCCAAGACCCCACTTATTGCTGCCGAAGAGACAACTAGGTGGTGGCACTGTTAAAAAATTCGGCCGTCTAGCAGCATAGGCATCTGCGTCGGTGCTTGGCGGTGGTCTGTTGAGGCGAGGATGGGAAAATAGGCCGGAAAAGTCAACAACCGAGTTGGACCATGGAATGGCTGAGTAATTTGTTTTTTTTTATTTGGTTTTAAAGCTTATAATCAGTTACTTGATATTTGAATTAAAGGTTTTGTGTGAAATAGGTAAGTAAAACGCAAAAAACTACCTAAATTGTGAGAAAACATCGATGGCGGCCAAAATTAGGGTGTTCAGCAACTCGAATAAGAAGATGATCAAAAATTACAAAAACCCTTCATTAATGAAAAAGAAAAAGAAAATAAAAATTAAAAAGGACTTGGAACTACTCGAACATGGTTCGTTGGCAACAACAAATGGACTTTAACGTTGGTATGTCGCCAACTAGTGTCTATAATCTATACGATAATATATATGAATCTACCTTAATATTAAAAAGCCCTTAAAATTAAGCCCCTGCTTAATCTCTGATTAGTCCTCGATTTTTTTCTCTACTCGCGAGGCCCAACCATGCCACCAAACTAGCACCTATCGAGTATTCGACCAAGGGGTTGAGGTATAGAGGTTCTCCTTCTACTGATTTTTCCAGTATCAGGGGTCTCTTAAATAAGCTTTCAGCTAAGTTAGTGCCCCTTCCCACCTTTAGCCGCAATGAAACTTTTTGTTTGCTTTAAGGAGATGGTAAGGAAGACATTTATCAGTCGACCTTGATATAAAATGGTTCAGGGTAACTATTTTGCCAGTGAGTCTCTGACTTCTCGCATGGTTTCCTGAGATGGTATCTCCAAAAATGTGGTGATCTGCTTGGGATTGACTTTGATTCCCCTTTCAGTTATTAAGTAACCCAAGAATTCTCCTGATGGAACACCAAAGGTGCACTTCCCGAGGTTGAGTTTCATCATCTATATATTAAGAATGACGAAGCATTCTCTCCATTGAGCGAAGTGGTCTTCACACTTTAAGGATTTAAACAACATATTGTCGATGTAAACCTCCATGGTTTTACCCTAGAGTCTGACAAACATCTTGTTGTCGAGATCTTGATAAGTAGCTCCTGCGTTTTTGAGGCTGAAAGGCATTACCTTTTAAAAGTAAGTACCTCGGTCCGTTATGAACGATCTCTTTTCCTGGTCCTCGGGGTTCATTATTTTTGATTGTACCCCGAGAAGGCATCCATGTAGGATATAAGCTGGTGACCTGCTATTTCTTTTACCAGTCGATCGATTTGTGGGAGTGGGCAACTGTCTTTTGGACATGCCTTGTTGAGATCTGTGAAGTCGACACATACTCTCCACTTCCCATTCTTTTTATTGACTACGAATTGGTTCGAAAGCCAGTCAGGGTATTTCACTTCCTTGATCGATCCTATTTTGTTTAATAGGTCGACTTCGTCATTGATGGCTTGAGATTGCTTTGGGCCGAGTTTGCAACGTTTTTGTCTGACTGGTTTAAAATATGGTTCGGCGTTTAGTTCATGACTTGTTACGTCGATATTGATTTCTTCCATGTCATCCAAGGACCAGGTGAACGATTCTACGTTCAGTTTGAGGAATTATATCAGTTCGTTCATTACGGAGTTCAGAAGGTCGGCTCCAATGCCGACACATCTCTCAGGATGGGCATCGTCTATACAAACTTGGGCTCTGAGGTCCTTCGGGGGTCCTTGTTGGCTAGGGTCTTTTTCCTCTTAATTCGCATTTCAGCGATCTTTTTATGTTTCTATAATTGCTATGCGACAGGTCTTTCGACATATTTTTACACATTCATGTAGCAGTTTTTGGAAGATTTTTGACTTCCATAAACAGTTTTCAGTCCTTTCGGAGTTGGGAATTTGACGCAATGGTGGTAGGTCGATGGCACGGCCTTCATCTCGTAGATCCACGGTCGACCAAGGATGGCGTTATAAGGAGACGGTGAATATAATACGATGAAATATTTCATTCTTTGGACTCCACCAGCTATTACTGGGATGAATACATAGCCCAAAGAGTATGTCGTTTCACTAGTGAATCCAACGAGAGGTGTTCGTCTTTTGAAGATCTCAGAGTCATCAAACTCCATCTTTTAAGGCATCGTAGAAGAGGGCGTCAACCAAACTTCCCATGTCGATCAATATTCTGGAGAGATCTCATCTCCAACTACTTGTCAAACGAGTTGAGTGTCGTCATGTGTTTTATCTAGTTCTAGCGTCTCGCTCTCGCAAAATGTTATTTCATGATCTGGGCCTTGTGCGGGAGTTTTATCCCGTCTTTCGGTCTCGACTCTTCTTTGTAGAGATTTGATCGAGTTGACAGAGTCTCGGCATAGATTAGAGTTGCCAAATATGAAGTCGACTTGTTTAGGTGGTGTACCCGTACACCCCCCCCCCCCCACAAAATTGAGAGAGTTTAATGCGCGAGCTAAGGATTTCCCTAGGAGCGGGAGGTGACGAAAAGGATGATCCCTCTGAGACACCGCATAGGCTGAGTTCGCCAAGAATTAGTTTGACTCTTTTTCAGGAACCATGGGGAGTGGGTTTAGATTTTCCCTTCTCCTTAGATTGGTCTCTCTTTTTTTGAGATGGCATTTTAGTGTTATATTCTTTGGTCGGTTTAGGTTCTTGTCCTTGGAAAGTGTTTCTTCCTTCACCTCGGATTCCTTAGTTCTTTCAGCCTTATGTTTTTTTTTTTTTGCTTCAATTATAGCTCAAGTATATCACTTAGTTGTTGAGCGACCTCTTTTGTTTTGATGTTCACATTACATGCTTCGGTCATATTAAAATTTTCGTCAACCCTTTGGGATCTCCACTGCGGTAATGGTTCCGAATTCGTGGGAATCCTTTCAACCATAAGCGTTTTAGGAGCTTGGTTGGGTTATAGCGCGATGTTGTCATTTTGGTTAGTAATTTTGGATTTAACCTCTTTGAATCAGTCAATATACTAACGAAGCGATTCGTTGGGTCGTTGAGATATAGTTAATGGTGTTGCCTCAGTGGTTTTGACTTCAATGAAAACAAAGTATTGTTTCAGGAAGGCCGACATGAACTGGTCTAAGTTGTCGACATAATTATCTTCTAGTCTGTCAAACCATTCTAAGGCAGGTCCCGACAAGTTTTCTGTGTAAACTCTGCTGAATGCATGATCTCTTTCTTTGTCGGTTAGATAGACACGAGAATTGGATGTCTAAATGCTCTTATGTGAGCCTTTTGGTTCCGACTTCCCTGAGAACTTTGGGGGTTTCATTTTTCCCGTGTCACGTAATCTAACAAAAGTGATTCAATCTGTGAAAGGAGTTTGACGCGTTTCTTCGATGACTCGATCGATGTCAAGTGTCGCGCTAGTCACCATGTGGACTCTCAAGCTCAAGCTCATTAATTGGGTGTTTGCCTATTCAACATAATACTTGAGCAAAACCTGTTCGTTCGTTGCTAATATGGAGAACTATGTTTGCGGTTTGGCCGACGGTTGGTGTTCAAGATAGATCGGATCAATTTGGTCGATCATTGGGATCTATCATTTTTGATCAGTTCGTGGGATCTGAAACTGGGTTGGATACGTTCCAATGGGAGGTCTTGAATTCATAGCAAAGTTCGAGCCCCCGATCTAGCTAGGTCTTATATCGATTTTCTGCGGTAAAAGAGGTGGACCAGGAGGCGTTCGATCTACAGATCCATTGAGATCTGCAGTTAGTGAACTCAACTTGAAAGGGATTGGAGTCGCTGTTGATGTCAAAGTGGGAGGAAGACTATTATTTGACGTGCTAGCGACATGTCCTGAAATCCCAGGTGGTTACGCGACCTGAGAAAAATCCAGGTGAGTACGAGGTGGAGGACTCAATGGAGGCCTCGGGTCGCCTATGAATTGATCTCGATGGTTTATTTGGGCAAGCTCCTCGAAACGAGCGTTAGCGCATCGTTTCTGTTCGGTGAGATTTGTAGCCATAGTACGGTTAGCAATCTCTTGGATCTGAGCGTTGGCATCGTTGTTGCGTGTTCGACTTACTAGGTAGTTGAGCATCAACAGATTTCAGCAATGTCATTTGGACTTTGCTGCGAGTTGGATCGCATTGTCCCAGATCCGCCTCTAGATGTTGGAGCTGTATCGGGTCTGATCCAGACAAAAATTCTGGTTTTATCGTTGATCCCAGATGGAGTATTCGTCGGGATCGGACTCGTCTTCGTATATTGAATGACATAAACGCCTGGTGCCGACGTCGTAAGGATCAAATCTGGTTCGTCCTTACGTTTTTGGTTTGACCCGTGGTATTGTTCACACCGGAGGTGCTATGTGGAACGATGTCGATCACTTGTTCGTGATCGACTGGATGTGGAGGAGTGACAGTGGTTACAAATGGAGTTGGATTCATTTATATCTATCGAACACTATCCGATTCGTGTGACAAAAAGATCTATGGTAGTCCCCATAGACAGCGCCAAATGTGACTTCATGGATTCACACAACAATTTGTATGAATGTGGATTTGAACTTAGATAGAAATAAATATAGATTTCCTATGAATCAATGATGTATTTAGGATTAAATGTCGAGATATAATTTATACAACGAATAGGTCGAATGTATAAAAATATTAGATCAAATGTTTATTGTCGAAGTGTTTCGTCGGATGTTTTTCAGATGTCTCTCTCGAATGATCTTCTCTTCTATTTAAACTCCGATCTCCTCATTCTTGTTCCGATTATCTGCATGGATTTCTATTAACTACGATCCCTCCGCTTCCATGATGTTCGGAGTCCGTTTGAACCATCCACGAATCGTTCTTGATGTAGGCCGTCCTTATACCTACGAAATTGTTCAACCTCGTTCCTAGTCAAATCTGAGCCTTAACCGCTCGCAGGTTTCTGTGCCTAGCCAAGCCACAAAATATTGGGACTAAACGTGGGCCAGATCCATTATTTTATGGGCCGAATATCTCGAGTTAAATCCAGCATCAACACTCTCCCCCCTTCCTTTCTGCAAGACTAGAAATATAAAATCAATACTGGTTCTGTTGGTGGATTTGAGCAGAAGGAAGCGTGCCCATGACTCATGGGACCATGGGAGGGTTATCAATTAGCCTTCGGGTAGACGCTTGTCCTAACTATGTCATTCCGGCTTGCCCGAGATGGGGTGTTACAATTCTGCCATTCTCGAAAACGTTATTTTCGTTTTCTAAAAGTGTTTGCAAAAGTTTAGTGGTACCCAATAAATATTTAAGAAAGTGTTTTCAAACCACCAACTAGAGTTGTATATTGACTTCTCTTTTGGTTCTAGTCTAAATAGTTATTTCTTGCAGGATATGATAGGTGCACATAGGCTTTAGTGGTAGTGGACATTATTGAGATGCATGTTGAGTTGTATACCATTAAGGTGTATTTTGAGATGTATGTTATGGTATACGGCTATCCCTTTTCTGCGTTCTGAGATCTTTGTCCATTCATGTTCCGAATTTCAACAAGTTGAGCTTTCATTCATCAAGCCTTCACCTTTGGACTATTGTAGTCGTGTTCCCAATCTAGTTACCAAACTCCTTTATTGGTTTCCAAAAGAGCCTTCGAGCAAGAGATAGTTATGGTATCATTTCTTTATCTTTTCATGATCTTTTCAAGGTGCCTTTCCTAGTTCCCTTCCCGCAGTGTTCTTCTGGAGTTATCCCTTGTGGATCCGGAAATCCACACTAGAAATTTATAATTTAGGTTGGGGATTGTCGAAGGGCTAGAACCTGAAAGATCACACGATGCTTCAAAGAACTATCTAAAACGAACAATGAGTATCGAAATTATATTGTATTGATGAAATAATATTACAAAAGGGGTCTCAAGAGAGAGTTTACAGTGAGCTCGTAGGGTTGTTTGTGTGTGTAAAGCGAATGGAAAAGAAGATCCTTCAATTAAAGCCTTCAAACTCCTTTTATAGCCTTAATGACGAGCTCTACATCCATATATCTCATAGAGATCTTGTTGGAACGATCTCCGCGATCTTTGGACTGTTGAGCTGATCTCGGTGTGATCCGCTTTGACTAGATAAGCTCGACGGATGACTTAAATATCAGGCACGTCCTTCCTTGATACGCAGTCATTTTCGAGTTGATTAGGAAAATATATAATGGGTTTTGGTTTGGGACGGAGTGATGTCTTCAATATTGACTTGTTTGAGAGATAAGGACATTGGGCCTTATCAGCCCAAATCAGGGTGCAGATTCTGGTACCAACAATTGCCCATAAGCCATTAATTATTTAATTGTAATAATTAATTGGCGGAAAATGTAAACAATCCCTCCGACTGCGGAGCTCCAGTCCGCTGACGTCAGCTTGCGGATGGCAAGATTCGAAATCATTATCTTATTTCTTATCCGATGGTCGAGATTTTCCTCAGTGGGAGATCTACGCGATCTAGGGAGCTGACGTGATTTTGGATCAGAAAGATCTGAATATAACGGTTGAGATCCGCGGGAGTAAGAGATCCTCGCGACCTACAGAGTTGTTACTGAAATGGAATCATGAATGGATATATTCTTCTTCTTTTTTATAGTAATCCGACCGATGGCTGCTAGGTAGGATCAGGGAGATCCAGACTTAGTTTTTCCTAAACAATTTCTTGTTTCTCTTGTATGGATGGCTGCTAAGTAGAAACCGGCGGTGACAATCAAAACAACAAGTTTTCCTACCATGCTTTAGTTGAAACGCTTATGTCCTATACATGAAATACAGACAAGCTAAGCTCCCATTTGTAGTCCAACCTGATAACATGGCATATGCAGAGAAGTCGCTTACTATACACATAAGAACCGCCTGCATCGTAAATTTGTTTCCTCGAACAATCATACATACTAACACCAATAGAAATATAAACTCTTTGCATGCACATATTTGGGGGGGGGGGGAAGATTGTAAGGCGTCAATATTAATGGCAGCAACGAATATTGCCTACGACACATACCAAATGGATTCCATCTGTGCAAAGATCAATTTATACATTTCCACTCTGTTTAGCAAACTGGAGATGTACAGTCTTAAAGTGTTTCCACGGGTTTTCATGTTAGGGATGCGTGACCGCCCCATCCGTTTGTGAGTGTCCAGCCTCAAAGAAGAATTTGTTCTTTCTGATTGATATATCCATTTCAACCTATCAGTTGTAGGAATGTACCACATCCTTTGGTACTACCGTCCACTTCCTTGTGGCTTATATCTTGGTTTTCCACAATAACGGCACTCTTGCAGATTATCATCATCTTTCCAAAACATCATGCAGTTGTCAACAAAAATACCAATCATCCCAGAAGACAAACCAAGACTATATAGTAATTTCTGAATCTCATAACAGGTTTCGACGGCCAAATTATCTTTTGGTAATACTCTTTAAACGTATCCGTCCAGTCATCCATGCAAATCTCTGCTAAGTTATGATCAGTTTTAATGGTCATCATCATCGCTGCCAACAATAATTTTGACAACCCTTCTCTCCATCCATCATAGAGAGACTGATTTGATGCGTTTATCAATATCATAAAATCGTTTGACATCTAATTTTGATTTCTCAACACCATTATGATCAATACTTGCTGTTTCATAAAATGCATATGTAACCATTTCAAGCAACCTATAATGTTCATGATAAATATTCTCCCCGTGATAACCGAATTGATCATCATTAACAAGCAATTGCATTTTCATGTTGAACATCTCAAACAAATTGTTCTTAGAAACAGAGACTCACTCCAGTTGCTTAATAGATGTAGAAGAGTGGACCTGAAGCTTTATCTTTGAAGTGATAACTAATCCAAAAGGCAGAAATCAAAGCTGCTCCTCTAAGAAGTGGGAACCACCACCGGTAGGGTGGGTGAAATGTACCAAAGACCTGTCATATCACCTGGAAAACAAATAATCAGGAATGTGATTGATCATTCGTAACTCAAATGATACTTTCTTAGACTGTGAAATGGATAATTGAAGGAATATCTTCATCGGAGGAAGCGGAACTCTCGGCTTTGCTATGGGCTCTTCAATCATGTTGGTCACTAAACTACACACACACCATTCTTGAAGACGACAATGAAACAATAACTAAGATCCTCAACAATAACACAGAAAATTTGAACCTCATACCACTTTTTGAAACAATATGAGAATAGAGACCATGTTTTGTTCCACTAATTTAAGCCATAGGAACAAAAAATTTAATTGTTGTGCATATACTTTGGTAAGAAAAGATGATCAAACTCAATGGAGTTTTTTTTGTTCCATTGCAAAGTTACGAAAACAGTCTGTATTCCTTGATTCGAGTCTATAATATAATGTTAGCCGAAAAAGATAATTCTGACTACAATTAAAATGAAAGCAATGCATTTGAAAACCAGTCTATAAAATCACAAGATTTTAATAAAATCTGAATCAAAACATTAGGTAATTAAAATGGAAGAAATCTATTTGAAAACCACTAATATATTTGTTGATTCAGAGAATCACAATGATCAATTCAATAAACTGATCTTAAAATGAGGGATTTGGATAATAAGATTAAAAGGATCTAAAAGCAATCTCAGAAATAGACCAGAAAAGCTAATCTTTATTAATATGAGCCGAAATCGATATGGACGCTAGTTCTAGGGTTTATGAGTACAACAATATGATTATTCAGCTTACTCTTTTCCCGCGCAGGGGAATGATATTTATAACAGAGGATCTAGGGTTTTTCCTTAGATTCTCTCTGATGTAATTTACAAAATCCGAACTAACCTAGATTTTATTTCCTTTTAGAAGATTTTCATTTATCTTCTTCTCTTTTATAATTATGTTAATTTAACATATTTATCTCTTCTGGTGCAGGTCGGCCAAGACGTTGTCACATAATGGTCTTCGCCGCGCCGAGCTACTCCGTAATGGTGTATTTCTTCCTACGCGGACTAGATTTTTGATGGGCCATTCAACTATTGGGACGGGACTTAGACGGGTGCTAAACCCACCCCCAGTTCGGCGCGCTGAGTAGAGCTTAAGTCGGTGAATTTAATTTTGGTTTGACACAGTAGTTGAACCATTGAGAATCAAGATCCGTAATCCAAATCGCTTATTTTTCTTCCACGTGGATGTCGACATCCGGCGTATTCGACATGCTTCCTTCATATCCAACAGCGCCAGGACACGTGTATCAGGATGTCACAAGTTCGCACCTGTTGAGAGGTGAATTAGCGTCCCTCTGAAGTCTTCTATCCATTTGCTTCTATAAACACTGCTCTCTATTTTTAATTTTCACCATCCGCTACTAGACGTAATTTTCAGGTGTCTCTCCTTCTAAACCCTCTATTCTTTTTGCCGAGTTTCATGCCGATATGCGTATCCGTGCCGAATCCAGCGCAGAAACTGCCAGTTTCGCAAGCCCTGGCGCATTTGACGGAGATAACATTCCTTCTTCTTCTTCATCTCATAGTTCCGACTCAGTTAAACTTGCCCAAGAATTATCTAGGCGACATGTCGTATCTCCTCGTGATGACGCCACCGATCGTTCTGACGAACACGTTCCTCTTTCTTTGAGGGCGTCATCCCACGGCTGAGAAAGAAAGAAAGCAGCCCAAAAAGGAAAAGAGAAAGAAGCAGTTCCTTCACAGACTTTGGATAACAACTTCGACATCTTGCCGACCTTCTCTACCGAGGACTCTTTTAGTTTTGTTGAAAACCCTTCCTGGATGGGGAGGCGTAGAACTTCTTTTGCCTTCCCCCCGAAGTGGCCCTGGGATGCCCCTCCGAACTTTGCTTGTTTGTATGAGTCGTTTTTCACGCAGGGAACCTTTGTTTCCCATTACCGAGGGTGCTGGTTGATTTTTGTGCAAGGTTCAGGATTGCTTTCACCCAGCTCAATCTCGCTGGCATTATTAACATAACCGGGCTTCTCGAGCTCAGTGCATCTCTTGGATTTCCACTGACGGTTGATTTGTTCGAGTGCGTCAGCCAGCTGAATATCATGAAAATAAAACTGGCGTGGATCCAAGTTAATTTATGACCGCAATACAAGTTGCGGACCGGTTAAATCCAACAAGACTCATGGTTAGCAGAGGAAGTATTTCTTTGTCAGGGTCAACAAATTTTCTTTTCCTGATCACACAACCTTGGTTGGTAGCGAGTGGTAGTTGACCAATCGGCTAACCGTTGGTACCGTTTCTTTATTTTGACTCTAACCTTTTTTTCTTTCGTTTGAGATTGGTTTGACCCAAAAGACCCAGTCAGGAATATTTGAACGACGTTGGCAGTAAGTTTGCCAAGCTTGGTCATCAGATTTGGCTTGAAACCGAGGAGACTAAACCGAAGAAAACCAGTGAGTCTATTATCACCTTGTTGACTTCCGGGGTATTTCTCCTTTTGTTATCATTTTTGTGAATTATTTTCTGCTGCATCCCAGCCGAAGAGTAAGATGGGGAAGGCAAGGAAGACCATTCCGACTATGGTGATCGATCATAAGAAAACATAGAACCTTCTAATAGTAGCATGGCATATGGTTCCAGCAGATCTGCGGCTGCCAAACAAACCGCTTCTCCTAGGTTGCAATCTAGGAGAGGAGAAAACCGAGCCTTTGATGACGCCAATATGAAAAGGGCCGAGGAGGTTAAGAGGCGCTCGTCTGAACTAATGTCTAAGATAGTGGCCGATGGCGCTGATGCTCGGAAGACGAAAGTGGGACTTGGTCTATTGAGGAAAAGCTGGAGGTACCTTCTTCCCAATTGATTCGGATGACCTCAAAGTCTTCTGGTCCAGTCGAGGTAGCTCCTTCGACCGTTAAATGGACTCTCCCCCCTCCTTCCATTCAATAGGTTTTGGCTACAGAACCTTCTGAAATATTGGCTTCGCCTGCTGGGGCGAGGAAAATATCTTCAGAGGTAGTGATTCGCTCCGAGGGCTCGGGTGCGAGTAAGCGCCCGAAGGTTATGAGTCTTTGGAGAGCTGGAAGAACAGGTCCTTCGTCCTTCCCGGGGACAAGCTCAAAATTCTGGATGCACGCTATTGCGGGGAATTGTTCTGGAATATCTCTTTTGACGCTATCCCTCCTTGTCCGGTGGATCAAGTCTATAAGCCGGATGTGTATTGTGATATATCCCAATTCCTCGTTAACGTTAGTGCGTTTGCTTGTTTTCTTTCTTTTTTCTTTGGTACTTATTCTACGTCCTGACAGTCCTCGTTTTGAAGGGGGCCTCTGTGATGAATTCATATATTTTTGATATGAATCAGCAACTATCGAAGCAGGGCACCGAGGTTAATGGGGAGATCGTTAAGAAGATGAAGGTGTTGAAGAGGCTTAATATTTATGCCGAGCTTTCTATAGTGAACGAGGCAAATTTAAAGAGCCAAGTTGCTTCTCTCTCCGAACATGTTAAGTTGCTCGAAACTCGGAACCAGGAGTTTGAAGGTTACAAGGAGAAACTGGCTGCCGAGTTGGGATAGAAGAAACTTCGTCGTGTCGAGGAGGTAAAGAAGGAGCGGAATATCTCGTCTCTGGAGATTGACAAACTTCTTAACGCCCGCGGCGTCCTATCCTGGAAGTATGAGTATCGTCTTGAAGAATTGAAAGAGACGTTCGCTGCGATGGAAGCTGAGAGCAATGCATACATGCATTTAAGCCAGTACTCCAAGACTCTCGATTATCTCCTATCACTTCGGGATGAAAGGGGAATTCTTATTCCAGATCTTTGCGGAGCTTGAGGGGAAGAAGAAGGATGTGGATGAGGGGCTCGACTGGATCGATGCTCCGAAGATTATCGGTGGCTACTTTGTGATTTTTCTGGTTCCGCTCAGAGTGAGTGATTTCAATCCTCCTTCACCTCGTCCCTTTCAACCTCCACTGTTGCACGCCAATCCGATGATGCCATCTCGTTCGGTGAGTTCGGAACCAACATTGGTACGACGTCGACAGATGTGATATAGGCTCTGAAGATTCTTGAGGATGTTCCACTTACGGCAACATGAATTTCTTTGTCGTTGCCCGTGGTGATGTCTTCCTCGACCTCGTCTTCTCCTTTGATTGACCCGGCTCAAGATCTCCCTCTGATGTCTTAGGACTTATTCGTGTTTTTGTTTTGTTTTGTAATATCTGTTCTCTTTGGGGTAGTTGGATTTCCCCTTTTTGTAAAACTTGCTTTTGGGGTGACGATGTCCCCCTCCTTTTTCGGAGGTTCTTTATGTTTTGATTATGCGATGGCAGAAAACCTTTCGCCTTAGGCCGAAATTAAAAAAAAAAATCGCTTGAGAACGATTGTGATGCTTTTCAGCGAGGACCTTACTTCGCTCAAAGCCAATTGTCTTGTGTATACTCCAAACGAATGTTTCTAGAGTTCTTATGAATCAGATCTAGCTCGTTTCTTTTTGCCGAAGTTATCTAGCAATTTTGCTTTTGAGTAAGGAATCGTATATTTTGTCAGTTTTTTGTTTCGAAATCCTTTTAAGGATTTGTTTGACTTTTTTTGTGGCTCGGCTTTTGCGAGTGTTTGCTCGGCGAAAGTGCAGCTTGCATTTATTCCTTTAGAAAGGATTTAATTTTGGTTACACGAGTGAGGAATCGGTTTTGATTCGTCGAGCGAGGCTTGGAACTAATTTTATATCCGTAACTCGGGATCGGCTATGCGAGGCAGGTCGGCTTATTTAGTCCGTCTGAGTTAAGGAGCGGGTGTGATTCCCTGCTTTTCCTTATACTGATACGATTTAGATCAGAGTCTTCGTCGTATGGTAAAGGTAAGTGTTCTTGCACATTGATGTGCAGATATGATTGAGTCGTCTGGCCATGATGTCAGCGTTTGTTTGAGACAAGAATTTGTTTTTTCAAAAAAGTTTGTTTTTATTGATTTACGTCTGCACTCTGGGTAGAGTTGCCTACGTACCTCGGAATCGAGGATCAAGCCATTCGTAGTTCATATTACACAGGGTAATAGTCTTTTTTTAGCGTAAAAACCGTAAAAAGAGCTCGGCCATGATGTTTCGATGTAATCGAGTCTAGGCTTGGTACTGCAGAGGTGCATTCATTCTGATTGTACCTTCGCCTCCTTCGGGAGCTTTCCTTTCGGTGGGTGGTCCTGGTACGATCTTATTTTTCCCTTTTGGCTCAAAGGGATGACAAAGTTTTTGTTCGCTTATGAAGCACAACCTTGAAGTGGTCTGATCTCCTCTGAGTGTATGGATTCCATTTGAATTTGGGAATTTTATGCACTGATGATACGTCGAAGCGACTGCGTGTAGCCAAGGTGTTCCCAAGATAGCATTGTAGATAGCTGGCCTGTCGAGGATGACGAACTTCCTCATGGTTGTCATTACGCCAACTTAAAATGGGAGTTTGACCGTACCTATCGTCATGGTTTGGTCGCCATCGAATCCAGTTAGAGGTTGCACCTTCGCCTTGACTTTTAAGTTTTTGAATTCCGCTTTTCAAGCGCTTCTTTGAAGATCACATCGACCGAGCTTCCTGTATCCACTAGAACGCGGGAGATCTCACAGTCTCCGATCAAGATATCAATCACCAAAGGGATTTTATGCGGTACGTCCACTCCGAGTGCAACGACTTCAGTGAATGAAAGAGGTATGCTTCTTCGATAAGGAGCGGGTGACGCTTGGTCGCCGAAGCCTTTCGACCGTACTCCTTGATCGAACGCACCGAATCCGAGCACAATTGTAATCCTCCCATTATCGTGTTAATTATGCGACGAGGTTGTGGCGCTTCTCGGCCCTCGTCATCATCGTCCTGAAGGTTGCCTGTTAGGCTCCATTTTCGGTGAATGCTCTTCCGGCCCTGCCTCTTTGGTGGGGGCTTCCCTTTGGTCTCCTTGTACATTGTCGTTATTTTTAGGTCGTCGATCACCTTGCTCGGGGTTGACTATCATCCCTTTATGGTACTGAGCCAGAAAGTACTCGGCCAAGTTTCGGCATGACGCGGTGTTGTGAGAGTGCTTCTTATGATACTCACAGTATGGTCGATCATCGATGCCGTCTTCTGATCATGGCTGATTTCTAACGTACTTGTTCCATCCTTATGATGTATTGCCATCGACAAAGGTTGAAGAGGTTTTACCTTGGTTATCGTCCTGAGGATCGTATTTTGATTTTTTTCTTTTGCTGTAGAGGCTCTCTTTGTCGAACCGGCGTGCTTTTTTGGAGAGTATGGCATGTTCTTCTTCTAGCTCGATGAATGTTACTACTCTGTGTAACACATCCTCCAAAGATGTGCGCTTGTTGAGCTTTAGGTCCTTTCTGAAGTATGAGTTATAACATAAACCCTTTCAAAGTGCTCACCTAGCCGCACTGTCTTCCACGTTTATCTTGGATACGAACTCCTTGAATCTGTTGACGAATTCTTGCAAGGGCTCATCCTGCTTTTGTTCGAGGTCCCATAGGTCGGCATCCGATGATTTGGGGGTTATGTATAAGGAGTAGTGCTTTAGGAACATCTCCGACAGGTTGTGAAAGTTGTCGATCGACCCTACTTTGAGTCGTGAAAACCAAGTAAGGGCCTTCCCTCTGAGGATTTCTACGAAGTGCTGGTAGTATCAGGGGTCTTTTTCCTCGTTCAGGAATCGATTCCGACCCATTACAATCATGAAAGCTGTCATGAACTGGCTAGGATCGGATTTTCCTTCGTAGAATGGAAACTTAACCTTTTCAATATGCGGGACTCTTGCGTTCATGATTCGGGCCATAAAAGGTGTCTTTTGGGCTTGTTCCAACACACAATCGAGTTCCGGTGCCGAGCTGGCTACGTGATGGAATTTAGAGGTTAGCTCATGGATTTGGCTCAGTATGGTTGTGACCTGATCATTGGATACCGGTGCCGAGCTAGCCGGAGTGGATACGATGCATGTTGGGTTGATTGTCGATCCCACGATCGTCTGAGATGCATCGGGAAAGAGGCTTCGGTTATTATACCGCATATGCTCCGTGGTTTTCTCTGCTGCTGATGCACTTTGGCATCCATGTAAGTTCTCTTGGAGCAAGGCATGTTGGTTAGCGATTGCGGTGATGAGCTCATTTGCCGCGTTGTCAATGCTTTCTACTCGGTCTAAGAGCATTTAAAGCATCTCCATCGTGTTTTGACTTCCGATTCTGTTGGTCGGCGCTGCAGCGTTCATCACGCGTGCTGGTCTTTCTGGTGGAGATGCGTCACATGCACGTCTAGCGGTAGCTGCGGCTGATTCTTGAGTTGATCTCGCCACAAATGCGGTTGGGATGCTCGGGTTTCCCGCGGTCGGCGTGCTGTCCTATGGTCCTGAGTTTGCTGATTTGTTGCGGGCTCTGTGACCTTGCTGGGATGGATTGGACTGGGTCCGTTCTCCTCCTGCTGCACTGCTTACGGTGTTGATGTCGCATGCGTTGTTTGCACCTCCGGTCTCCTGCGACAAGAGCGGTGTTTCCGTCATCGATGATCTTTCCTTTGGTTAATCGAAAATATCCAATGTCCTCACAGACATCACCAATTTTATTCTGATAATCACAACAATCAATTCAATAAACTGAGAGGTACTTGGATAATTAGATTAAAATGATCGAAAAGCAATAACAGAGATTGATCTTAAAATCAATTATTTTTTATTATGAGCCGAAATCGATCTGAATCACTAGCTCTAGGGTTTATGAGTACAAAAGTATGATTATTCAGCTTACTCTTTCCCGCGCAGGGGAATGATATTTATAACAGAGGATCTAGGGTTTTCCCTTAGATTCTCTCTGATATTATTTAAAAAATCCGAACTAAACTAGATTTTATTTCATTTTAGAATATTTGCATTATTTTCTTCTCTTTTATAAATATGTTAACTTAACATATTTATCTCTTCTGGTGCAGGTCGGCCAAGACGTTGTCACATAATAGTTTTTGTCGTCGCCGAGCTGCTCCGTAATGGTTAATTTCCTCCTACGCGGACTGGATCTTCGATGGGCCATTCAACTATTGAGTCGGGCCTTAGAGAAGTGCTAAACTCACCTCCAACAATATTCAACCAAAAAATTTAATAGAATTTAAGTCAAAGCATAGTTTAATTCAAGTGATAATTAAAATAGAAGCAACACATTTAGAAACCAATCTATTCAAATCAACCAAATAAACCAATATCACAGAAAGGAATGACGTGATTCGTGACCCTAGTTTCAATTATACTTTCTAAGATGAACCTCAAGTTGTTTGATGATATGAGAGACCCGATCGAGAGCACCCTTGAATAGATTCCCAGCTTTGAGATCATTTTCACATTTGCATTCTCAATAGATTCTATTTTGAATAAACATCTTCAACTAATATACTAGCTATAGTACACTTACATACTAGGCCTGGCTAGCTGGAAATTTGGCGTCCATAAGCATGGTGTTATTTCACAGAATCACAACGATCAATTCAATAAACTAATATTAAATTTAGGGACTTGGATAATAAAGATCAAAGGGTCGAAGAGCAATAACTAGAAGTGACCGAAAAAGCTAGTCTTATTAGATACAGAGCCGAAATTGACAAGGTCGCTTGCTCTAGGGTTTTTAGTACAAATGTGTGACTTGTGAACTTAGTCTTTTCCCGCGCAGGGGAAGGATATTTATACTAGGAGATCTAGAGTTTTTTCCCTAGATTCTCTCTGATATTACTAAATCCGAACAAACATAGATTCTCTTTCCATTTAGGAGATCTGCATTTATCCTCTTCCATTTTATAAATATGTTAATTTAACATATTTATTTTCTTTGGTGCAGGTCGGCTGGGACATCGTCGCTGAGCTACTTCGTATTGGGTCGACTTCTTCTTACTCGGACTGGATCATTGATGGGCCGTTCAGCTATTGGGCAGAGCCTTTGATGGGTGTTAAACCCACCTCCAATAGTAAGCCCTCCCCCAGTTCGACGCGCCAAGGGGAGCTTAGGTCGAGGGATTTATTAGTGGTTTAGCCCGGTAGCTAGATCAGCACGTCTTTACCTTGCCATGTTGTTTTCATTAATTTCCTTTGACCAAATTTTTTTGCGTATCTCAGAGTCATTTAAGGCGTCTCTCCTTCCGCAAATGAATGCACTCCGCGTGCATGGAAGGTTGTGTTGCTTTAAATCTGCATCGGTAACCGTCCTGTCACTTTGGTTACCGCTGCTTCTTCTGCTATAAATATAGCCCCTTCCTTCATAATTTTTCATCATCTTTGCTTCCGTTAGATCTTCTAGTTTCTTCTTTCCGATTCCTTCTATCTCTTTGGCCTTTTTCTCTTCCTTAGAGATGATGATAGGTTTTTTATTTTTCCACTGTTTGGGTTTGTGCCCTCCTCTTGAGCTATGTCCAATCGAGCTCGTCGATGAACTTATGCTCTTTTTTTGGTAAAAGGTAGCTCGTCGATACATAGATTTATGATGATGGTTGCATCCGTTTGTCGCCCTTACAAACTTAAGGGAGACGCTCAGATCCTTCTCTTGGATCGATCTGATGCGTCGTTGATTTCAGTACGTGCTTTGGTCTGGTCCTTGCGGGATCAGTTGCTTTCTACGTAAGCTTCCCCTCTTTTTTTTTTTGTTTTAGATGTTTTACGGCTCGGAGTCTTGACCCCTTCATTTTCTGCAGAGAAACTGAATGTACATCGGAGCGGACCCGTCCCAGAAGACGTGGGTAGATTGCTCTTTTGAGATAGCTGTTCAACGGAGCTTGGTTGGCGATGACGTGGGCGTTTTGGAATGGTTAGGTCGGCGCTTTGGAATTATTTTTATCCCATGAAGACCCTTCGTCCAAACTTGATTCCATAACGGTTTCCATTTGTGCAATTGACTATCAGGGATGAGCCTTATAAGCGATTGGAGATGAAATCATCTTTAAAGAAAGGTCCTCGGCGACGAGATGACTGTTTGAGATCGGTTCTTTGTGCTCTTTTACCTTCATGAGAACATTGGTGCCAGTGTTTATTTCATAACAATTTCTTTCTCATCGGTGGCCTTGCTAAGAGAAAACGAAGCAATCGTCTAGTCGAAAAAGCGTTTCGGTTTCTTGCGCGAGAGACGATCCTTGGACGGAAATCGTCTTCAAGAATTTAGTTTTAGCTTTCTTTCCTATTTTTTGTAGCTCAATTTGTAACAATATATTTGAATATGAATAAAATGAAGCACTTTTCTTTTCACTTTACTCGTTTCCTTGCTGTTGTACCACGGCTTGTTTCTTCGTCCAAGATAAGTGTAAACAAAGAAATTTCCATTCGCTTTTCACATGGGTCGGCTAGTATCTCTATTTCTTGCGTACTTTTTCTAATCTGATTAATCCTTTTAAGGAAATTCAATTTGTCCGACCTCGGTGTATTTATTCTACCGAGGTTCTAAAACGCCGATGGGGCTTTTTATCCTGCCGACGTAATTTTGACTTGCCGACATAACTGAAGGTTTTCGATTTCCTTTTTTTAATGAGTTATTTTGGGCCGGGTTATACATCAGCAGGATTGTAACCCTCTTGTGGACAACGCTTGCAGAGTTGGTTCCGTTTTGTTGTGAAAGAATGGGGATACCGAAGTGTGCCTCGGTAACATTTTTTTATACGAGTGGTTGTAAACGCCAACTTTGCATCATGGTTATCGCTTAGTCTGAGGTCGTTTATGCGAGGTATTTCAGCTTATTTGTCGCGACCTAGACTTAAGCGAGCAGGGGCGATCTCAGCTTAATACTTAAACAATGTGGCATAGAGTTAGAACTTTTTGGGCACATTATGAAGGCATGTATTATTTTACCACGACACTCGTGGAGGGCGTTTGAGTCAGTCATCTGGGCAGGATGCCGAGATAGAAGTCGTATCTTTTTGCAAGATGTAATTTTATTAAAGGTATAGTTGTATCCGTGAGGACTGCTTACGTACCCCGTTAAAAAGGGGATCGAGCCATTCGTTGTTCTTTATACATAAATGGTAGCTCGGTGAGAATAATAATTTTTTTTACCAGAAAATCTAGTACACGAAGCGCTTGAGGTGCATCGAGTTCCATGAGAAGCTGGTGGGTTTTTCTTCTAGCTCAGAGAGCTCGTAAACCCCGGGATTGACGACTTTTGAGATTTGGTAAGGTCCTTCATAATGTATGCAGAAATTACCAACGATATTTATGAATGTATTGTTTGTGGCTTCCG
Organism: Orychophragmus violaceus; assembly: GCA_030180135.1. Taxonomy (NCBI): domain Eukaryota; kingdom Viridiplantae; phylum Streptophyta; class Magnoliopsida; order Brassicales; family Brassicaceae; genus Orychophragmus; species Orychophragmus violaceus. Next base: position 40,235,375 of record CM058232.1, read on the forward strand.
CCTGACCATTTCCTTGTGTGTAGTATGTCGTCAGCTTGCTTTGTCTGATGGTCCACTTTTTGATGAATTGACTTAATAAGAACGATGTAAACTGCTTTCCGTTTTCTGTGACTATCTCTTAGGGGAGACCATATCTGCAAATGATGTATTTCCATAGAAAGTTGGTGACATCTCGGGTTGTTACCGTAGAATATGCTTTTGCTTCCACCCATTTGGTGAAGTAGTCGGTCAGAATCATGACGTGTTCATTTGCCGAGATTTGTGCATTGGTCTGACTATGTTCATAGCCCATCGCATGAATGGATATGATGTTGTAGCGGATTGCAACTCTTTCGTGGGCGCATGTATGGCTGGGGCGTGTTTTTGGCATGGCTCGCACTTTGAGGCATACCTTACGCAATCCTTTATCATAGTTAACCAGAAGAAACCGAGTTTCTTAATCTTCAGTGCTAGCGATCGTCCTCCGGCATGATTTCCCCCTTCTCCTTCTTGGGTTTTCTTGATTAATTCTTCAATATCCTTCCCTACTACACATCGTAACGCTGCTCCGACGGCGTTATAATAGAAAAGACAATTTTCCATCATTTCGTATTGCCTTTGCTTTGAGTCTATGGGCTTCCCATCTGTTTTTGGGTAATTCTCCATCCGATATGTAAACTTTTATTTGTGATGTCCAATCATGTCTTTGTACTTTATCGGTATGGACTTGGTCCTCTGTAATGTATTCATTGTTTATGTCTCCGTCGATAACGTTGCAGACATCGTGAGGACTTATGCTTGGTTTGTCTATGAGTTCCACCGGGATCGTTCATCTAAGGGGTGGTCTGAACTTGAGGCCAAGGCTAAGTCGTCCGCCGAAGTGTTTTTCTTCTTGGGATTCTTGTCAGATTGAACAAACTGAGGTCTTGATAATTTCTTGGCTATGCCGGGGTATGCATCCATTCTTTCATTTTTATCTTCTTACTCTCAGTTGAATTGGTTCAAAAACAGTTGTGAGTTGCAGTAAGCTTGGATGCGCTTTGCGTCGATGGCTTTGGCCAGTCGTAATTCAGCGATCAAGGCTTCGTTCTCGGCTTTGTTGTTTGAAGCTGGAAATCCTAGTCTAAACGATGGTGATTCGAGCTGAATTTTGATTCCTAAGCCAGCCTTTGACGATGATCCGTCTGCTTGAAGGCTCCAACTCTTTTCCTCTGTTTGATCGTCTTGTGTTAGTTCGGGCGGGAGTTCGACGATGAAATCTGCCAGGATTTGGGCTTTGACACTGGTCCGGTTTTTAATTCGATGTCGTACTCGCTCAACTCGACTCTCCACTTGGCCAGTCTACCGGATTGAGTTGGAATGTGTAAGATCGACCGAAAGGGCATGATTGTTAGGATGGTGACCGGGTGTGATTGGAAGTAAGGCCTACTTTATTACCGACGTCACGACTACTAGAGCCAATTTTTGATGGTTGGGTACCGAGTTTCTGCTCCATCCAATGTTTTTTTGATGTAAACGATATGTCTTTGGTCACCGCGATATTCCTTAACTGTGAGAGTCAAAACTCACATTGTCGATATTTATAGAGCTAACTTTTTAGGGAACAAAAATTTCAAGAGTAAACACACAAAATAGAAACCCGAAGGATATTTTTATTGATAGATAAATCGGAAACGAAGTACAAAGAGCAAAAAGGCTTAAAAAAGTTCTAAGTTCTAAGTCTAGATGCTAGGGTTTTTCGAGATGCCAAAATCGTAGGAAGTATTTCTTCTTATATAGTCGCAGCGAGTCGGTTCGAGGATCTTTGCCTGCAAGATTTCCAGAAATCTTCCTATTATCGTATATTCTTTTTCCGTTGGGATTTACTTTTTCAACTCGGATTTTCCTCTTCTGCTCGGAGATATCTTCCCTTTTATCTTTCCATTTTTTACGATTATCCTTCTGCGGCTTAACCTATTTTCCGAATGGGCCAAGATAGAATGATCCGAGTCCATTTGAGAGTAGAATGTCATGATCCGGCCCGTAGTCTCAGAAATACGAGTCTTGTGGGTTAGGCCCAAGATCACATTTCGAATAACTTTATCCGGCAATCCTGTTAACATCTATGGACATATAAGTCGTTGTTTCGAAGATGGGTTGCGGCTAGTTGCGCGTCCGAAGAGAGAGACTTCGGCAAATGTCCGAGCATTTGATCTAAGCGGAATATCCGTTTGGAAGGTTCGAGGAACATCTTCAGCTCAAAAGTTCCTAAGGAATGCGTTCATCTCCGAAATTCTGAAGGAATGGGTTGTACTTGGAAATAAAGAAAGGATGAGCTTGGAAAATCCTAGCTTGTTCAGCTTACTTGATCACGCTTTCGGCTATTGTTTTCGTCGAGGGGGATTTTGACCCCAACATTAACCAGTATTTTGACCCCAACCCGCTCAAGGCTGCGATCGACACAGATATATATAGAGATAGATAAATTCTCCTTCTTCTGGCTTCGCCAATATCGACGGTGTTGTGAGGTATTCCTTTAGCTGTTGAAAAGATTCTTTGCACTTTTTCTTCCCACTTGAATTCCTTGTTTCCCCTTGGGAGTTGATAGAACGACGGACACTTGTCGGTCGACCTGGAAATGAAACGATTGAGCGCGGCGATCCTGCCGGTTAGCCTTTGTACCTCGTGGGTTTTCGTTGGGCACGTAAGGTTCATTATCGCTGTAATCTGCTTCGGGTTGTCTTCGATTCCTGCTCAGTTACGATGTATCTTAGGATCTCTCCCTAGGTGACACCAAATGTGCACTTTGCTGGGTTTAGCTTCATGCCGTAGTCGTTCAGGATATCAAAACATGTCTTCAAGTGAGTGTCGTAATCAGCCGATACCAATGATTATACGAGCATGTCGTCGATATAGACTTTCATAGTACGACCGATGTGTTCGGCGAACATCTTGTTGACGAGGCGTTGGTACGTTTCTCCTGCGTTTTTAAGTCCGAACCGCATGACCTTGTAGCAGAAATTTCCTCGGTCTGTTATGAATGATGTCTTTTCTCTATCGTCTGGGTGCATCATGATTTAGTCCATGAATGACAGGAGCTCGTTGCCGGCAGTTGCTTCGACTAGTCGGTCGATACGCGGTAGAGGGAAATAGTCCTTGGGACATGCTTTATTTAGGTCCGTGAAGTCCATGCAGACTCTCCCCTTGCCGTTTTTATTCTTGACCACCACCGGATTGGCGAGACATTTGGGGTACTTTACCTCTATGATGGACCGGCTCCTAGTGGCTTATCCACCTTGTCGTTTACTGCCTTTGCTCTTTCTGTTCCGGCTTCCTCCTTTGTTGGTTGATGGGTTTGAATGTTCTGCCGATGTTGAGTTCGTGATACGCGATGTTCGGGTCAATTTATATCATGTGTTTGACCGACCATGCGAACGTTGTCACGTTCTGCTTGAGCAAGTTTATCAATTCGGCCCTGATATCGGGATTGAGATCGGCTCCGATTCCTACCTTTCGTACGGGATGTCGTTCGTCGATCTTGACGTGTTCGATCAGCTCCAGTCGGGGGTTGACCTGGTCGAACTCTTTTGGGGATATCACCTTCTTTTGTGCCGTAGTCGGTTTCCGTTCGTGACTTGAGAACCGATCTATTGGATGCGCCATCGCAGATGTGGCTCATTGGGAAAAGTTGGACTAGGTCCATTCTCCTTCTGTTGAGCTGCTGGCGTTGGTGGTGTCACTGGTGTTGCTTTCTCCTCTCGTCTCCTGTGACGAAGGTGGTTGATCAGATATATCCAAAGCTCCTACATACTGTACCGATTGTTGATTCAGAAAACCACAACGATCAATTCAATAAACTGATCTTAAATTTAGAGACTTGGATAATAAAGATCAAATGGTTGAAGAGCAATAACTAGAAGTGACCGAAAAACCTAGTTTTAGTTTTTTTTTTCCCGCGCAGGAGAAGGATATTTATACTAGGAGATCTAGGGTTTTTTCTCTAGATTTTATCTGATATTATTTACAAAATTTGAACAAACAAAGATTCTCTTTACATTGAAGAGATCTGCATTTATTCTTTTCCATTTTATAAATTTGTTAATTTAACATATTTATCTTCTTTGTCGCAGGTCGGGTGGGACGTCATCGCCGGATTGCTTTGTCGTCGCTGAGCTACTTCGTATTGGGTAGAATTTTTCTTACTCGGGCCGGATTTTCGATGGATCATTAAGCTATTGGGCCGGACCTTAGAGGGCAGTTAAACCCACCTCCAACAGATGGTTCCACGAGGAAAAACATTAAGAGGAAAGATTAATGAACACAAACTTTATTTGAAAAACTTTACAATTTTTTCTTTATAAAAAAAAAAAAACTTTATTTGAAAAAAACCCAAAAACCCATAGAGAAGGTTCGGGTATACTTACTAATCAGATTCAATTGGAATGAATGATTAATGAACATAAATAAGGCAAAATGCCTATTCTCAAATAAATGTAGGCTTGCTCTTGGCCACTTGTTTAGCCACATCAACCAATAGTGACAATAGTTTCATGATACGTTCGTTCAAGCGCGGATAAAAGGAAGAAGTGAGATAATGCTGACGTGGAGGCAGAATTAGTGAAAAGGAGCATAGACAAGATTCCCCTCTTCACTTTTGGTGAAAATTACCAAAATGTTTTTATCTTCTAAAAACTGTAAAAATGCTTTTTTGATGACTTTTTGTTGATTTGTAGCTGTCCATTGACCATTTCTTGAGACAAGATATTACACGTGTTGTTAGGGATTTATAACTGGAAAAGATGTTGCACGAAGATAACACAGACGGGCGACTGAGATTATGTTGTTAGCGAAGGATGACACATAGGCGTGAGTAGGCCTGGGCATTTTTATTCGGACCGAAGACCCAAACCTGAACCGACCCGAAAAAGTCGGGTCCGGGTCGGGTTTGGGTCCAAGGTTTAGATACTATTGGGTATGACGATCGAAGACCCGCGGTACAGGTTCAGGTCCGGTTCTTACCCGCGGGTCTTTCGGATACCCGGTAGAACCTGTAAATAATATATTAAGTAATTATTATAACCTGTTAGAATTTGATGATAACCTGTTAGAACCTGTTAGGAATCTGTTAGTAACTGACCCAATAAGATCCGATAAAACCTGATATGACCCGTATGATCCGATATAACCTAATAAAACCTGTAGTTTTCAAATATTTTACAGTTTTTTCGGATATTTACTTCTTTTTTGGGTATTTTATACCCGAAAATACCCAAAAAACCTGTAAATACCCAAACCCGAATGGTACCTGTAAAAATTCGGGTCTTTGGAGGTATGACACTAGCAGACCCGAACCGACCTGGACCCGAGAGGACCCAACCCGAACCCGACCCGAAAATATACAAGTTCTTAAATTGGTCGTATATTTCTATACCCGTTAGACCCGAAACCTGGAAGGACCCGACCCGAATATCCGAACGTCCAGGCCTATGCGTGAGTGACGCTTGCACTGCTCGGTGCGATTCCGCCACTGGTATGATCGACAATTTACCAATCGAAGAGATTCATATTGCTTCTCTATATGCTCTTCTCAATCTCGGAATAGGCAACGATGCATAAGTCTCCATCGCTCAATCCCATATTTTGATTTATATTTTTATTTTAGTTAGCTTTTACTTAAGGCAACATTGTAACCCTACCTATCCATTCAATAAAATGTACAATCCACAAATCATCTACATATCTAATGATTGACGAACTACTGCCTTATTATACAGAGATATTTGTATACCTTGCCGCCTCGTCACTCACTCTACCTGACTAAACATTTTTGTTGAAGTCACTCTTTAGAAATATGCACAATCCGTAGGGAAATAGAAAATATTTTCTAAACGCAAAAGGCAACCATGCGATGACATATTCAACGTCGATCGCTGTGAAAATATCTCTCCTGCAACCACCGGTCATGGCTAGCCACGCCTTAACCACAACAATCCTGAATACGGCAATCCGGCCGTCCAAGAAATTATGAAACTTCAAACCATGAACATAACCCGACAAGCAACACTGCCATCCTAAACCACAACCGAAGAACCACGAAAATCATCATAATTTATCTTTCCCACAGAGGCCACCTCAGGGAAGCTGGTCCAACCCCAGAGTATAGGAATCAAACGTTGGTCATAACGTACACACTCCACCTGGTTACAACAATTTCGCCTAGACATAATCTAGCATCCCAACACTGCTCCATAAATATGTCATAAGAGTGGATGAAATAACAAGAGGAACCAGCATAAAGGTAACCAAACTAGGCAACAACATAAATGATCTACGACGAGCGAATTAATAATCTATACACCACATGGATGCGGCCCCCAATGCACCCATTATGAGAGTCGAAACTCTCACTATCGATTTTTCTAGAGAAGAACTTTTAGGAAACATAAGATTTCAATGTGGACGACATGACAAGAGACCTGAAGGATATTTTATTGATATGTTTGATCGGAAACAAAGTAAAAAGTAAAAAAGCTCAAGAAAAGTCTATGTCAAGTTGCTAGGGTTTTTCAAGATAGCTCGATCGTAGGAAGTCCTTCGTCTTATATATTCATGGTGATTCGGTCTCGATGATATTGATATATCATGGTTTTTAGGACTTTTAACCATGGTATATGTCTTTTTTTTTATCGAGTCTTTCTATGTGTTTTGGAGTCTTTTCAGGTGTTTTACAGGTTTATGCACATTTGGAACTCAATTGGACGTTCTGGGAGCATTTCTGCACTGTTTAGAGGTTTCACAGAGTTCACTGGCTGCGAAATCGCCTTGCAACGATCGATGCAGTATGTGCAGTGGTCGACGCAAGGTGATTCCAAGGTTCTGCGCCCAAAAAAATCTTTATTTTGGAAAAATTACAGTTTTTACCCAGAAACTTTCCAGACTTGCAAAACGGCGCAAAAACGTGTTTAAACTTATATATTAGGGTTTTAAGCCATTTTTTAGTGACACTTTTTTTTTTTTACATTCAGAGAGTTTTAGGGGCTGATCAGATACTCGACAGAGAGAAGATTTTGAACCCTTGTTTCTTATTATGTTTTATGATATTCAGTATTCTATTCATCATGTCTTTTGTTATGATTGTCATGTCTGAGTAGTTTACCTGTTAGGTTTAGGGATTCTCATTAGGGATTTCATGGAATTATAGGTTGATCAATCTGTAGGGATTCATATCTGTTAGTTCTTCATCTAGGGTTGTTCTTAATGCTTAATCTGAATTACACTACAAGAAATATGGGCATTGGTAGCAGGCCGTTGTAGCACTAATTCACTAACTGCTACTAAAAATGTCAAAATTGGATTTCAACTCTATCGTAGCACTAAATTCGGGCTAGGAAAGATTTTCACTAAGCGGGAATCCAAAAATATCTTTTATAGCTGAAAATTTATTTTGGAACCAAAACACATACCCGAATTTCACTTTGACACCAAAATATTTCGTTTTCTAATTTTTTTTTTTTTAAATCATTTCCTTCTTCCAATTAAAACAAAACTCCATCTTCTCTCTATCTTCTTGAATCGATTTCTTCTTCCTCCATCTTCTTCTTCTTTTTGGCTTTTCTTTTCCTCTTCTCCATTCCAATTGAAGAAACATGTATGGATTTGGCCTTGTTCAAATTCAAACTTGAGAACCCTAATCCGCCAAGCCCCTGGATCTCGTCGCAACTCTTCTTCTTTGTCTTTCTCAAACTCCTCTGTCCATGGCGAATTGGCTCATCCGCCTTCCTCCGCCGCTCGGCACCAGAGCAGAAGTAGCCGATGTTTCTGAAGCAGTTATATTTAGGAGACTGTTGTTACTTTTCAATCGAATGACCTTTGATTTGCACTTGTCCTCTAGTTTGGTGCTTCCGCTGGTGGAGACAACGAAGATGCAGACAAATTGGGAAAGGCCAGGTATGGTTCATGTGTTCTCTGTTATACACTGAATGAGCTAATTGGAGAATGAACAAACGAGATTAGGCAAGCGTTCTACCTTGGTTTTGCTCCAAGATTTTTAATTCTTATCAATTATATTTAGGTATGAAGATTTCTTTGGTGGTAAAAAGAAGGAGACAAAAGTGACGTTCAAAGATGTAATTGAAGATGAGGAAGCTGGAAATGAAAACCAAGTACTATCTCGGCTTTACTTATTCTTAAGATTTGTGATATGCGATGAAATTGTTCATAACATCTGACTTATTCTTAAGATTTAGATTTTGAGCACAATGCCAGACCTGCTCCTGTAATCACAGAAGAGGTTACGGCCTCACTTGAGGATATGATCAAGAGCAGAGTCATCGAGGTAATTACTTCTGGCTGTAATTTTTAACAGCAGTCTCCTTTGTTGCAAAGATCAGACGCATTGATTCTCTATGGGTCAAATCCTGGATAAGTCTCTCACGGTTCTTAGGAATGTCAGTCTAAGAATCGAAAGATGGTGGAGGGAAGAGAAACGTTACGAGGCCACACCATTTCAAGCCATAGGCTCTGCCTTTTCAGACAAAACCTCTCGATGAAATCTGCAGCTCTGCTGCTAAAATGGGTAACTTTCATGTTCTTTGTCCCTCCAAACCAAATATCTATTTTCGTTTTCTCATTTTTATAATCCAAAACTTGCAGCAAACAACCTGACTGCCCGATCTTTGCTTTCACAACCACAACGTCGGTGAGAAAATTACCATCTCTGAGATAGCTCTCCTTCTTGTATGCACAAATGCATGAGCAACATAAATGCATGTGAAGATGACAGTCCTCAGAGAAGGAGAGGAGAAATAGAGCACAATTCAAACCTCAATGAGGCTGGTACGTCTTTACTCCCATTAGTTGTCTACCAAATATATAAATCACATAATTGGGTGAGAGGCTTACCATGGTTTAAAGGCTGAGATCAGTGATACAAGTAATGTGGCTATTAATCCTGAATATCTGTAATGCTACTGTTTACAGTAAATGAATCAGTTTCACCTTTAACCCTGTCCCCGGCCATGACTGTGACGGCGTTGAAGCAGATAGCGATTGTAACAAAGTCATTCTCGAAGAAGACACTTCAGCCAGTTAGGAATCATGGAAAGCATTCTCGTTACAATTTTGAACAAAATATTCTCGTTACAAATTTGCAAAGACTGTTTTTGTTTCCTACTTTTGTTGCTGTTTAGACTTACTTCTACATTAGATTCCGAGGCATCGTTTGGTTTGGTTTATAATATTATGATACAAACATCAGATTTAATTAACTCTAGTTCAAATTCCTTTAACACATTGTTTCTTGATTGGTTTGGTTTCAAAATGACATTGAGATTTAAAATCAATTGTGAACTAGAACTAGAAATCTGAACCAACATATTAGAGAGTATAAAATCAAAATGACATCTATATTTTTTTGGACATCGACATCATCTATACCCTAAACCCCAAAAATTCTTCTTTTTCTCATATTGTCATACTTATTGTATAGCTAAGATAATGATAATTTATTTTAAAATATAAATAGGGTTTAAAGTTTAAACCCTAACCCTATACCCCAAACTTCAAACCCTAACTCTATATCCCAAAACTTTAAATTATAAATCAAAATCTAATTACTATAACATACCTAAAACTAACATTCAACACTTACAAAATAATAATAATTTTCTAAATAAACTTAGTCTAAACCCTAAATCCTAAACTCCAAATAAATAGGATTTAGGGTTTTAGTCTAAACCCTAAACCCCACAAACCCTAAACCCAAACCCCCAAAGCCTAAACCCTAACCCCTAAACACAAACCCTAAACCCCAAACCCTAACCCCTAAACTCTAAACCCTATACCCTAAAACCCAAACCCTGAACTTTAAACCCCAAACCCTAACCCCTAAACTCTAAACCCTATACCCTAAACCCCAAACCCTAAACCCTAACCCCTAAACACAAACCCTTAACCCTAACCCATAAAACCTAAACCCTAACCCCTAAACACAAACCCTAAACCCTAATATAATCATTGGGCCCTAAATTATAAACAAAATCTAAAAAAATTCTCAATTATATATAAACAAAAATTTATTTTATAAACTTTTAATTACTTAAAATTCTAAACATAAACCACAAACCCTATACCTAAAACTCTAACTTTAAATTGTAAATCTTATATTCATAAACTCAATTCTTTTTACTTATATATTAATTAATTTGATATTTTAGTTGAAATATTTATACACTATAAATTTTAATCCTTAGATTTTATATTTAAACATAAAATTATTTCTTATTTGTTTGTTGTAAAATGATTTTGCAGATAGCTTCATTCCTATTGGTTAATAGCTTGAAGACAAGGATTGTGATATCCTTTGATACCAACCATTGATTGAAGTTAAATCTAATGGACAGAAATAAATCTCCTTAACCTAATTTGTGTAGCATCTATGAACACACACATGCCACCGTATTCATCTCTTCTTCTCCCTTAGCGAATTTTCTCATCTCGTCTTCTCTCCTCTCCTCAACTTGTCATCGTCTTGTTTTCTAACCTGAATCCAGTTTGTTTGAGAGAGAAGAAAAACAGTTGATGGTTGAAATAGGAGAGACCACCGACTTAGAACGAAGCCACAGAGACCACACTGGTGCTCACCGACGTTTGTCAAATAAATGCCAAGCCATCGTCTCCGACCAAGCTCCGTTTCTGAAATCCTCTTCGAAATCTAGATCGGTTTTATTCAGATCCAGTGATTTCAGTAGCAAATCTCTCGTCTTCCTCTAATTGATATTATCCAGTGAACAAGTTGTCACTTGGTATTTATTTGGCTATGGTGTTTCAGGGATCTTCTCTATGACGAACACAACTCCGGAGGTGTGGTGGTGGCGGTTTCAGAAATGGAGGAGCCAGTTTCTTGTAGTGAATTTTAGGTATTTCTGGGTTTTATGTAATCCTCTTCTCATCAAAATTGGGTTATTTAGCAAACTCTGATAAGATTTTGTTGGCTTGATAGTCTTCAGGGCAGAAGAAATTCCAATGGGGAAGAACAATGTGTGTCTTCAGATGAAACTGGTTCACAACAATTTTGCTTGATTAATACTGATCTTCCTTTGGTGGATTGATCTTTCTTGCTCATGTCTGGTTCCTCGCTACTTTAACCTCTTTCATGTTCTTGTTTACAAGGTTAGTTTTTCAAGTCCTTGGTTTTTAAGGCTTTCAATGTTCTTACTAGTTGACTGAAATTGCCATTTTTTTCATCTTTGCTCGTACAGGTTCATGAGCATGAGAGGTTCCTTGAAATGTTTGAAGCTGCACACGCCATCATGCGTTGGTTTGGTGAATGTGCAAAGGTGTGTAGCCATTATTTTCAACGTCTTAAATCCATATCAAATTAACTAACTACTCCTCCAAAACCTCAGTCGAATATCAAAACCTCACTCTTTTTTTCACTAAGGTTTCAGTGTTCCTATTGTGGTACTTTGGATTGGTTTTACTTTTGTTTGATGAGAACTCACGATGAAGCTTTTGCATGCATTATACTAAACCTCTGTCTTTGTTGCGCTAGATTCAAGCTGCTTTTCATACGGCTGAAATCCGAAGAACTCCTACACCACAAGATGAAATGCGAGCGAGGATGAGCTACTTCCATGAGACAATTTGGATAGTGGGTAGACAGACCTGCGGAAGCTTGCTGTGAATCTGATCCCATTCCCTCGTCTTTCACTTCTTCATGTTTGGTTTCACAAGTATCGTCCCACAATTTTTAAGACTTCGAGACTTATGATGTTAGTATAGGACTTAGAATGATCTTATGTATGTTAGTATATGATTTGGAATAGTCTTATGTAAGACTTGTTTTGGTTAATGTAATAGTATTTTTTATGTATATTTGGATAATTTATGCAATAAAATAAATAAAAGAATTTTGAACAGTACAATCATTTTTAGTGGTTTATTGTAATATATGATAGCATTAAATTAATTGTACAATAAAATAATTTACAGCCCGAATAAAGTGTCATCATAAAATATTCAATGATATTTTATATGTGTCATTATAAAATATTTAATGGCATCTTATATGTGCCATTATAAAATATATTACAGCAATAAAAAATACCATGTAAAATCACATCACAGCACTAATCAAATGCTAGTAAACATTTTTTTGTAACAGGTGATTAGTGCTATAATAGGTCAGACTATCATAGCATTTAAAAAAACGCTACGATTGGAGGGGGGGGTCTATTATATCTGCGGCTAACATAGCGTTCATGAAAACGCTACCAAAACCCTATAGTAGCGTTTTCAGTGTGCTACTAATACCGATATTTCTTGTAGTGTTAGCTACCCAGATTTATGATGTTAGGTTGATTTCTGCAACGAAAGTTGATTCATTAACTAGAAAGAACCTAAATGAGCAATTTGATTATTCACAAAGAAATTTGGCTTAGGAGAATTGTGAACGAAAGAACCTGAGATTAATGCTTGTTTAGAACTCTAGGATTCGCAACGAAAGTTGGCTTGCTAGGTTGTTAGACATAGATAATATTTGCAACGAAAGTTGGTCTGTTATAATTCTGTGATTCTAGTTCTAGAACAGTTCTTAATTAGATCCGATTGATTGATTAGCTTATGTTCCTGATTTCCTGAGAACTCCCTTGACCTGACGCTTTGCCTTCTTGTTTACAAACCGATCTATTTACTTTATTGCTTGATTTACTGCTTTCTACTGCTTTACCTAGCTTAATTCGACGTTCTATAATCTATCGTAAGAATCTAGAGTCTCTGTGGATTCGATACCCTATATACTACTAGTTCACGTCTGTGCACTTGCAGTGTAGATCTAGGGATTAAAACTCTGATCGTATCAGATATTCGCCTATAAGATTTTTGAAAATCTTCATGTTATCGCATATTAAATTTCAGTTGGGATTTGACTTTCTGCTCGGATTTCTCTTCTTGCTCGAAATTATATTCTCCCTTCTTTCTTCGAGTTTACCTTTCTGTTTTTGTAATTATCCTTCCACTGTTTAACTTGGTCTGCTGAATGGGCCAAAAAGGGACGATTCGAGTCCGTTTGAGTGTAAGTTTCTTGATTGGGCCCAAAGTCTAGGAAATACAAGCCTTGTGGGTTAGGCCCAAATTCGTATTTCATATAACTTATTCGGCAATTCTATTAACAACTATGAGCATATAAGTTATCGTCGTGAAGATGGGTTATGGCTAGTTCGTGCATTCAGAGTAAGATATTTTCAAATGTCCGAGTATCTGGGCTAAGAAAAGTGTCCGTTCGGAAGATTCATGGAATACTTTCTGCTCGGAAGTTCTGAGGGAATGTGTTCTGCTCAGAACTTCCGAGGGAGTGTGTTTTGCTCGAAAATTCCGAGGGAATTTTTTCTGCTTGGAACTTATGAGGGAGTGGTTTCTACCACGTAAATTCCAAGGAAATGTGTTATGCTCAAAAATCCAAGGAAATGTGCTCGGATTTTCCAAGCAGCTTGGTCTGCTTGGAATTTTTAGCAGCTTGGCCTGCTCGGATCTTCCGAGCAGCTCATTTGAGCGTTTGAGCTTGCCTGTAGATTCCATCGAGTGATGTCCCTAATTGCGCGATCTATCCAAGCTGTCTGATTGTTCGAAAGTTTGGCTAAGTGACTTTATATGCTTTACACGAAATGTCAACCATACGTAACATCGTCCACACGAAGTATCGTTTATGCGGAAAACAACTAAGTCTGATTGCTCAATCCGTTTTCGACTAGATTCGGTCGAGGGGGATTTTGACCCCAAAACCCATACGTCGAATCGGCCCCGAGAATTTAGTGGAATCTGTCCGCCTTCCGGGTATCGACATCCGACCAATATTATGCTACTTACCCATATAACGTTTTTCCTATCGACAATCAAGTTAATTTTTTAGCTTAATATCGGAGAGAAAGACCAATACATCACCATCAGAGAGCTGCAAAATATGATACACGAAACAACCTCAAAAGTTCATCAGCCAATCAGCTCGGTCTCTGGAGATCGACTGTGTCTTAAAGGAAGCACAAATCACCCCTTTTACGGCTCGGATAATCTACATCCCAATTTAACCTTTAGAAAACATAAAATTTCTAGCATAGAAGGGGAACTCGGACCCATGCAAGTACATGATGGCATTTATAATAGCCAGGAGACAACTTATTTCCCGCTAGAAGAACATGATTCCGGTTATTGGTAACTCTTCGTCGAGAATCTGAGCGGCCCGTCGCCAGGATGGTTCTAATTTCTTGAAGCTAATTCAATCAACAGCTACCATCATTTCTCCACCACCTTCATCAAGATTTATGTACATCGAGGGAGGAGAAGCCGAAACCGACCTCTACTCTCTATCCCAAAGCCACTAGGATTCGTTGGGGTCGTTCGCCGATTGAGTTAAATACCTTTTATCTAAGGTAATAGTCCTTGACAAAACAGTACTTACATTATTAAGAAATTCATTGTGGTACGAAATGGCGTTTCCCGACAATTTAAAACTCAGCGTACCCAAACATTGAGGATGCCCTGCATAGGGAAACCGTGTTCATCAAAATGGAGGAAGAAAAAGAGATCATGGCAAAAACATCATTTGTTGCCAAGAGTTCAACCTTAAAATTTGCGACCTTTCTATCAAGAGTGTCCTTCTCGACCTTAAGTCCCTCGTTCTTTCTCACATTTTCCTCCGATATCATCTTTTCAACAGTAAGATCGGCATGTACCTTGAGACACTCCTCATGAGAAGCCTTCAAATCGAAGTGATATTGCCCGAGCATATGATTAGCTTGGCCAATCACCTATAGAGAAAGCTCGGTCAAACATAAAAACAAAAAAATAAGCATAATGTTGAAGCGTGGATAAACCTACCATCGCTGAAACCGTTACCACTCTTTGTACACCTAAGCCTCCTAAAGCTCTTCAACGGGAGTAAACGAGCAAGGATGACGCTTAAATCGCCTAAAACGATCTGCGCAAGACTCAACATCCACATCCATTGGAACCTCATTCTCATAATGAAAGGACTCATTAAAGAGGTTCCCTGCAAAAATATTATATATCACTTCAGGTATCAGAGGATCCTTTACTGACTTCACCCTTGTAAATTTGACTTAATTTTTCACCTAAGGGCTTGGTATACCTTTAGTCGGACTCCTCTGTTAGTTCTGACGCAGCCTGTACACCTGTCCGAGTAAGGTTCCCTTCTCCCCTTCTCTAAAAATAAAAAAAGAGAATAATAAACTAAGGATGAGCTAGTAGCTCCGAAGTGGTCACGGGAGTAGTAGCTACCACTATTACCTCCTGTGTATTCATGGAATGTGTCCAAAGTACACCCCATAACGGGAAGAACACTGATAAAAAAAAATGATACCCAATGGGGAAAACTCAGATTGCTAAGGAAGGGAAAAGAGAAGAACGGAACAAGAAAAAGATAGTATGGTGGTCTAGAGCTGACAGAGTAAGAATCCATGTGCCCTTTGATCGATAATCCTTAGGTGAGACCACAATAAATAGCTTATAAAAGTCAGTAGGGTGAATTTGAAAGATTGAATGTGATTGTGGAGTTTACTTAGGACAGTTGCTAAGTGTGGGGGAAGTATATGTTGGTCTTGATCTCTTGCAGGTGATTCTTTCAGTGGCTTACTAAGGGGAATCTGAGTGTTGTTGCTTCAAGGATGAAAAGAGTTTCTGAAAGTTTTCAAACCTCTTCACCATGTTTTAGTTCTCTGTTTTGCTTGAGGGCAAGCAAAGACTAAGTGTGGGGGAGTTGATATATCATGGTTTTTACCGGTTTTAGACCATGATATAAGTATGTTTTAGAGTCTTTTGGTGTTTCTTTAGAGTCATTTACAGGTATTATTAGATATATGCACGTTTGGAGCGGATTTGGTGATTATAGAGCTTTCTGGAGCATTTTGGATTTTGACCCGAGAGATAGAGTTCACTGTCCAAAACAGAGATCTACATCGATCGACACACGAGCGAGATGGGCTTATCTTCGGCGGTTTAATGAAGTTTGGATATTGCACTTTGGCCCAGAAGTTTCCAAGAATTACAAAGAAGCCCCAGTCATGATTAGGCCTTTATAATTAGGTTTTTACATCAGTTTTTAGAAACGCTTACATACGCTTTCATACTTAGAGCTGAGAGTTTTTAGAGCTTTTTGGGGCTGATCTGAACCTGTATTGCTTCCTGCTTTTGGAGAAGATTTCGAACCCCTTTGTTTCTTACTCTTTTATGCAATCTAATTATTCATTGATTATGTTTTCATTATCTATGTCTGAGTAGATTCATAGTTAGGTTTAGGGATGCTCACTAAGGATTTCATGACTTGCTAGATTTATTTATTTCGGTTAGGATTCATTACTTATTTGTTCTTCAACCTTGATTGAGCTTAACACTAGTTTCTAACTTGATCACTTAGAATCTAGACTCTAGGTTTTTAAATTGACACGAAAGTGTGATTTAGAATCTGAACTATTTAGGTTGAGCAATTGAATTACTCGCAAAGAAATTTGGTTTAATTGAATTGTGAACATATCGAACCTGAACTTAAAGCTAGTTTAATCTGTTAGGAATTACAAAGAAATTTGGATTTCTGCTATTAGACTTAGAGAATTCTCACAACGAAAGTTGGTTAGTTCTATATCCGTGTTTGAGTTCTAGAACAATGCTTAATTTGATCCTGACTGATTATCTGATCTGCTTGTTTGATTTCCTGAGAACTCCCTTGACTTAGCGCTTTTAGTTAATTTCTTTCAAACCAATCCTGCTACTGATTTACTTTTCTGCTTTGCCTTTTAGTTTCTCATTACTTTCTCCTTGTTTAACTTGACCGTTCTAAAATGTATCGTAAGGTCTAGAGTCCTTGTGGATTTCGATACCCTTTATACTATAATTGCATTAACTGTGCACTTGCAGTAGAATAGGATTAAAACTTAGACCCTATCAAGTTTTTGGCGCCGTTGCCGGGGACTCTTTTGTGTCTTCGATAGATTGGAACCTAGAGTTTAGACTAGGATTTTTATTTTTTCTTTTTGATTACTAATTTTTCTGTTTTTCTCTGTCGCAGGTCTGGCATTCGCTTATCATCGATCGTTGCATAACTTTGAATCGATCGTTGCAAGGCGACTAGAGTTGAATCTATCGTTGCCTCTTAGCATCGATCGTTGCACTGCGATTACAAACGGTTTATGCAGACGCGTGATACCAAAAGTAATCCGAACTCGAATCTCGTTAATCTCAGACTTGAGGAGCTTGCTAGACTAGAGAGAACTAACAGGAAAAGTCAACGAGCAAGGATGGTGCAAGAACGCTTGATTTTGATACCTGATGCTCAAGGTACCCTAAGGGACCGACAAAACAATCCGTATAATGCTGCTGGGCAAAGGATTGGTGCTTAAGGGAATGTGATCCCTGAACCTGAGCCTGAACCGCGACAAGAACAAGGGCGAGGTCAAGGTCAGAGGCAGATGGTTATTCATGCTGAGAGGACTCTTGCTGACTATAACTGTCCGGATGAGTTTCATGCTAACCGGTCAGCACTTGTACCTCCTGGTTTTGAGAGGAATGACTTCGAGATCAAGACCATCTACTACTCTATTCTGAGGCAGAATTTCTTCCATGGTTTTCCGACTGAGCAGCCAATGGATCATATTGATGAGTTTGAGGACATAGTCACTGGGATGAAGTATGATGGAGTGAACTATGATTATCTGTTTCTCAAACCCTTCCCCTACTCTCTCGCTGGAGATGATGCTGCCTGGCTGAAACAACTTCCACCTGGGATGTTTACTACTTGGGATGCTGTGAAGAGTGAGTTTCTAAGGAACTTTTATGATGATGCTCGCTCTGATCAGTCGAGACAGGACATTCTCACTTTCTCCCAAGGTCCTATAGAGACTCTTAAAGCTGCTTGGATGAGGTTTAAGAAGTACCAACGAGACTGTCCTCATCATGGATTCACTGAGGTGACATTGCTGGGCATATTCTTTAGAGGTATAGATCTCCCATACCAGACTGCGTTGGATAATTCCAGCAATGGAAATTTCAACACAAGGACTCCTGAGCAAGCTAAGCAATTGATAGATAAATTGGTGATCAGTAATAGCTGCAAGACTGCCGATAGGAGAAGGAAAGAGTCTGGTGGGAAGATAGATAATCTAGAGATTGCTGACATTAGGACTAAGTTGGACACTGTTTGTAATCTGCTGGCTGGGAAGAAAGCTGTCCATTTTGCTCAGGATGTTGAGGTATTTGGAGCTGAAGAAGACAATCAGGAAGAGGATGTGAACTACATTGGTGGCTCTGGATTTCAAGGGAACATGTTTAATAATCAGAAAGGCAATAGGTTCTTCAATGGTGGACAGAAGAGTGCTTTCACAAGCAACCAGAACTCTTCTGGATTTGGACAGAATGGTAGTTTTCAGAAACCTTTTCAACAAGGTAATCAGAGGACTTATAGATCTTCTTCTTACCAGACACCTCCTGCTGCTAATGCTCATGAGAGCAAGATGGAGACCATGATGGAGCAATTGCTGGAAGGGCAGACTAAGATTGCTGTGGACTGCAACAGGAAGTTAGATGCTGTGTATGAGGACCTTAATGGGAAGTTTGAGTCCTTGAGTACACATGTGAAGCAATTGGACACACAAGTGAGCAAAATTTCAAGCTTTGTCAAAGGAAAGAGTGTCGTGGACACCCACATCAAGGCTTGGTCATTTTATATCAATGATGGATCATACCAAGGTAAAAATTTCGAGTTAAATACAGATGAACTGGTGGAAGAAGCTGATAAATCAGAAATTGAGGAAAAACTCTCAGGTGGAATCTGTGAAAACTCATCTGCATCGATCGATGCACCTATAGCAGCGATAGTTGCATGCCGTGGACAAACAGTTTCCCTTGTTTCTCATGGCATTGATGAAGATGCGGATCAAGAGCTTAATAGACTATTCCCTGGAGTGTCTGAGATAACTCAACAGGAGATTGATGAGGTCAGACAGCTAGGAGAGATGGCTGAGAAATTGAAAGAAGAGCCACAATCTGATGATCCACCATACCACCCTTGTGCGCAGAGATACTTGGAAAAGATGCTGCTGATGGATGAAATGCTGAAAGATTGGGTGATAGTGGTCCCTAAACAGTTCAGTGAGGTGCTGCTAACTAAGATCCCGAAGAAGCTACCTGATCCTGGTATTTTTGTGCTGAGTTGTTCTATTTTTGAAGATGGTTTTAAGCGCTCTTTGTGTGACTTAGGAGCTGCTGGAAGTCTCATGCAATACTCTGTGGCAGAGAAGCTGGGGATGACAGATTTCTCACCCACTAGGACCTCTCTTGTCCTAGCTGATCAGTCAATAAGGATTCCAGAAGGAGTTCTTGAGGACGTCCCAGTGAGGGTTGGTAACTACTTAGTTCCGGCAGACTTCTTGGTGCTTAAGTACGACAGTGAGTATGATGATGCTCTAATACTGGGAAGACCATTTTTAGCCACAGCTGGAGCAGTCATCGATGTAAGGAATAGTCTGATTGATCTCTATCTAGGAGATGAGCCTCTGCACTTTGAGATGGATATGCTGCGCAAGCCACAAATTGATGGGCAAACCTTTAGGCTTGAGGATGGATATGGAGAGCAGACGAGTGAGACTTTGGTTTTAGATCCGGGAGAACATTACATTCCCTGTTTTCTTGGACGAGATTACACTGATGATGCTTACTCTCCACCTTGGATGAGGAGACTTTCGTAGAAACATTTACAGTCTCTGTTGAAACCTCCAGGAGCCTGATCTTGTTCGTCCGGTCAATCTAAATGACCTTAAACAAGCGCTGAGTGGGAGGCAACCCACTGTTTGGTTTGTACATATTATTTTTTTTGTTTTTCTTAGGATTTCACGTTTTGGTTTTGTTTTTGCTGTGTTTTCTTTACAGAACACGAGTCTGGAAATATGTGACGATCGTTGCATACATGTGCAACGGTCGTTGCAGAGAGATATGACGAGGAGATGAAATCGCCTTGTGACGATCGTTGCGGTCCTGTGCAACGGTCAATGCAAATGGTTCAATTTTGAAATTAATGGTACACATGAGCTAAACCGGAATCAAATAGGTTCACTAGCAACGATCGTTGCTTACCTGCAACGGTCGTTGCATTCACGATCCAGGTAAGTGCCTTTAACCTTTTCTCTCTTCTCTTCTTCCCCATTTAGCCGTCCGTACAACCGATTCTCTTCTACCCTAAATCACTCAAATCTTCATCATTTTCGTTGATTCAAAGCTTATTTTTCTTATTTTCACACGCTCTATCTATTTCTATAACCTAATCGAAGCAATTCCGAGGTAAGGGCTCTCAAATTCGTCATTTTCGGATTCGGTTCTAGGGTTTTAAAATTAGAGATTTTTAGCTTTAAGATGATGATTCCGTATTGTTATAGGCTTGATTTAGGTTGATTGGTGATGAAATTATGCTGTTTGTGGGACTAATTTTGACACGATTTGAAAGATAATATGGCGTCTGAGAAATCGCCTTGCAAACGGTCGTTGCATTGCGATTCCACAGAGAGGTTTTGCGTGACTAATTGTCTTTATTTCCTTGTTGCAGATGCCTCCTCGCGGACAACCTCGCAAACGCAGAGCTACTACAGTA
The DNA here is from genome assembly GCA_030180135.1 of Orychophragmus violaceus. Lineage (NCBI taxonomy): Eukaryota > Viridiplantae > Streptophyta > Magnoliopsida > Brassicales > Brassicaceae > Orychophragmus > Orychophragmus violaceus. Next base: position 40,255,977 of record CM058232.1, read on the forward strand.
GCTGCGAATCAGACTCCTCCACCATAGGAGTGGTTTCTTCGAGATTCGACACCACCTGAGCCTTATCAGAGAGATCGGGAGGCCATACAATTGCCTTGGCCTAAGGCAGATAAGGAGAAGATCCCAACAGACAAGGTGTGGGACATGACACCTGATAAGCTGATTAAGACTGACACATTCACAGAGAGGCCGATAAATGACTACTGGGACGAGTTCGATACAGTGCTTTACAATGGCTGGTGTGATATGGATGTTCAGCCAACCAAGTTTGTTGATTACTGGAGTTGCAGGACCTTAGGCATTGATGAGAAGGTGCTTAGATTGGTCAAGGGCATGGGTCTGGGGACAATGCCTATACAGTACTATGAGCTGTATACTGACTTGGTTAGACAGTTGTTGGAGACTTGCAGAGTCTACTATCCTGATCCGGAGCGCAAGAAAGCCGCATATGGTATCTTTACATTCATGAGCTTAGGAGTCAGGTATCGGATTCCCCTTCTAGATATCTGCCGTATTTATGGGTTCAGCGTGGAGCGTACATGCACTGGTATAACTCTTGAGTGGGATAGACATGAGGCACAATATTTTTGGGATCAGTTTGGCAATGGAGCATATGACTCGAGGACCACGAAGCAGATTCAGGCCAGACATCCCGTTCTTAGATATGTGATCCGCATCTTGGGCTACACGCTGCTGTGCCAAGCCGAGGCAAACAAGATGCGCAAGAATGAGCTGGAGGTACTTTTTATTGGGTTGAAGGATTTGTTTGATGGTACTGACTTGAGAGATCCTGCTAGAGATCTCAACTTAGGAGCTGTGTTTGCTCATCACCTGTGCACACTAACGATGAAAGCAGTGGATGGGAAGGGCATTGAGACAGTGGGGAGTCTGCTTACTCTCATCCGGCACTGCAGGATCCTTTTAGAGGGTACGGAGCGTGATGATAGCAAGGTATACATGGATCTGACCCACCTGCAGAGTGCTACTTGGCTGAAGGAGAGACGCATCTGGGTCTATTATGACACGCATGGACAGAAGCATGGTGTGGATCTTCCTGCTGCTGATTTGACCAAGATCAATACATTGGCTGACTTGGATTTCCAGCCTCCTATGCGAGATCAGCGCAGAGTCCATACGATGGCCCATCCGCTGGGAGAGCCTTCTGCACGGGCTTCTTCTTCTTCTGCGCCTGCACCTGCTGCTCCTGCTGCACATGACATTGGTCCTTATCCTGAGCCTTCAGTACCTTTGAGTGAGATTTCTGAGGGAGAGTGGGGAGAGCGTCAGGATGGTATTCTACGGAGCATCTGGAACTTCATGCGTGGCTGCACTTGCAGGACAGCCACATATTCATCAGTCCGTTCCTGCCAGTCGACGTCGACAGCGCTCTCCGACTCCTGTTCTTTCGAGCGATTTTGATCGCTATGCTGACATAGATGACGAGTGAGAGTAGTGGCATTTTCAGACTATCGGTTCTGTATTTCTTTTTCACTCTTTCTTTTGCATTTTTCTTTTTATTTTTCTCTTAGGATTCTTATATTTGGGATGATATGCTTGTTTTTAGACTATCTGTTGCTTTGATTTTGCTTGTTTGCATTGATTTTCAGCTTTCAGGTTCGAAATTGGAGAATTTCTCACGGTCCTGTGTGTCGATCGCCACAACACGAAAATTGCATTGCAGCGATCGTTGCGGACCTGAGCAACGATTGACTCATATCACAATCGCCTTGCAACGATCGTCGCATTTATGCGTAACAATCGATGCATGAGCGAGAATGGTAAAAATCAGACAGAACTTAACTCATCCCTTAACATTTTTAGTTTCTTTTACCGATCCTTAGCTTGACACTACTGGGGACAGTGTGTTTCAAGTGTGGGGGAGGTGGTACTGACTTTTATCTTTCTGTTTTCTTAGAGTCAGTCCTATTTTTCAAAAATTTTGTTTTATTGAGTCAAAACGGTTTAAGTAATAAACAGTGAATTTTTGAGTAGTTAACAACACTTGCAGGAACTTAAGTGACCATTGGGATGAAGTTGCAGGATCAATATATGACTATTAGAAAACCCAACACAGATCAACCTACTGAGGACACCCACATCACTTCAGGTATTAGAGGATCTTTTATTGACTTCACCCTTGTAAATTTGACTTAATTTTCTCACCTAAGGGCTTGTTATACCTTGAGTCGGACTCCTTTGTTAGTTCTGACACAGCCTGTAAACCTGTCCGAGTAAGGTTCCCTTCTCCCCTTCTCTAAAAAAAAAGAATAATAAACTGAGGATGAGCTAGTAGCTCCGAAGTGGTCACGGGAGTAGTAGCTACCATTATTACCTCATGTGCATTCATGGAATGTGTCCAAAGTACACCCCATAACGGGAAGCGCACTGATAAAAAAAATAAAATGATACCCAATGGAGAAAAATCAGATTGCTAAGGAAGGGAAAAGAGAAGAAAGGAATCAGAAAAAGATAGTATGGTGGTCTAGAGCTGACAGAGTAAGAATCCATGTGCCCTTTGATCGATAATCCTTAAGTGAGACCACAATAAATAGCTTATAAAAGTCAGTAGGGTGAATTTGAATGATTGAATGTGATTGTGGAGTTTACTTAGGACAGTTGCTAAGTGTGGGGGAAGTATATGTTGGTCTTGATCTCTTGCAGGTGATTCTTTCAGTGGCTTACTAAGGGGAATCTGAGTGTTGTTGCTTCAAGGATGAAAAGAGTTTCTGAAAGTTTTCAAACCTCTTCACCATGTTTTAGTTCTTTGTTTTGCTTGAGGGCAAGCAAAGGCTAAGTGTGGGGGAGTTGATATATCATGGTTTTTACCGGTTTTAGACCATGATATAAGTATGTTTTAGAGTCTTTTGGTGTTTCTTTAGAGTCATTTACAGGTATTATTAGATATATGCACGTTTGGAGCGGATTTGGTGATTATGGAGCTTTCTGGAGCATTTTGGAGTTTTGGCCCGAGAGATAGAGTTCACTGTCCAAAACAGAGATCTGCATCGATCGACACACATTGTGCATCGATTGAAACACGAGCGAGATGGGCTTATCTTCAGCGGTTTAATGAAGTTTGGATATTGCACTTTGGCCCAGAAGTTTCCAAGAATTACAAAGAAGTCCCGGTCATGATTAAGCCTTTATAATTAGGTTCTTACATCAGTTTTTAGAAACGCTTACATACGTTTTCATACTTAGAGCTGAGAGTTTTTAGAGCTTTTTGGGGCTGATCTGAACCTGTATTGCTTCCTGCTTTTGGAGAAGATTTCGAACCCCTTTGTTTCTTCCTCTTTTATGCAATCTAATTATTCATTGATTATGTTTTGATTATCTATGTCTGAGTAGATTCATAGTTAGGTTTAGGGATGCTCAATAAGGATTTCATGACTTGCTAGATTTATTTATTTCGGTTAGGATTCATTACTTATTTGTTCTTCAACCTTGATTGAGCTTAACACTAGTTTCTAACTTGATCACTTAGAATCTAGACTATAGGTTTTTAAATTGACACGAAAGTGTGATTTAGAATCTGAACTATTTAGGTTGAGCAATTGAATTACTCGCAAAGAAATTTGGTTTAGTTGTAACATATCAAACCTGAACTTAAAGCTAGTTTAATCTGTTAGGAATTACAAAGAAATTTGGATTTCTGCTATTAGACTTAGAGAATTCTCACAACGAAAGTTGGTTAGTTCTATATCCGTGTTTGAGTTCTAGAACAGTGCTTAATTTGATCCTGACTGATTATCTGATCTGCTTGTCTGATTTCCTAAGAACTCCCTAGACTTAGCGCTTTTAGTTAATTGCTTTCAAACCAATCATGCTACTGATTTACTTTTATGCTTTGCTTTTTAGTTTCTCATTACTTTCTCCTAGTTTAACTTGACCGTTCTAAAATCTATCGTAAGGTCTAGAGTCCTTGTTGATTTCGATACCCTTTATACTATAATTGCATTAAATGTGCACTTTCAGTAGAATAGGATTAAAAAGTTAGACCCTATCACATACTCTGTGGCTGAGAGATTGGGAATGATGGAATTCCAACCTACTAGGATCTCTCTTATCCTAGCTGATCGTTCAAAGCAATATCCAGAAGGAGTTCTTGAGGACGTTCATGTCAGAGTTGGGAACTACTTGATTCCGACAGACTTTGTGGTGCTGAAGTATGAGATTGAACCTGATGATCCTCTACTACTTGGTAGATCTTTCTTAGCTACTGCTGGAGCTTTGATTAATGTGCGACATGGTCTAATTGATCTCCACCTGGGAGATGAGACATTGAGGTTCAAGATGGATAAGCTGAAGAAATCCACCATTGATGGACAGAGCTTCAGTGTGGAAGTGGAACCAGAGATTCCTGTTGGAGAAGAGAAGATGGGAGTTCATTCTGAACTTGCTCTAACATCTTCTGATCCTGCAACTGCTCTTAAGCAGAAAGCTCCTGATTTCTCTCTTCCACCAAAGCAAATGTATGGATCTTCTAAACTCAAATCTCATAATCCCTTAGCTTTGAATGCAGGAAAACGCAGAATCCCACCCAAGCTTCGCTCCCGCCCTGGTTCTGTTCGCTCTTACCTTGGGAGATCTCATGATCCGAATGCTTATACGCCACCTTGGATGAAGAGACATTCACAGAGACACTCCAAGTCTCTGTTGAATCCCCCATAAGTCTGATCTCCGTCCCATAGTCAAGCTACTGACTTTAAACAAGCGTTGAGTGGGAGGCAACCCACTAGTAGGTTCATTTTTTTTTTTCATTTTTCGTTTTGATTTGGTGTTTTTGATTTTTCTGTTTTGGTGTGCTCAAAGGCGTGAGAACCAGGCAGAATCGCTCAGCATCGATCGACACATCCTTTGTGTCGGTCGACGCAGATGCGATTTACGTTTTGCCGATTCAATTGCGGTTCGGACACCGGTTATCTATATAACCGCGAACATATTCACCTTGCATTGATCGACACCACTTGTGGCATCGATCAACGCAGGCCGACGACAGGTAAGTGTCTCGACCTTTTTGGATTCTCTTATTTCAGATTTTTCTCGCTGATCCTGAGATTGACACCACTGGGGACAATGTGTTTCAAGTGTGGGGGAGGTAGCTACTGACGCACGCTTTTTGTTTTCTTAGAGTCAGTCCAAATTTGTTTTATTGAGTAAAATTGAGTAGGAAACGAGGACTTTTTGAGGAGATTACAACACTTGCAGGAACTTAAGTGATCATTGGATGAGTTGCAAATGATCTATGACTATTAGAAAACCCAACACAGACAATCCTACTGAGGATACCCATATCACTTCATGTATTCAGAGAATCCATTACTTGACTTCACCTTTAACTTGACTTAATTTTCTCTCATATGGGCTTGGTATACTTTGAGTCGGATTCCTCTGTTGGTTCTGGTACAGCTTGTAAACCTGTCTGATTATGGTTCACTTCTCTCCTTCCTTGAAAAAAAAAACAAGAGAATAATAAACTGAGGATAAGCTAGTAGCTCCGAAGTGGTCGCGGGAGTGGTAGAGACCCCTATTACCTCCTGTGCATCCATGGAAACATGTCCAAAGTACACCCCAGTAAGGGAAGAGCACTGATAGAAAAAATAAAATGATACCCAGTGGGGAAAAATCAGTGCAAAGGAAGGGAAAAGAGAAGAAAGGAACCAGAAGCAACAATTGAGTGGTCAGATGCTAACAAAGTAAGAATCCATGTGTTCTTTGATCGATACCCCATAGGTGAGACCGCACTTATTAGCTTATAGAAGTCAGTATGGTGATTTTGGATGTTTTGGATGTGATTGTGGAGTTTACTCAGGATAGTTGCTAAGTGTGGGGGAAGTATATGTTGGTCTTGATGTTTGCAGGTTCATTTTCATGTGGCTTACTAAGGGGAATCTGAGTATGGTGCTCCTACGATGAAACGAGTTTCTGAAGTTTTGAAACTTCTTCACTACATTCTAGCTTACTATTTTTCTTGAGGGCAAGCAAATGCTAAGTGTGGGGGAGTTGATATATCATGGTTTTTAGGACTTTTAACCATGGTATATGTCTTTGTTATCGAGTCTTTCTATGTGATTTGGAGTCTTTTCAGGTGTTTTACAGGTTTAAGCACATTTGGAACTCAATTGGACGTTCTGGGAGCATTGAGAGCATTTCTGCACTGTTTAGAGGTTTCACAAAGTTCACTGGCTGCGAAATCGCCTTGCAACGATCGATGCAATATGTGCAGTGGTTGATGCAAAGTGATTCCAGGGTTCTGCGCCCAAAATCTGCATTTTGGAGAAATTACAGTTTTTGCCAAGAAACTTTCCAGACTTGCAAAAAGGCCCAAAAACGTGTTTAGACTTATATATTAGGGTTTTAAGCCATTTTTAGTGACGATTTATTTTTACATTCAAAGAGTTTTAGGTGCTGATCCGATACTTGACAGAGAGAAGATTTTGAACCCCTGTTTCTTATTCTGTTTTATGATATTCAGTATTCTATTCATCATGTCTTTTGTTATAATTGTCATGTATGAGTAGTTTACCTGTTAAGTTTAGGGATTCTCATTAGGGATTTCATGGAATTATAGGTTGATCAATCTGTATGGATTAATATATGTTAGTTCTTCATCTAGGATTGTTCTTAATGCTTAATCTGAATTAGCTACCCAGATTTATGATGTTAGGTTGATTTCTGCAACGAAAGTTGATTAATTAACTAGAAAGAACCTAGATGAGGTATTTGATTATTCGCAAAGAAATTTGGCTTAGGAGAATTGTGAACGAAAGAACCTGAGATTAATGCTTGTTTCGAACTCTAGGATTCGCAACGAAAGTTGGCTTGCTAGGTTGTTAGACATAGATATTATTCGCAACGAAAGTTGGTCTGTTATAATTCTGTGATTCTACTTCTAGAACAGTTTTTAATTAGATCCCGATTGATTGATTAGCTTATGTTCCTGATTTCTTGAGAACTCCCTTGACCTGACGCTTTGCCTTCTAGTTTACAAACCGATCTATTTACTTTATTGCTTGATTTACTGCTTTCTACTGCTTTACCTAGCTTAATTCGACGTTCTATAATCTATCGTAAGAATCTAGAGTCTCTGTGGATTTGATACCCTATATACTACTAGTTCACGTCTGTGCACTTGCAGTGTAGATCTAGGGATTAAAACTCTGATCGTATCAGATATTCGCCTATAAGATTTTTGAAAATCTTCATGTTATCGCATATTCAATTTTAGTTGGGATTTGCCTTTCTGCTCGGATTTCTCTTCTTTCTCGAAATTATCTTCTCCCTTCTTTCTTCGAGTTTACCTTTCTGTTTTTGTAATTATCCTTCCGCTGTTTAACTTGGTCTGCTGAATGGGCCAAAAAGGGACGATTCGAGTCCGTTTGAGTGTAAGTTTCTTGATTCGGCCCAAAGTCTAGGAAATACAAGCCTTGTGGGTTAGGCCCAAGTTCGTATTTTATATAACTTACTGGGCAATTCTATTAACAACTATGAGCATATAAGTTATCGTCGTGAAGATGGGTTACGGCTAGTTCGTGCATTCAGAGTAAGATATTTTCAAATGTCCGAGCACCTGGGCTAAGAAAAGTGTCCGTTCGGAAGATCATGGAATAAGTTCTGCTCGGAAGTTCTGAGGGAATGTGTTCTGCTCAGAACTTCCGAGGGAGTGTGTTTTGCTCGGAAATTCCGAGGGAATTTTTTCTGCTTGGAACTTATGAGGGAGTGGTTTCTACCACGTAAATTCCAAGGAAATGTGTTATGCTCAAAAATCCAAGGAAATGTGCTCGGATTTTCCAAGCAGCTTGGTCTGCTCGGAATTTTTTGCAGCTTGGCCTGCTCGGATCTTACGAGCAGCTCGTTTGAGCGTTTGAGCTTGCCTGTAGATTCCATCGAGTGATGTGCCTATCTGCGCGATCTATCCAAGCTGTCTGATTGTTCGAAAGTTTGGCTAGGTGACTTTATATGCTTTACACGAAATGTCAACCATACGTAACATCGTCCACATGAAGTGTCGCTTATGCGGAAAACAGCTAAGTCTGATTGCTCAATTCGTTTTCGACTAGATTCGGTCGAGGGGGATTTTGACCCCAACACCCATACGTCGAATCGGCCCCGAGAATTTAGTGGAATCTGTCCGCCTTCCGGGTATCGACATCCGACCAATATTATGCTACTTACCCATATAACTTTTTTCCTATCGACAATCAAGTTAATTTTTGAGCTTAATATCGGAGAGAAATACCAATACATCACCATCAGAGAGCTGCAAAATATGATACACGAAACAACCTCAAAAGTTCATCGGTCAATCAGCTCGGTCTCTGGAGATCGACTGTCTTAAAGGAAGCACAAATCACCCCTTTTACGGCTCGGATAATCTACATCCCAATTTAACCTTTAGGAAACATTAAATTTCTAGCATACAAGGGGAACTCGGACCCATGCTAGTACATGATGGCATTTATCATAGCCAAGAGACAACTTATTTCCCGCTAGAAGAACACGATTACAGTTATTGGTAACTCTTCGTCGAGAATCTGAGCGTCCCGTCGCCAGGATGGTTCTAAATTCTTGAAGCTAATTCAATCAACATCTACCATCATTTTTCCACCACCTTCATCAAGATTTATGTACATTGAGGGAGGAGCAACCGAAACCGACCTCTACTCTCTATCCCAAAGCCACTAGGATTCGTTGGGGTCGTTCGCCGATTGAGTTAAATACCTTTTATCTAAGGTAATAGTCCTTGACAAAACAATACTTACATTATTAAGAAATTCACTGTGGTACGAAATGGCGTTTCCCGACAATTTAAAACTCAGCGTACCCAAACATTGAGGATGCCCTGCATCGGGAAACCGTGTTCATCAAAATGGAGGAAGAAAAAGAGATCATGGCAAAAAAGTCATTTGTTGACAATAGTTTAACCTTCAAATTTGCGACCTTTCTATCAAGAGTGTCCTTCTCGACCTTAAGTCCCTCGTTCTTTCTCACATTTTCCTCCGATATCATCTTTTCAACAGTAAGATCGGCATGTACCTTGAGACACTCCTCATGAGAAGCCATCAGATCGAAGTGATATTTCCCGAGCATGTGATTAGCTTGGCCAATCACCTATAGAGAAAGCTCGGTCAAACATAAAAACAAAAAATAAGCATAATGTTGAAGCGTGGATAAACCTACCATCGCTGAAACCGTTACCACTCTTTGTACACCTAAGCCTCCTAAATCTCTTCAACGGGAGTAAACGAGCAAGGATGACGCTTAAATCGCCTAAAACGATCTGTGCAAGACTCAACGTCCACATCCATTGGAACCTCATTCTCATAATGAAAGGACTCATTAAAGAGGTTCCCTGCAAAAATATTATGTTTTTAGCGTCCCAATCAACCCTAGACCGATAATCAGGAGGCCGTTTCCTGACTAAAGGTGTCTCAGCTCTAGAAGCGATCAACGACGAAGCAATGGGAGCATTTCCAAGAACTGGAAGACGGAAAGGATCATGCGTATTGTTCTCCTTCCGGGAGGAGGCTCACTCTTTCACAGAACCAGCTCCAACCGCTGGATCCACAACAACAACAACCTCCGTTGGTCTCACCAAAGTCGCCGAGTTTTGATACATCCCCTACTCAGGCTCCCTCATGGAAATAACCTTGCTATCAATCACAGCAGTAGGATCCCCCCCCCCAAGGAAATATATGAATGATCTAAGTTGATTGGGTCATCGACCTCAACTGAGAAATCAGCACCAGGCCGACCCAAGTCAACTAGGGTGGTCCCAAAATTCTCCCCTCCCGAGGATCGGGAAGTAGATCAAAGTAGCGCGAAAATACTAACATTAATTTTTCTCCTCACCATGCCCACTGATATAAACGATTAGGATCAATAGTCTTGTTCGATACTAATTATGTGCAGAGCAAGGCAAAAAAAAAAAGTAATGAGTATATGGAGCATAAAAACAATATATATGATAAAAGAATATGGTCGACAATAGAAGCTTAATCAGCTCAGTTCAAATCACTTGAGATGACCCACCGACCGAATTTTCTCCAAGTTAGCCTCGAAGTTAGGAGGAGTAGTAATATGATCTGGCTCAAGGATGAACTCTTAAGTTTGGTGAATGATTTGATAATCCTTTCACAAAAGGGGCTACTATCACCAAGCGGCCAAGACACACAGATCGTATGGTCGCACAAAGCTTGCAGAAGGCCTTTGATGTTCCAAACTCCTAGGCTTCCTAATCTGACGCACATGTGTAGATTCAGAGGGTATCTGTTGGATATTATTCACCAAACAATACAATTTCTCTAAGAAGAACAAAAGTATAAAAGATCAAAATTAATCAGAAAAGGATTGTTTGATTTATTTTAGAAATGCAATTCAAATACTAAGTGGTTGTATGAGCAATGTGGTTAAAACACTTAGAAATACAATAGAGTATAAATAAAAAGACCAATGACTTGACTCAATGACTTGACTCATATGTGACCACCGATCTTATCTGGTTCAACTCTTGGTCTTCACACGATTTGGTATGGAATATTGATTTCTGATTTCCAAATGATAACGGGCCAAATATTAAGGCATGATCTCGATTCAATAATTGAATGAAATTTATAATAGGATGGACCACCTCCTTTTCATCACGGGCCATCTGATTTTGGGCTTGAGCCAAAACAGATTGAAGTGCTTTTCTAAACTTCTTAGCTCTTTTTCTTGTAAGTGGCCAAACTGCAATGTGTAAATCACCCTTGGTCATTGAATTAACCCCATTTTATTTCACTCGTCCACTCTCAGCCATGGTTGGATCTATCTCGGCAATGGGCTCGTGCTTGGCTATGGACAGCTCGTACTCGGTCAAAATCTTCTCGGCTATATTCCGTAGCTCCGGTTCAAGCTCTCCTTACTCAGATTCAAGCTCCCCTACCTGCTCTCTTCTAAGTTTCACTTCATGATCATATCATCTCCTCCCCATTGAAAAGTATTTGATCTGAAATCCGGTTCATCTGAAACAAAATCATAAAGGTTACAAACATTATAGGTTGAAAAGACTTTATGCTTACCTTGCAAGTCCACTTGATATGCATTGTCATTGATCCTTTTGATGACTTGGAATGGACCATCAACTCTAGGCATTAGCTTGGACTTTTTTTCAGTTAGGAATCTCTCCTACCTTGGATGAATCAACACGAGATATCCCTCTTTGAAAACCTTTCCCATACGGCCTTTGTTAGCATGCTTGTCAGAAGTCTGGTTTTTGCTTCAAGGGTTGACTTGGATTGCTCATGCATCTTCTTCATCATTTCTTCCTTCTTTTTTCTATCTATGGTTATTCTTTCACTCAAAGGTAAAGACATCAAATCTAAAGAAGAAAGTGGCTCAATTCATAAATAAACTCTAATGGCGAATACTTAGTATCAAAATGTATGAAACACATGTATGAAAACTCAAGATGAGGTAGACACTCTTTCCAATTTCTAAGGGTCTTCATAATGATAGATCTAAGAAATATTCCAAGAGTCCTTTTAACTACTTTGGTTTGTAAATAAAATTGTGGGTGACAAGTAGTAGAGAAAAAGAGTTTAGTGTCTAGCTTAGACCAAAGTGTTTTCCAAAAGAGGCTTGAGAAATTAGAATCTCTACTGAAACATTTTATCTAGGTATGCCTTTCTACCTAACATCCTCTCTGAAGAACAAATCAGAAATATGTGAGGCATCATCCATTTTATGACATGCAACAAAGTGAGTCATCTTAGAGAATCTATCAACATTGACAAAGATAGGATCCTTATATGTCTTAGTTCGTGGCAAACCAAGAACAAAGTCCATGGAGATGGCAGTCCAAGGATCCTCAGGGTCATGCAAAGGCATGTAGATTCCTTGAGGCTTCATCTTGGATTTTTCTTGCTTGCACTTCACACCCCTTCCACGGATCATCTCCATGTCTCTCTTCAAGTGTGGCAAGTACAAGTGTTCTTGAATCACTTGCAAAATCTTAGCAATGCCAAAGTACCCCATAATACCTCCTCCATGAGCTATCCTGACAAGCAAATCTCTCAAATAACAGTTAGGTATGCAAAGCCTAGATTCAAAAAACAAGAAACTATCATGACTACAAAACTTTCCAAAAGCAAATTTAGCGCATGATATGAAAGTTTCCTTGAAATAAAGATCATTCTCATTAATCTTTTCACGTGTTAAAGTCCAAAAATCTTAGCATCTATAGTAGATACGAGGACAAACCTTCGAGATAGTGCATCAGAAATTATGTTTTCCTTACCTTTATTTTACTTGATGAAATAAGGGAATGTCTCAATGTACTCAACCCACCTAGCATTCCTCTTGTTTAGGTTTTGTTGGCCTTGAGATGTTGAAGTGTCTAATGATCAAAATGGACCACAAACTCGTTAGGAGATAGATAATTCAGCCATGTTTGGAATACTTTCATAAGGGTATATAGCTCCTTTTCATAAGTTGGATTGTTGAGTCTGGTTCCTCCTAGCTTCTTGCTGAAATAAGATATGGGCTTCCTATCCTACATAAGCACATCATTAATTCCAATATTTGAGGAATTACATCCAATTTCAAATATTTGAAGAAAATCAGGAAGTACAAGAAGTGGATCACTGTTTAACTTCCCTTTTAGATCTTGGAATGCATCCTCTTAAGCTTGCTCCCACTTAAAACCCACGCTCTTCTTAATCACCTTAGTTAGAGGAAATGCAGTGGTGCTAAAATATTTGACAAATCTTCTATAGAAGCTAGAAAATCCATGGAAACTTCTAACCTCACTCACTGTCTTAGGACTAGGTCAATCTTCGAATTGCCTTCACCTTTTCTTCATCCACCTTGATACCTTCAGATCCTACAAAAAACCCAAGGAAGACCAAGTTATCTATCCCAAAAATAGAACTTCTTAAATTTAGCATAAAGCTTTTCCTTCTTAACAGCTTCTAGCACATATTTCAAGTGATGCACAGGTTCTTGTATGTTTTGCTATAAATCAGAATGTCATAAAATTAAACCACTACAAATCACCAATGAATGCACGCAAGACATGGTTCATAAATCTCACGAAGGTACAAGGTGCATTAGTTAAGCTAAAAGGCATAACACTATAAGAAACTGGCCGTATAGCCGCAAATTTTTTCGCGGCTATCAGCCAAATTTCGTAGCTAATTCGGCATTAGCTACGAATAGCCACGACCAAAATCCGCGCCTATGGGCTCGTGGATACTGCCTTTTCGTGTCGGAGCCATAGCTACGAATATTCGCGATTTCAGGTCGGAGCCATAGCTACGAATAGCGACGCCTATTGTCGTAGCTATATATCTACATATATCCACAAAGGATTTCGTAGAAATCATATCCACGAAATAGGTCGTTGCTTGCCGTGGCTTAGTTAGCCACGATTCGTCACAACCCTGATCGTAGAAATGGCTACGACTTTCTAGAGATGGGTCGTGGCTATTGCTACGGATAGCCACACCATATTCGTAGTTATATTTCCACGAATATCAAGGAATCATTTCGTAGATACTTAGCCATGAAATCCTTCTTGGCATGCCGTAGCTATATAGTTCAAAGGCAATCCACGGCTATTCGTAGCTACTGATGCTACGGATATTGGTTATAAATATGATTAGAACATGTTTTATCATTGCTAATTAGAACTAAAATCTTGATCATTTGAAAGAAAGCATACATAATATTATACATTCCAAAAGAGTTAAAATACATATGGAATAGTTAATGCATAATTAGAAAGACATATAACATGTTCTTTCATTACCAAAAACTAATATATACACTTTTTACACATCCTAGCTTAGCTCTCTCTCATTGACCTACTACATTTTGGTTCTGGCCGACTAGGAGTGTGTCCGAGATTATGTTAGGCTGCTGACTTGCTTCAGAACGTGGACTTGGAGCAGAGGCTGCACTCTCACGAGCAACTGGCTGGTACGTGACAGGATCATATCCATTAAGCTTCAGAAACATCTCCATGCCAATCTTCAAATCCTTGACACAATTCTTCATATGCTCCTTTTCCTCAGCCTCGCTGGAGTTCCTAAGAATTGCGGCTGCTGCTTTCTCATATTGATGGATGCTGAGACACTGGATTTATCCAAGGCCATAAATTCAGCATTGTTGTTAGTTGCGGTCTGCAAAATATAACATACAAATATAATTAAGCAATACGATGATGAACTAAAGATCAGTAACTTTCAATGCAAAGATGATGAACTAAGAACAATAACTAAGCAGAAACACAGTATTTATTCAACAATCAGGAAGTAAGCATACATACAACATCATTGAAAATATCAGGAACTAAGCAGAGATACAACTATATATGCAAAGATTATGACTAAGTAGACATCAACACAAGCTATGAGCATGAACTAATATCAGGAACTAAGCAGACAATCTACCTCAATATATGCATCAGTGAGGTCGTGGTTGGAGGGTGTGGAAACTGTTCCTTCGGTGAGAGAGGAGCACTGTGATGATCGCTCAAGGGCCAGAGCCTCAGCAGCAGCGATAAGAGACTGTGCTCTTTTGTCAATGCATGTCCCATCCTTGCGAGTGTGCGTCTTAAGCACAACGGCTGTAGCAGCCGGTTTCTGTCCAGTCTCTTGCTCCTAACAAGAAAACAATAAATATTACTATATCATATATTAAAAAAATTCATTACCAAAATATTAGATAAAAGACTAACCATTTCATAAGCAATTCGGCAGTGGCCTCTTATTCATGAGGTATGACGGTGCAACCCTAAGCCATCTGGATTAGAAGCTGCATTCTTTGAATTCATACTGGTGTTCAGCCTCTTACCATATCTCTAGCATCGCACCCCAATCGGCCAAGCCTATGAAATCAGGCTTCTTCCCTGACCTCTTCCTCTTGCTTACAATGTCGGAGATTGATCTTCTCAGAATAGTTGTGTAACGCTCAACTACAACATTGTGATACTTTTCTTCCCACTAATATTTTTGCTACAAAGAAACAATGAAAGTTAGCTTAGTATCAATTAAAATTTCAAATATAAATTACGTATTAAACACAAACAGAAGGCTTACCACGAAACTGATCCACCACTCATCCTTCTTATCTTGTGGGACCATTGAGTAGTTCCACCATTGTCCCCATAAGTTAGATTGATACCCAGCTACTATGTCCTTCCTTATACAGTCATCGATGCCAAATCTGCGAGAAGGGAAAGTGGTTATTTTAGCTACAGACCAAACATCAACACAATTCAATTTTAACTCTCAGATATATGCAATTTAGAAAAGATACCATTTAACTAACTAACTGCTACACAAGCAAACAAGTAAATAAGCAGAAGACTTCATACACAGCTAACAGACAACAGTTGTGCAATTCATAACAAATATATGCAAACAAGTATACAAGCTAATTTTAACTATTCAGAACAGAGCTAACTACTATACGAGCAAACATGGTTAGTCGTTTATACAAGCAAACAAATATACAAGCTCATTTTAACTATTAGGAATAAGCCTAAACTCTCAGATATATTCAAACAAGTATACAATTCAGTTAACATATAACAGTTGTGCTATATACTCTCAGATATATGCAATTCAGAACAGAGCTAACTACTAGACATGCAAACAAGTATACAAGCTCATTTTCACTATTAGGAATAAGCCTAAACTCTCAGATATATTCAAACAAGTATACAATTCAGTTAACAGATAATAGTTGTATTATATACTCTCATATATATGCAATTCTGAACAGAGCTAACTACTATA
Organism: Orychophragmus violaceus; assembly: GCA_030180135.1. Classification (NCBI taxonomy): domain Eukaryota; kingdom Viridiplantae; phylum Streptophyta; class Magnoliopsida; order Brassicales; family Brassicaceae; genus Orychophragmus; species Orychophragmus violaceus. Next base: position 40,271,759 of record CM058232.1, read on the forward strand.
CACGCAAACAAGTATACAATATTCGTCTAAACTCACCATAAACCTCCATTGAGCTTCTCTGGATGCAGATGCGGCATGTGAATCCGGTCTGGTGAACCAATCACAGCCGCTAAGCTGGGGAGAGGATGTCGAGAAGCACTTGAGTTGGCTTGTCTCACTGCTCCAGGAGGAATCCGCGACTGAACTAGACGCCTTCTGCCTGAAGTTCCTGATGAAGGAGTCCTTACCATATTCGTCTGCATACAGAGAAGAAACAAGAAGTCATAATAGAGAACTAAAAGAGACAACTAAAACTTCAGTAACAAAGCAAATATGTAAACCGAGACAGACACAAACAAAACCCAGTATCGAGATAACAAACAAAATCAAACAGACACAGATAGATAACAAGCGAAGCAAGATTCGAATCAAGAGTAGAAGCGGTTTTCCGGTTTGTATCAGACAGAAAACAAGCGAAAACTATATCTAGATTCAACAAAATCAAACCGATACAAGGACCTAGAATCGAAACAGTTTTCAGGGTTGTATCAGACAGAGAAAAATCGCAATTTAAACCCAGAGATTCACCATCTTTAAACCGACACAAACCCTAGAATCGACAGACAAAGCCTAAACAAATTCAGATTAAAGCCACTGAAACAAGTAGATCCATGAAAATCCAGATTAAACAAATTCGAACCGACAAAAGCAAAACCCTAGAACCGATTAAACAAATTCGAACAGACAAAATCAAAAACCTAGAATCGAAAGACACAAACTCTAGAATCGAAAGCGTATTTATGGATTAAAATTACAGAAACTAGGAGATTGATATAAAACCTAGACATGCATGTCAAAGAGAGACGAAACAAGAACCGATTAAACAAACAAAACTCCAAAATCAAATCGGATATAATCGATGAGCAAGAGAGAGAGAGAGAGAGAGAGAGAGAGAGAGAGAGAGAGAGAGAGAGAGAGAGAGAGAGAAGAAACCACTTACCAACATGGTTATATCGCAGGAGAGAAAGAAGGCTTGATCGATTAGTAGAACAGAGAAGAGAGGAGGAAGACGAGAGAGGTTCATGAGAGTTCAAGAGATTTTCGAGAGAGTAAAATGAAAAAAATTTCCAAGTGTCGAATATATAGTCTCGGGAATTAGGGTTGGTCGGTTTATTTGGTTCAGATTAAACCAGCTACAATTTACAGATAACCGGCCAAATCAAGAGCTAAACCAATAAACCAATCTAAAATCTTTTGGGCGGTTAACCACGAAATCGAAAATAATTTCGCGGTTAAGCGCAAAGTCAATTTCGTTTGACGATTTACTGCGAAAACCAAAATCATTTCGTGATTAACCCGCAAAACCAAAAATCATTTCACGGTTTCTTTGTATAGCTACGGCAAAGGTCGTAGCTTGCCGTAGCTATATCATTTTAATACTAACCGTAAACCAAGTATCCTATACCCTAAACACTATACCCTATAACCAATGCCCTATTATTAGATTAATCCAGCAATAATATAGCTAATAAATAATTACCCTAAACCCTAAAGTCTATACCCTAAACCCTAAATTTCATACCCTTTACCCTAAATGTCAAACCCTAAACCTTAAACTATATGATTACTACATTAATCCAACAATAATATAGCTAATAAATACTAACCCTAAGTCTATACCCTAAACCCTAAATTTCATACCCTAAACCCTAAATTTCATACCCTAAACCCTAAATGTCATACACTAAATTCCCTAAACTATATATGATTAGGGAATTATATCTTTGTTTTTTAAGTGTTGGGTATATGATATAAAGATAAGAGTTGATTTGTCCAAAAAAAAAAAAATTTGTCCAAAAAAAAAGATAAGAGTTGATTTTTATTTTATACACATTATAATTTGAAAATAACATAATATTTCATATTTATTTAATCAAAAATCAAGACGATACAACGCAAATTATTAATCTGAATCTGATTCCGAATATTCGCTATAGTTATCTTCTCCATCATTTTCAGAAATATATTCGTCATCTGGATTAGCCATAGGCATCAGTTCATAATCCGCAACATCTTGGATTGCATGTGCCTCGACTCGCACTACTCCGGTAGGTGGTATCACACGATCAACTACGTCGTTTTGAACTGCATTTTGAGAAACTTCGTGAGTCTCAGAAAATCTTCTCGGCATAACCTTTGTTGTTGCCCACCATTCTTATCTGGTTGGTCGCAGTCTCGGATAAGGAATATAACATACTTGATCACACTGCTCTGGTAATATGAAAGGATCATACTTGTCATAATGCATCGTTGGGCAAATATCAACAGTACCAGATGGATGTGTTTGTATTCCTCGACCAGTGTTGTACCAATGACATTTAAAAATCATTGATTTTAGCTCCACTGCACCACCATACTCTATCATGAATATTTATTCAATCAATCCAAAATAATCCGTCTCAGCGGATCCCCGAACACAAATGCCATAATTCATCGTCTTCTTATTTTGTCAATGGCTTTCGATATGGTAATGATGTCCCCTCGAATAATACATATGCCATGAGGTGATTTGATGCTTCGGACCTTGTACAAATTCTAGCATCCACAATGGAAATTCGAATGATGCACTTGCGTCGTTGATCTGCACAAATATAATTAAAAAAATAAGATGAAACATATACAAGATAAGTTATATATTTGTTTAAAAAAAAAAACTTACATATTTTTTACACCAAGTTGCAAATCTTTTATCTTTTAGTCTCGTCATTGCGTCTGCAGTAATATTCGGATAATCTTGCGTCATTTCTTCCTCAAACATCATGTACAAATATTTATAGTATTATCTCATTTAACCAATATACTTAGAAATAAAAATGTTAAATCATACCTTTCGTACGGTTCAAAATCTTCACATTTGAGCAATAAAAATGTTTGAAGCACATGTAGTCCTCATCATTTAACCACGATCTTGATGATTTTTCACTAACTCTTCCTACTTGGTGGAAGATACGCAGGACAGCAGGATAGTTGTAAGTGAAATGAATTTCCCTCACATCTTCTGCGGAGTCTAATTCTTGTGGAGGTGTAATGTAGTTGGCTGTCACGTAGGAAATTTCTTCGTTTACACATTGAGCTTCTATCGATCCTTCGATTCGAGCCTTGTTTTTAACTTTCTTCTTCAGGTGATACATGTACCATTCGAAAGGATACAACCATCTGTATTGGACCGGACCGCCTAAAGCAGCTTCGTCTGGTAGATGCACTGGAAGATGTTCCATCACATCGAAAAATGCCAGTGGGAAGATTTTTTCCAAATTGCAAAGTTTCATAGCAATGTTTTCTTTTAGTGTAGCAACGTCTTCTGTCCGTAACATTTTGGTAGATATATCTCGGAAGAATTGTGAAATATCTATGTACAAAATTAATTGAAACATTATAAGAACCACACTTATATTAAAAAAACAGGATATTAATATTAAATTAATTTAATCATTACCTAAAATTGCTGTATGAACAACACTCGAAAGAAGTTCTGTAAATGCAATTGGGAGAAGCCGTTGCATGATGACATGACAGTCATGACTTTTTAGGCCTGAGATCTTTCCCGTCTCCACGTTAACACAACGTGAAAACTTTGATACATACCCATATGGAAACTTAATCTCCGTCTTCAGCCACGTAAGAAAATTTTCTTTACCTTCCTTCGACAAGCAAAAGATTGGAATAGGCACTCTTCCATCTAAGGTAACTTCCAAATCGGATCTTCTGCAAAATGAAGGGAGATCCAATCTTGATTTTATGTTATCTTTTGTCTTTCCTGGAACATTTAGCACCGTGTTAATGAAATTATCGAAGAAAATTTTCTCGATATGCATAAAATCAAGATTGTGTCGGAGAAGTAGGTTCTCCCAGTACCGAAACTCCCAAAAGATACTCTTTTCACCCAATTATGGTCGACACCGTACGCTTCTATTGTTCGAGAAGGCTTGTGATGTCCCTTTCCTCCGCAATCAACTGTTTTAAACACCCACGAATATTATTTATCCTCTCGTGTAAAATTTCTTCCCCGTTTAGCCATGGCGGAGGATCGTCTTGGACTGTTTTATTTTTCAGGAAAGCTCTAATGTTTCGCCTATAAGGATGTCCTCCTGGAAAAAACATCATGTGACAATCGAACCAACAGTGCTTCCTTCCATTTGGCAGCCAAAAAGATTTTGTATCGTCCATACAATATGTACAAGCCAACCTCCCATGTGTCATCCATCCCGATAGCATACCGTACGCGGGAAAATTGCTGATTGTCCACATAAAAGCAGCTCGTATTGTGAACATTTCATTCCGTGAAATGTCATGTCTCCACATCATCGCTCCATAAATTCTTTAACTCTTCAATCAACGATTGTAGATAAATATCCAATCTTTTTTCAGATGGTTTGGCCCCGACACTAATATCGAGAGAAAGAAATATTCTCTCTTCATGCACATCCCAGGAGGTAAATTATATGGCGTCACTATGACAGGCCAAACAGAGTATGATTGCCCGTTCCTACCAATTGGGTTGAATCCATCGGTTGATAAACCCAGATAAACATTGCGACTCTCAGAAGAAAATGTAGGATATACCTCCTTAAAATGTTTCCACGCTGTTCCGTCCGAGGGATGATGCATTTCTCTTTCGAGAGACACATGTTCAGCATGCCATCTCATTTGCGATGCGGTAGTCTTTGATTTATATAGCCGCTTTAGCCGATCACCAAGGGGCAGGTAAAACATCCTCTGCTTCGGTATCTTCTTTCCTGATCGACCCACCTTTGATTCATAGCGATCTTTTTCTACAAAACCGACAATGTGACAACTCACGATCTTTTCCCTTCCAAAATAACATACAATTATCCTCGCAGACATTAATCTTATGACATTGCAACCCAAGAGACTGCGTCAACTTCTTTTTCTCATAATATGATGTCGGAGCTTTATTAGGCGATGGAAGAACATAACTAAAAGTTTGATCGATATCGTCCAGGATATTGAAATTGGTCTTCCAATTCATCACTTTAGACGTCAGATACAATTGAGTTCTTCCATCAGCACACCCATCGTATAAAGGTTGATTTGCAGCTTCTAGAGCTTGGTAAACAGAATCATGGTAGATTGGTTCTTGGATATTTTCAGCACCGTCAGGTAACATGTTGAAATCTTCATTGGGATCACGAAACTCTTCTATCGGAACTTGTATAGGATATCCAGTCCCTGTTTCACCTCCGGCCATGTGATGACTTGTGGAAGCTTCACCGTGATAATGACTTGTAGATGCTTCGCCGCCATAGTAACCTTGTTCTCCGTGGTGCGTCCACACATAATAGTTTTCCGTAAAGCCTTTTGACATAATATGAGCCGTCACAGTAAAAGCATCATGACCCTTTGATTTTTGCACCTCCTACACGGACAAAACAAGACTTGGTGTTCAAGATAATAATCTTGATTACACGCAAATGAAATAAAATAGTTTAATCCCTCCTCAAACTTCTCACACACAGAATGAGTAGAACGTTTTAAACGTTTATACCTCCATTCTCTCGATAAAAAGAAATCACTCATAATGATAAAAGAAATTAAACGAAGGAATCACTCAATTTTCTTTTACGAATTCTCTTTGCTTTTTATTTTTTACTCAGAACCTCTCTTTCATTTCTTTAATAATGAGTGTATGTCAAAGAGGCTAAGTGCTCGTGCATTATATAAAAAACAGAAGCTACGGATAGCCGCGACTTTGGTCGTAGCTAATGAGATTTTTTTTAAATAAGAAAGTGGTTGAAATAGTGATAAAACGTGTTTTTGTACTAAGCTACGGATAGACGCGAAATTGGCCATAGCTAAATCGAATATATTCTCTGCAAAAAGCTGGGGATTGATTAATATAACAACCGAATGACCATACACATTGACAGCCCGTGAACTCAATAATTTATCTATATAGCTATGGATAGCCGCGAATGGAGTCGTGTCTAGGTATGCGGATAGCCGCGAAATAAGTCGCAACAATATAGCTACGAAATTATTCGCAACTATTTCAAGCTATTTTTTTCTACGATGTTGTCGTCGCTATCTGCGGTTAAATATCCACGAATTATCACGGATGAGAGTTGTAGCTATATATCCACGAAAGAAAATGTTGCTATTCGAAGCTAAAGTATCTACGACTTTTTGTTGCAATCCGCAGCTACTTATCCACGACTATCAGCTATTTCAGTTTGTAGCTATATAGCTACGACATTTTTCGTGGCTCGTCGCGGATGACCATATCCACGAAAATTTCGCGGCTATCCGTGGCTGGGTAGCTACGAATTGCTATGTTTTATTCCCGTGGCTATATAGCTATGAATAGCTGCAAAATAGCTACGGATATATCCACGGCTTAATTCGTGGCTAGCCGCAACTTAAAAAATGTAGCTACGAAATTTTCGCGGCTAATCCGTGGCTAAGAGACAGATTTCTTGTAGTGTAACTAACCACTCATAAAAACCCAGTTTAGTTTTGAATGCAGATTTCCACTCATATCCTTCCTTCATTCAAATTTGATTGTAACCACTTTTCAAATCATTCTTAGTGAAAATGCATGATCCATGGATCTCATCTAACATGTTATATAACCTATGAATGGGTTGGCTGTAATTAACTGTGATGTTGTTGATGGCACGACATGTCAACATACATTCTCCAGCTCTCATCCTTCTTAGGCATGAGCAAGGCAGGCATCGCACATGGGCTCATGCTTTCACGAATGTATCCCTTCTCCATGAGCTCTATAATCTGCTTTTGGAGTTCTTTTGTTTCCAAGGGATTTTTTCTGAAGGTTGGCCGGTTTTGTAGAGATGCTCCAGGCACAAAATCAATTCGATATTCTATCCCACAGATTGGTGACAAGCCTGTTGAATTCTCATCTGGAAAGACATCACTATAACCTTGCCAAAGAAACTTAAGTTCACTTGGAAACTTCAGTGCAAAGTCAGAAGAGGTTAGTAGAGATTCTTGATAGATAAACAAAAACAAAGGATGCTGAGAATACAAAGCTTTCTTAACATAATTGGATGTAGCAAAGAAGTTGGACTTACTAAATGTTTATGAATGGGCAATGAGCTTCTGATCAGCCATGGTTTATGCTTGTCGCTTTTTCTTTAGTAACATCTGGTCCTTTTTTTACTTCTTGTGGTGAGAGTGGTGCAAAATTGATATTCTTTCTTTGTTGTTCAAAAGAGCGATGATTGGTGAAACTATCAAGAAAAGCCTTCTTGTTAAACTGCCAAGGCCTTCCATGGAGAATATGACCATCTTCCATGGGTAACATGTCACACAAGACTTCATCCTTGTATCTGTCAATGGTTATAGGAACCAAACTTTTTGACTTAATTGGATTTCCCCTTATTCACTTAGCCACTGAAGAGAGTAGGGCCGTGGATGCTTCTAAACTTGCAAGCCAAGTTTCTTGACCATTGTCTCACTAGCCATATCAGTACAACTCCCTCCATCAACTGTCAAACTGCACACCTTGTCTTAAACATATCATCTGGTTTGGAAGTGGTTCTATCTCTTCTTAAGATACTTAACCAACATGAACCAGCAAGTGTATACTTTTTTCTCAGATTGGACCGGTTCTAATTCTCCCTTCTCCTCCTCTGATTCTACTTCACCATTTTCAAGAAGTATCATAACCTTCTTGTTTGGGCAAGAGTTGGCACAATGACCCAATTCATGACACTTAAATCACCTAACATCTCTTGATCGTGTGGTATTAGAGATAACCTGATCTTTCACAAATTGAGCATATGGATTAGTCTTCAAATTATTATTTGTTTTGACTGGATACTTACCTTTGTCTTGGTAGGATGGTTTAGGTGCATAAGTTTTTTTGAAGTATCCTTTTCTTTTCACTTTTTTCTCCACTAAGATGCCTTTGTGAATCATCTCATCCAAGAAATCATACTCATACATCTCCAATATGTCCTGAATCTTTCACTCTTAAGCTCATAAAAGTTTTGAAAATAAAAACCAAAATTTTGTTTTCAATTCCTTCATGACTGTTTTTACGAAAGAAAGGAGGAATCATAAGCTTTAAACCTCCAAGATTATAATCTAGCTGTGGCATGGATGTGTTATTTTGTGGCCTAGTCTCACGGGCTCGGTCACTACTAGACCTCCTTTGGTTGCTGCCTGAAGAATGGTTGTATTATTCATCATCCTTATAACACCCCTGGCCCGTTCTACGGACAATAGATGGCCAGAGATGTCACAAGTGTCCAATACCGCATACGTTCCAGCCGTCACCGAGGTCAGACCGTACCATACATGATATCCGACCCTCTCGACTATGGGCTAAGGCTTGCCAACCCGTACCACAGCCAAGAGTTGTGTTAGTTCGGACTAAACTCATATCATGGAACCATGGAGTTAAATAAAACACTTTTTATTAATACTAAGTAGGGTTTATTACAAGACGTTACCCAAAACATACAGTTTATTGTGCGCACAAGTCAAAAATCCTACATAGTACAAACTCTACGATCTTCACACTCACAACCGAAACTACGCCGGCGGCCTAACGTCCGAACTTTCCCTCTAGCTCGTCTATGGTTTCCTGCGACAAAAGTTGTATAATGAGCAACCATATGGGTTACCCAGTGAGTCCACCACCCTCTAACATGCATTAGTGCCCAACCCGTCCCAATAGCCGAATCACAATGCAAATCAATCAACTCGCAGGCATCATAATGCAACAACAATATAAAGGATATGCACAACGCGGAAGCATATAAATGAGAATGCAAACATGATCAATAACATGAATCCAATACGCTAGTCCAGTCTCTTGATATACCATGGATTTTAGGGTTTTTAACCATGGTATATGTGTTATTTATCGAGTCTTTTACTATGTTTTTGTTGGAATTGTGTCCAGCAATCTCTGTACTGTCTCTATAACGTAAGAGTATGTCAGTGATCAGACATAAGTCATACAATGCTGGGGGTCATGATGGCTTGCTAGAGTCCGCTCATGATCTATAAGTCTTGGACTTATTGCCTTTATTGTATGATCCCATATGGGTCACACGCTTAAGCTAGCAGGAAATAATGTTGGAACGGCTTAGCAGAAGTACGACAAAAGTGCTAGGCATTTGTCGTACTAAGAGAGAAAGACTAATGGGTCTGATTAAATGGAATTTAATCAGTTTGGGCCCGAAAGCCCAAAAGGGAAAGAGAAGGCTTTTAATGACTAAAAGCCAAAGTCTCTTCCTCTAAAACCCTAACACCCACGCGGCCACTCTCTCCTCTCTGCGCCTCTCTTCCTTGTGGTCTAGCAGCCAATTTCCGGTGATTGCGTGTGTGAGCCTTTGGAGGATCCATCTCTCGGTGTATCTCCCTGATCATTGACCTGTTAATCAATTCCGCTGCAAACAAACAGGTAAAAGGTGAGATCATATGTTTCTAAATAAGAACACCTAGATCTAATGCATGTTTAGGTTGATATCAATATGAGAATTGAATCAGGATCAACCGAAACTTCCAACAGTGGTATCAGAGCCATTGGTTCTTAGGTTTCTTGTTTTAGATTCATTGTTTAGGTTGTTTAATCTGTTTAGATGTGTTTTGAATCCATTACTGATAAGAAAAACACATAAGAAACTGAATTAGAACCCTAAACACACTAAAACAGATCGCAAACTGAGCTATATGACTCAGGTTTGGATCGGCTGAATGGTATGGTCGGGAGAGAGAGTCGGACGGTCGGGTGGCTTGGCCGGTCGGACGGATCGGATCGGATCGTTTCATACGATCGCGATCGATCATCGCGTCACGACCGTGTATCCCGCGTACCGTCCGTGCGTCCCGATCGCGTCCGTCCAAGCCGAGCATCCGTCCCGATCGCGTGCGTCCGTCCGTCCGTGTGCTGTCCCGAGTGTCGTCGACACGGTCACGTCCTGGGATTGCGGCCGGCTGACGATGATGGATGAACGGCTGAAAATTAGGTCACGACCAACTCGGTTTGGTTCGTGACTAATTCGGCTCGGTTCAAGGCTCGGTTTAAGATTTTAATTAAAATCAACGTTCTGGTTTAATAAACAGATTTAATAATTTTATTAAATCTGGTTAAACCAGGATAAGAAATCCAAAGTCGAAAATTGGATTTTGTGCCTAAACCAGGATTTCTAATTTGATTTGGTTGGACCAAATAAATTGAGAAAATCCGGTTTAGTAAATAACCGGTTGACAATTGTGGTCATCGTAGTAATTAAAATTTGGTTAGACCAATTTTAATGAACCAGACCGGTTATGTCAATTAATTGGACAATTGGGTCATGTCTTGGACATGGACCAATTCTTGGGCCTCGGGCCAAGAAGTTAAAACAATTGGGCCATTAATTGAGTCATTCTTCAGATTTAAATTTAAAACTTATTTTATAAAATAAAATTATGAAATTCGATTTTAAATTTATAAAGTTCCGAAATTTCGAAATTAGAAAGTTTCCAAAATTAGAAGTTTCTGAATTTGCGGGTTTTGGATTTTTTAAAGAAGTTTCTAAAGTTAGAAAGTTTCCGGTTTTAGAAAGTTTCCAATTTTAGAAAGTTTCCAAAAATAGTAGGTTTCCATAAATAGAAAGTTTCCCGAAATAGTAATCTTCTATTTTGGGAATAATTTTAATAAACCTACGGACCTCAAACAATATCAAGCGTTGGATGTCTTGTCCAGGCTATGTCAGCTGTCAAAGCCCATTCAATTGCATTCATGGCCTTACAGTGTGAGGATGTCTGTTTTTGCGTGGGTAAGACGGTTTGTGATTCATAAATGTCATTGGGAGTCCCAGACATTAATGATTACATGACTGTATAGTCCGGTTTTCTTGACTAGGCCATCGGGAGTCCCGGGCCTTGAGACATCAGGGTGGATTGGGCCTCGGGCCCAGATTCACAACCAAGAGTTATATCACGGATATAATTAGCCGAAATAGGGCTTACCGATATAAGCTAAGGTTGGGTGACGGCCAGTGGCCCACTTTGATCTTAGTTATATGTGGATCTTGGAATCATTATATTCTATTGAGGGTAACTTAGGTTATTGAATATAATGCATGATTAATCATATTATACTTTAATACGAGATTAATCATTTTGAACATATAACTAATAACCTTTTTATTTATATATTTCAGATATGACTACTACAAGCACTCAAAACACATTCTCGATCCGGTCTGTTCTCGAGAAGGAGAAGCTGACTGGAACGAACTTCCTGACATGGTCAAGGAACTTGAGGCTGGTCCTCAAGCAGGAGAAGAAGGATTATGTCCTTCGAGATCCCCTCCCCGAGAGGCCTCTTGCCAATGCTGCCAGGACTCTGCACAATGCTTGGGAAAAGCATTCGTCAGATGAAAATGATGTTTATTGCCTGATGTTGGTGACAATGACTCCAGAGCTGCAAAAGCAGTTCGAAAGTGTATTGTCTCCAATCGAGATCATGGCAAGCCTGAAATCGCTTTTTCAGGAGCAGGCTAGGACCGAGAGGTTCCAGACAGTTAAGAACCTCTTGGACTGTAAGTTGGCTGCGAATGCGGCAGTGAGTCCTCATGTGTTGAAGATGATGGGTTATCTCGATCATCTTCACAAACTCGACTGCCCAATCAGCCAGGAACTTGCCTGCGACATCATTCTGCAGTCTTTACCTGCAAGCTATGATCAGTTCATTCTGAACTTTAACATGCATGGCTTGAGTAAGACACTGCCTGAGCTTCACGGAATGCTCAAGACTGCAGAGCCCAACTTGAAGAAAACCGCCAAGGACCCCAATGTACTTATGGTACAAAAGGGCAAGGGGTTTAAGAAGTCTTCTGCTAAGGATAAGGGAAAGGCCAAGGGTGTCCAAGTCGTGGACTCAGACACGCCAAAGCCCAAGCCCAAGTCCAAGGCTGGGCCTACTGACATGTGCAGGTTCTGCAAAGAACTGGGGCATTGGAGAAGAGATTGCAAGAAATTCCAGGAAGGTCTAAAGGAATTAAAGAAGAAGACTTTCGAGACTTCTTCATCAGGTATTTTTGTTATAGAAGTTAATACAACTACTTCTGATAATACCTCATGGGTCATGGATACTGGTTGTGGGGCTCATATTTGTACTAATATGCAGGCACTCAGCAACAGTAGAAGGCTGAAGCAAGGACAAGTGGAACTACGAGTTGGGAATGGAGCGAAAGTTTCAGCACTAGCTGTAGGAACTTACTTGTTGTCTTTACCTTCGGGATTGATTTTAGAACTTAATAATTGTTATTTTGTACCTGCTATAAGCAGAAATATTATTTCAATTTCTTTGTTGGATTTGGAAGGTTATGATTTTTCAGTTAAGAATAAATTATGTTCCTTCAATCGCAACAATTTGTTCTATGGTTCTGCCCCTCTTACGAATGGGCTTTACATACTCGATCAATCTGCGCCAATTTATAACATTAATACAAAACGGTTTAAACCTAATGAGGAAAACCGAACGTTTCTATGGCATTGTCGTTTAGGGCACATCAGCGAGAAACGCATCAAGAGGCTCCATTCGAATGGACTTCTTGGCTCATTTGACTTTGAGTCATGTGAGAAATGCGAATCATGCATGATGGGCAAAATGACACGGGCCCCCTTTAATAAACCTAACGAGAGGGCCAGTGACTTATTGGGCCTGATACACACTGATGTGTGTGGCCCAATGTCCACTAATGCAAGAGGAAACTACCAGTACTTCATTACCTTTACTGATGATTTCAGTAGGTATGGATATGTTTATTTGATGAAACATAAGTCTGAATCTTTTGAGAAGTTCAGAGAATTCCAAAATGAAGTACAGAACCAACTTGGCAAAAGCATTAAGGCTCTTCGGTCTGACCGAGGAGGAGAATACTTAAGCCAAGAATTCAGTGATCATCTGAGAGAGTGTGGGATTGTATCCCAACTCACTCCTCCTGGAACACCTCAATGGAATGGTGTGTCTGAGAGGAGAAATCGGACCTTATTGGATATGGTTCGATCTATGATGAGTCACACAGACCTTCCAATATCCCTTTGGGGATATGCTCTGCTAACAGCAGTGTTCACACTAAACAGAGCGCCATCAAAAGCAGTAGCAAAGACACCATATGAATTATGGACTGGAGAAACTCCAGTGCTGTCTTATCTAAGAATTTGGGGTTGTGAAGCCTATGTAAAGAGATTAATCTCAGATAAGCTTACACCAAAATCTGATAAATGCTACTTCATTGGTTATCCACGGGAAACCAAGGCTTATTACTTCTATCTACGATCCGAGAACAAGATCTTTGTTGCCCGGGATTGTAACTTTCTTGAAAGAGAGTTTCTCTCTAAGAAAGACAGTGGGAGTAAGGTACTGCTTGAAGAAATTCAAGATGAACAGGATACTGCTCAACCTAATGAGGAAGAGCAGCAGGAGGATCTACAAGAAATTGTAGAGCCTGAACCTGTAGTACCTGAAGTTCGAAGATCCGGGAGGATCCGTCACGAACCCGAGAGATATCAGGGATTCCTCGTGACTGACTGTCATGATCTTTTGATCATTGATGGTGATGAACCATCGAACTTCAATCAAGCTATGATGGGCCCAGATTCCTCTAAGTGGCGCAAGGCCACTGATTCCGAAATGGACTCCATGTCGGTCAACCAAGTATTTTCGTTGGTTGACTTACCCGTTGGTGTAAAAGCCATCGAGTGCAAATGGATCTTCAAGAAGAAGATTGACGTGGATGGAAATGTCCAGATTTATAAAGCCAGGTTGGTGGCAAAAGGTTTCAGACAAGTTCACGGTGTGGACTACGATGAAACCTATTCACCGGTGGCTATGATGAAATCTATTCGGATTCTACTAGCAACTGCAGCTTTTCATGATTATGAAATTTGGCAGATGGACGTGAAAACCGCCTTCCTGAATGGTATTCTGGAAGAGGATGTGTATATGACGCAACCTGACGGTTACATAGATCCAAAGAATGCTGGGAAAGTATGCAAACTTCATAAATCCATTTATGGATTGAAGCAAGCATCGAGGAGCTGGAATCTTCGTTTTGATGAAGCGATCAAGCAATTTGACTTTATCAGAAACGAAGAAGAACAATGCGTGTATAAGAAAACTAGTGGGAGCAAAATCGTTTTTCTTATTCTGTATGTTGATGACATACTGCTTCTCGGAAACGACATTCCAATGCTGAAGTCTGTAAAAGACTGGCTTGGAAGTTGTTTTTCCATGAAAGACATGGGTGAAGCCGCATACGTTCTTGGAATTAGGATCTATCGGGATAGACCTAAGAGGCTGATAGGCTTGTGTCAAGACTCATACATTGACAAAGTCCTACAAAGATTCAGCATGAAAGATTCCAAGAAGGGCTTCACGCCAATGGTACATGGCACAACGCTAAGCAAGAAGCAGAGCCCTACGTCGGCTGCTGAGCTTGAGCGCATGAAGAATATTCCTTATGCATCTGCAATAGGATCTGTCATGTATGCCATGATCTGTACTCGTCCTGATGTTGCTTACGCATTGAGCATGACGAGTAGATACCAGTCAAATCCAGGTGAAAACCATTGGATTGCCGTAAAGAACATCTTGAAGTATCTAAGACATACTAAGGATAAGTTCTTAGTGTACGGTGGAAGTGATGTGCTTAAAGTCAGTGGATTCACGGACGCAAGTTTCCAGACAGACACAGATGATTTCCGGTCACAGTCCGGTTATGTCTTTTGTCTGAATGGCGGTGCAGTAAGTTGGAGAAGCTCCAAGCAGGACACCGTTGCTGATTCCACTACAGAAGCTGAATATATCGCCGCCTCAGAAGCAGCGAAGGAAGCTGTTTGGATTCGAAAGTTCATTATGGAACTAGGTGTGATACCAGATGCGGCTGAGCCTCTGGCACTATTTTGTGACAACAATGGTGCTATAGCTCAGGCAAAGGAACCAAGATCACACCAGAAATCCAAGCATGTTCAAAGAAGATATCACTTGATACGTGACATCATTAATAGAAAGGAAGTCAAGATCAGCCGAGTTCCGACAGATGATAATGTCGCTGATCCGTTGACAAAGCCACTCCCAAGGCCTAAGCTCGAGTTCCTGACTGAAGCTGTAGGCATTAGAAACATTGAAATGTAATCTAAATTTGAGTGGGAGTTTTGTGAGCTTTATTTTAGTTATTTGATATGTTCTTGAAAAACATTATTATTTATGTTTTAATGAAATTATTATTTCAAGATTATTTTAACTGTGATGAAATAATCGTTCCAAAATGATATGAACCATTTTATAGGTCATCGAAGTAAATGATTTGATCTTGAGTCATCGAAGTCATTTAGCTTGATCATGAGATCCTATATTTGATAAATGTTTTATATCATCCTGTCCCTAGTCGAAGGTTGTTGAAATTGGAACACCAACAACCGTGTAAGATTGGATTGGTACGTGACTTATGACAAAGTCTCAGTGTGTCATAGATGCTCGGCATCAAAGTCAGTACATAGGTGTATGTTGGGAACATACGACCGGACAAGACCCGCTAATAAGAACTCTTCAGGATATTTATATCTGTGTCATAAGAGATTCTTACTACGACTATAGAGTATAGTCCTTAGACCTGAGTTCGCATGCATGTGACTGCATATGGACTGATGCACTTTGATCATTGTCTAACGCTATCGTTCTGCGATAGCTATAAGGACCTTGTTTGGGTACATCATGAAATGAGTAGTTTACAGTGATGGAACAAGATGGGATTTGTCCCTCCAATATAAATGGAGTGAATATCTCTAGGCCAATCGGAGATTTGAATACTGGAAAACGCATGGCCATGCTCAAACGGACTTTCCCGAGTCGTTTGTATTGTCAGTATCAAATCAGAGTCCGATGAACAAGATTAGGCTTTATAAGGATGACACTAATCTTGCCTTATGACTAATCGAGATATTGAGACGAAAGGGATTATGAATACAGAGATTCCAGTTCAAGTGGGAGATTGTTGGAATTGTGTCCAGCAATCTCTGTACTGTCTCTATAACGTAAGAGTATGTCAGTGATCAGACATAAGTCATACAATGCTGGGGGTCATGATGGCTTGCTAGAGTCCGCTCATGATCTATAAGTCTTGGACTTATTGCCTTTATTGTATGATCCCATATGGGTCACACGCTTAAGCTAGCAGGAAATAATGTTGGAACGGCTTAGCAGAAGTACGACAAAAGTGCTAGGCATTTGTCGTACTAAGAGAGAAAGACTAATGGGTCTGATTAAATGGAATTTAATCAGTTTGGGCCCGAAAGCCCAAAAGGGAAAGAGAAGGCTTTTAATGACTAAAAGCCAAAGTCTCTTCCTCTAAAACCCTAACACCCACGCGGCCACTCTCTCCTCTCTGCGCCTCTCTTCCTTGTGGTCTAGCAGCCAATTTCCGGTGATTGCGTGTGTGAGCCTTTGGAGGATCCATCTCTCGGTGTATCTCCCTGATCATTGACCTGTTAATCAATTCCGCTGCAAACAAACAGGTAAAAGGTGAGATCATATGTTTCTAAATAAGAACACCTAGATCTAATGCATGTTTAGGTTGATATCAATATGAGAATTGAATCAGGATCAACCGAAACTTCCAACAGTTTTAGAGTCTTTTCAGGTGTTTATTAGGTACAAGCACATTTGGAGCATATTTGGTGATTATGGCACTTTCTCGAGCTAATTAGAGTATTTGGCCGAGAGATAGACTTCACTGTCAATATTTCAGAGCCGCAACGATCGACACACTTGTGGCATCGATCGTTGCACATGCGAGATGGGCCAAACGACGGTTTAATGAAGAATAATGAAATTGCAGTTTTGCCCAGAAGTTCCTGATATTTACAAAGAAGCCCCAATTCGTGTTTTAGGTTATAAATAGAGTTTTTAAGCCATTGTTTAGGCTACGCTTTGACAACGCTTTTCTAAGTTTTATTGTATTTCAGAGAGCCTTAGGGGCTGATCTTGTTCTCAAAAGAGACTTGATTTCGAACCCCCTATTGATTACTCTGTTTTATGATATTTGGTTTCCTACTTATGATGTTTTCTGTTTCGATGAACATGTCTGAGTAGTTTACCTGTTAGGTTGAAGGATTCTCATTAGGGATTTCATGGAACTATAGTTTAATTAATCTGTAGAGATTCATATCTGCTAGTTCTTTATCTAAGTTGTTCTTAATGCTTAATCTGAAATAGCTAATCAGAATTATGATGTTAGGTTGATTAATGCAGCGGAAGTTGGTTAATTTAACTAGAAAGAACCTAGATAAGCAATTAAACTTCTCGCAACCGGAAGTTTGGTTTAGGTTAATTGTGAACATATCAGCCTTGGAATTAATGCTGGTTTAATCTGTTAGTTCTCGCAAACGAAAGTTTGGTTTGCTGCACTTAGACTTAGAGAATTATCGCAAAGGAATTTGGTTAATTCTATATCCGTGTTTGAGTTCTAGAACAGTTATTGATTAGATCTAGATAGATTGATTGCTTGCGTTCCTGATTTCCTGAGAACTCCTGAAACCTAACGATTCGCCTTCTTGCTTACAAACTCACTTGATTTGCTTTGCTATTTCGTTTACTGTTTTCACACCTGCTTCGCTTAATTAAATCTGAACTACTAATAATCTATTGTGTGACTGAGAGTCCTCGTGGGATTCGATACCTTATATACTACGAATGCATTAACTGTGCACTTGCAGTAGAATATGGATAAAACTTACAACCTATCAAGTTTTTGGCGCCGTTGCCGGGGACTCTTTGAGTTCACCGATAGATTTAGTACTAGGATTTAGACTAAGCATTCTTTTTAATTTTCTTGTTTACTCACGTTTTTGATTTTTGGGATTGCAGGGATTCGCACTGCATCGATCGTTGCTCACCTTGCATCGATCGACACAAGGCGAGAACAGCGATGCCAAGATCTGAGACGTTCAATAGGTTCCGCTCCATGGAACCTGTGATTTTGATTCGCGGTGAAAACGGCATTTTACGAGACCAAGAGGGTCACATATGCAACGCAAAAGGTCAGAAACTAGATGGGGAAGGAAACCCCGTCTTGCCAGATTACCATGTATTGGTTAGACAAGTAGCTGAGATGAGAAATAAGATAGATGACATCCACAACGTCCTACTAAGGGAGAGACAGTTCCGAGCAAATGCAGAAACTGAAGGATTTACAGAGGTAAACTATATGGCTGGAGCTGATTTTTATGGACATACATTTGGACATCAGCAGAGACAAGGTTCTAGGCATGCTCAAGGATCAAGAGATTATGGTTATACATCCTGCCTAGCATATCCTGTATCTGCACAGAAGAGCAGATTGGAGATCATGATGGAGCAGTCAATTGTAGAACAGCAACATACCACAGCGTCTTTCAGCTCGAAGCTTGAGAGCTTGTACACTAATCTGAATGAGAAATTTGAGTCCTTGAACACTCATATGAAGTTGCTAGATACACAGATGGATCAGATTTCAAGTTCTACCACAAGGAATGATATTCAGGAAGCCCATGTCGTCAATATTCCTATTCGGGTCGACCACAGGATGGATCATGGACCATATCTAGCAGTTAAGGCTATGGAATTTGTGGAAAACAGAATGGAGTCTGATATTGAATTCCCTGAGTTTGAGAGCTTCGACGGACCTGACTCAACGGAGATTAACATGGATTTTTTGGCTTGGATAGTTCAGACTGATACTGGACCAAGTCAAGAGGAGAAATTTGAGTTTGAGATTGCTAGATTAGACCAGGAAGTTGATGGACCCGAGAACGTAGTTGAAACTCGAGCTGAGACATCTGTGTCGATCGTTGCACCATATGCACCGATCGTCGCACCCCGTAAAGAACCAGTTTCACTTATACCTCATGGAGTTGCTAAGGAAAGAATCTACAAACCTCCAATACCATTCCCAAAAGCTCCTGTAAAGTCTAAAGATGTTGTTCAGTGCACAGTAGTGGTTGATAAGAAGATGGTGGTTCCACAGGAGTCTGCTCTAACACCTTCAAAACTTAAGGCTACTCATAAGCAGAAGGCTCCGAACATCAAATCTCTGCCAAAGGTAAAGCATAAATCCTCTAAGTTTAAACCTCCTGAATCCACTGTTTTGAATGCAGGAAAGAGCTTTAAACCACCCAAATGTCGATCCCACCCTATAATCCTTCCTACGTTCCTTGGACGACATCATGCCGCTACTGCTTACACACCACCATGGATGATAAGGCAATCACAGAGACACTCAAAGTCTCTGCTGAAACCTCCATGAGTCTGACCTCTTTCCAAAAGTCAAGCTAATGACTTAAAACAAGCGCTGAGTGGGAGGCAACCCACTGTTAGGTTTATTTGTTTTTTCTTTTCATTTTTGGTGTTTTTCTTAGGATTTCACGTTTTTATTTATTTTTGCTAGTTTTTAGATACAAAACACAAAGTCTGGAGATGTGTGACGATCGTTGCCTACATGTGCAACAGTCGTTGCAATTGGTTTAAATCGAAAATTAAGGTATGAGCTAAACCGGAATCGATCTGGTTCAACCAGCACCGATCGTTGCTGCTACGCAACGATCGTTGCATCCACGACCAAGGTAAGTTGCCTTAAACCCTTTTTCTTCTCTCTTTCTTCTCCATTTCTTTTCGCCGATACACCGAGAACCTCCACCTAAAATCATCATTTCTTCACCAAATTTCTTGGTTCCAAGCGCTATTTCACTTATTTTTACACTCTCAATCCATTTCTCCAACCCATTTCTCGCGAAATCAAGGTAATGTACCTCTATTTGATGATTTTCGGATTTAACTATTAGGGTTTTAGAAATTTGGAATTTTGGATCGAAATTGATGAATGCATGCTGAAATGAATATGATTTAGGTTGCTTAGTGATGGATTGTTGTCGATTTTGTGATTGGTAACACGATTTTAGAACGATTTTTTTGACTGTTGATTGCGGCCAGAATCGCCTAGCACCGATCGTTGCACTTGTGCAACGGTCGTTGCTCTGCGATTCTGGGGGAAATGTTCGATTATACGAAATCGCCTTGCAACGATCGCTGCCTTAGTGCAACGGTCGTTGCTCGACGATTTCACAGAGAGTTTGCCGTGACTAATTTGTTTAAATTTCTATTTTACAGATGGCAACTCAGAATCAACCCCGCAAGCGCAGAGCAACAGCCGCAAGCGCCTCACGACAATACATTCCACCACCGGAATGGCTACACAGAGATTCTGATCCTCCAGAGCCATATCAGTTGGTTCATGCGACCATTGGCCCACCATGGCCAAGGGAAAAGAAACTTCGGATCAGGACTAACCATAACTGGGGCACGGCTATGAAGAAGCTGCTCACTATGACTGATTTCTCAGAGAGGCCGCTACACGAGTACTGGGACGAGTACGACACACTGCTGTATAACGGTTGGTGTGGCATGGAGCTATCGCCAACCAAGTTTGTTGATTACTCGACCTGTCATGGTCTCGGCATAGACAGGAAGGTTATGGAGCTGTGCAGAGGCATTGGTCTGGGGACAATGCCAATGCAGCCTTACGATCTATACCCAGAGCTGGTGAGATAGTTGCTTGCCACATGCAGGGTTATTTACCCGAACCCGGACAGCAGGAATGCTCAAGGAGGCACTTTTACTTTCATGTGCCTTGGCGCCAGGTATCGAGTGCCCCTTCTCGATATCTGTAGGATCTATGGGTTTAGCACTGAGCAGCCATGCACCGATATGTCCCTTCCATGGGAACCAGCAGAGGCTGGGCAGTTCTGGGAGTACATTGGTGGTGGACGGTATCACTCACGGACTACACCGGTGATTCATGTCAGGCATCCGACCCTCAGGTATGTCTTACGCATCTTGGGACGCACTCTATTGTGCAAGCATGAGGAAAACAAGATGCGCAAGAATGAGTTGGAGTTTCTATTCAGAGGACTGAGGGAGCAGTTCAGGGGTACCGATGTGAGAAACCCAGCTGAGAAAGTCAACCTGGGAGCTGTATTTGCCCATCATCTTTGCGAGTTGCAGAAGAAGCCCTATGACGGCGTGCGCAAAGAGACAGTAGGGAGTCTTCTTACTCCTATTTTCAGACACTGCAGGATCCCTATGGGGGATACATATTGCGTTACTGAGAGAGAGTTCCTGGATCTCAGTCACTTGCAGAGTGCTAGGTGGCTGAAAGAGGGGCGAGTATGGGTTTACTTCGACCCTGAGGATACACAGTATGGCATTGATCTTCCTGCTGCTAGGTTGACTCAGATTGATACGATTGATGCCTTGAGTTTCCGCCCTCCTGCCAGAGCTCGACGCGCAGTGCCTACTATGGCTCATCCGCTGGGAGAGCCTTCTACAAGAGCGTCATCTTCCTCTGCACCTGCTGCTGCCCCTGCTACACAAGACATCGGTCCATATCCAGCCCCGTCTATGCCTGTGCGTGAGATGTCTGAGGGTGATTAGAGAGAGCGTCAGGAGGGCATGTTTCAGACCATTTGGGGTTTCTTGCACAGCTGCGCTTGCAGGAGACAGCCACAGGTTCACCAGCCCGTTCCAGCACCTTCTCGACGCAGACGATGATCCCCGACTCCTAGTTCCTCGAGTGGTACTGATCGCAGAGCTGAGGCAGCCAATGACGATGAGCAGTACGGTGTGATAGATGATGAGAGCGAGTGAGATTTATCTCCATTTTCAGACATTCGGTTCTGTACTTTTTATCCTTTTCTTATTTTTCTTTGCACTTTTTCCTTTTCATTTTTAGGATGCTGTTGTTTTTGGATGATATGTTTGATTTGCTACGCTATTTGCTCCGATTTTACTCTGTTTTCAGTGTTTCCAGCTTGCAGGATTCGAAATTTGATTGATTCCAACGGACTAACCTGCTAACATGCTGACTGATCTGATATACGCATTGCAGCGATCGTTGCAGTCATGAGCAACGATCGACACCCAACGAAAAATCGCATAGCAACTATCGATGCACTATGTGCAACGATCGGTGCTTGAGCGACAGAGGTAAAATACGACAGAACTCAAACAAACCATTAACAATTTTTATTTCTTTTTTTTTACCGATCCTTCGCTTGACACTACTGTGGACAGTGTGTCTTAAGTGTGGGGGAGGTGCTACTGACGTTTATCTTTGTGTTTTCTTAAGAGTCAGTCCATTTTTCAAATTTTTTTGTTTTATTGAGTCAAAATTGTTTAAGTAAGAAACTATGATTTTCGGAGAAGATTTACAAGACTTGCAGGAACTTAAGTAACCATTGGGATAAAGTTGCAGGATCTATCTCTGACTATTAGAAAACCCACACACAGATCAACCTACTAGGAACACCCATATCACTTCAAGTATCAGAGGATCCTTTTACTGACTTCAACTTAATACTGACTTAGATTTCTCACCTAAGGGCTTGGTATACTTTGTGTCGGATTCCTTTGTTAGTTCTGACACAGCCTGTCAACCTATCCTATTTAGTTCCCTTCTCCCCTTCTATAAAGTAAAAAAAAAAAAGATAATAAACTGAGGATGAGTTAGTAACTCCGAAGTGGTCACAGGAGTGGTAGAGACCCCTATTATATCCTGTGCGATCCATGGAATGTGTCCAAAGTACACCCCTTAACGGGAAGAACACTGATAAAAAAAATAAAATGATACCCAGTGGGGAAAAATCAGTTGTTAAGGAAGGGAAAGAGAAGAAAGGGACTAGAGAAAGATAGTATGGTGGTCTAGAGCTGATAAGGTAAGAATCCATGTGCCCTTTTATCGATACTCCTTAGGTGAGACCGCACTTAAATACTTGCAGAAGTCAGTAGGGAGAATTTGAATGCTTGAATGTGATTGTGGAGTTTACTTAGGACAGTTGCTAAGTGTGGGGGAAGTACATGTTGGTCTTGATATCCTGTGATTGATTCTTTCAGTGGTTTACTAAGGGGAATCTAAGTATTGTAGCTTCTAGGATGAAATGAGTTTCTGAAAGTTTTCAAACCTCTTGACTACATTTAGTCCTTTGTTTTGCTTGAGGACAAGCAAAGGCTACGTGTGGGGGAGTTGATATACCATGGATTTTAGGATTTTTAACCATGGTATATGTGTTATTTATCGAGTCTTTTACTATGTTTTAGAGTCTTTTCAGGTGTTTATTAGGTACAAGCACATTTGGAGCATATTTGGTGATTATGACACTTTCTGGAGCTAATTAGAGTATTTGGCCGAGAGATAGACTTCACTGTCAATATTTCAGAGCCGCAACGATCGACACACTTGTGGCATCGATCGTTGCACATGCGAGATGGGCCAAACGACGGTTTAATGAAGAATACTGAAATTGCAGTTTTGCCCAGAAGTTCCTGATATTTACAAAGAAGCCCTAATTCGTGTTTTAGGTTATAAATAGAGTTTTTAAGCCATTGTTTAGGCTACGCTTTGACAACGCTTTTCTAAGTTTTATTGTATTTCAGAGAGCCTTAGGGGCTGATCTTGTTCTCAAAAGAGACTTGATTTCGAACCCCCTGTTGATTACTCTGTTTTATGATATTAGGTTTCCTACTTATGATGTTTTCTGTTTCGATGAACATGTCTGAGTAGTTTACCTGTTAGGTTGAAGGATTCTCATTAGGGATTTCATGGAACTATAGTTTAATTAATCTGTAGAGATTCATATCTGCTAGTTCTTTATCTAAGTTGTTCTTAATGCTTAATCTGAAATAGCTAATCAGAATTATGATGTTAGGTTGATTAATGCAGCGGAAGTTGGTTAATTTAACTAGAAAGAACCTAGATAAGCAATTAAACTTCTCGCAACCGGAAGTTTGGTTTAGGTTAATTTTAAACATATCAACCTTGGAATTAATGCTGGTTTAATCTGTTAGTTCTCGCAAACGAAAGTTTGGTTTGCTGCACTTAGACTTAGAGAATTATCGCAAAGGAATTTGGTTAATTCTATATTCGTGTTTGAGTTCTAGAACAGTTATTGATTAGATCTAGATAGATTGATTGCTTGCGTTCCTGATTTCCTGAGAACTCCTGAAACCTAACGCTTCGCCTTCTTGCTTACAAACTCACTTGATTTGCTTTGCTATTTCGTTTACTGTTTTCACACCTGCTTCGCTTAATTAAATCTGAACTACTAATAATCTATTGTGTGACTGAGAGTCCTCGTGGGATTCGATACCTTATATACTACGATTGCATTAACTGTGCACTTGCAGTAGAATAGGGATAAAACTTACAACCTATCATCTCTCTAGACTCGATACTTTCCACACCATGCATGGGCCCAAAATGCACTGGCACCACCACCCTTCTTTTCCGTGACTACTCGAGATTAATCACCACAAAGGATCATAATTCAAGCATCACATCCGTTACTGGGACCTATCCCTTGGGTTCGTGTCGTCCCACGATGCTCGGCCATGGGAGCGACCCAAGTAACCCTCCGAGCTTATTCCGAATCCACGGAGACTCACAATGGGTGGCACCGATAGTATTTACCTAGAGTATCTACACATACTCTAGGATGCACGTCCTAGAAAAATATTATGCATGTTCTAGAACCAACTCACGTCTAACCTGCATGCATCACTCAACATGCGGCCACATGCATCACACAATGAAAGTAACTTAGACTGCATGATAACCACACATGCATCTAATTACTTACACATAAATCACACGGTGTAGGGTCTTACAAAGGATCCGAAGATCGCGGCAGACACTACAACCGCCTTCCAAAACGAAAGGGAGACTCACACACGCATCTACCACATCCTCACCCATACGGGAAAGCTCCTCTTTTCCACATCAACCATTTCCGAGTGGATCACAATCCATCCTTGTACTTATCACATACCATTTACGGGTCTAAATGATCATGTACTTATCATATACCATTTCCGAGTCGGTTCCCTAAACGATCTCGTACTTAACACAATATGTATACCACAATCTCAATGAATCAACCCATAAACAAAGAGAACATGCATATACAAAACAAATACAATGATCATGCATGCAATCATACCAACACCTAAAGCATGCCATAATACATTAATGAATCTTACTCACAGAATCAATCGGTAAATATCTCAACATATACATGCTTTAACCAAAATACCGTAACAGTCAAGCATGCATCAATCATCATATCAAACACGGATTAAACCTCATCCACAACGCATATAAACAACACAAAACGTGCTTAAGGATGAATAGCCCGAGTATTCCAATCCTTAAGACACGACCTGCACGCAAATCCGTTGGTCCTAGCTACCGGGACTCACATGTTCTGCAGCCCGCTCCTTAACTCCGAGAATCTCCCCGCTAGATCTAGAGCAAAGATCTAAATAAGAAAGAGTCTAAAGGGAACAAGCTAAAGATGGACGGAACTAGTCAGATCTACGGCTTACCGACACCCCGAGGCTTAGCCCGAACGCCCCGTCCCAAACGTTGGCTCCTTCCCGCGCCTAAACCGCTCAAAACTCACTTTCTCTCTCTAACCTGTCACTTTCTCTCTCTAGTTTTGCTACAAAGTTCGGAAAAGAGTAAAATCGGTTTATGGGAGCTGGGTATTTATATATGACCAAGGGAAGGTGAGTTGGCGACAAATGGCGGCCATGCAGACATGATGTTCATGCGTTGGGCCATGTGTGGTCGTCCAGCCATGCACGGCGACAGCTGGTCGGGTCATGCATAGTGACAGATGGGTCGCCCATGCGTGGTGACAGGTCGTCCGCGCATGCACGCGACCACCTGTCCATGCGTCCGTACGGCACCCGACCACTCGACCACGTCCGTCCATGCTCGACAATATAAACCGGATCTATCTCCCCCTCTAACTTATGTCCTTATGAGCTTAGTCATTTGAGTCATCAAGGCCTCCATTTGAAGCTTAGACAAACCTTTTGTGTGTCCTCTTGAACCATGTCAAGT
Source organism: Orychophragmus violaceus (assembly GCA_030180135.1). Classification (NCBI taxonomy): domain Eukaryota; kingdom Viridiplantae; phylum Streptophyta; class Magnoliopsida; order Brassicales; family Brassicaceae; genus Orychophragmus; species Orychophragmus violaceus. Next base: position 40,297,720 of record CM058232.1, read on the forward strand.
CGAATATAAACCGGATCTATCTCCCCCTCTAACTTATGTCCTTATGAGCTTAGTCATTTGAGTCATCAAGGCCTCCATTTGAAGCTTAGACAAACCGGCTCCTCCTTCTCTTTCTCTTTAGCTACTTTGAAACATGATTCTTGAAAACACTTAACAAACATGTAAAAGAAAAAAAGAAAAATCTCACTTCACTTTAGTGTTTTCACTCAACTGTTATCACTCTCTCATACGATTTTGGTGTCTCTTTCTTTCACAAAGGTTCTAAATGAGAAAAAGTTAAATTCAGTGAGAAGAACCAAGAAGATAGAGAGATTGAATATTTTTTTGTGCAAGAAGGTTAACCAAATCTAGGACCGATTTCTCATAGCCCTTTTCTTTTCTTTTTGATTTTCCTTTTTATTTTATAAATCAGAAATGGCTCTTCTAATAAAACATATAGACAAATAAGAGTTTGGAATGAACTTTAAAATGGTTTTGAAGAAGATGATCTGAAACCGTTTTTACTTTAAATTTTTTTTGAGAAGGTGGAAGATGAGAAGGATGAAAATTTGATAACAACCCTTTAAAGTGGCTCTGATATCACTTAATATGATTTGTCCCAAGGATGGACTCTTAAGGTTGGTGAATGATTTATAGTCCTTGCACTGAATTGGACACTAGCACCAAACGTCCAAGGCACGTGGATCGTAAGGACGTACAAATCTTGTGTAAGGGTTTTGATGTTCCTAACTCTTAGGCTGCCTGATGTGACACTCATTTCCAGCTTCAGAGAGTATTGGTTGGATATTACTCACCAAACAACAAGCTCTAAGAAGAACAAAAGTGATCAAAGATTAAAATTAATCAGAAAAATGGAATATAAATAGTAAGTGTTTGCATGAGAAATGTGGTCAAAACACTTAGGAAATAAAAGAAGAGAATAAATAAAGACCAAAGACTTGACTAAAATGTGACCACCGATCTTGTCCTATTCAAATCTTGGTCTTCACACGGTTTGGTATGGCAAATAGGCTTCTGATTTCAAAACGGAAATGGTTCAGATCCTTAGGCATGATCTGGATCCAATATTTGAATGTAATTGAGAATGGTCTGGAGAATCTCTTTATCTCACGGGCCATATGATTTTGGGCTTGATCCAAAAAGTGATTGAAGTGCATTTCTGAACTTCTTAGCTCTTGATCTTGTATGTGGCCCAGATATAATGTATAAATCACCCCTGGTCATTGAATTGGCCCCATGGTCGGTTCTATCTCGGCAATGGGCTCGTGCTCGTCTATGGGCAGCTCGTCCTTGGTCAAAATCTTCTCGGCTACATTCCTTTGCTCCGGTTCATGCTCTCCTTCCTCAGCTTGAAGCTCAGATACTTGCTCTCCTTCAAATGTACTCTTAATGATCATATCGAGGAGTGAATGCCTAACGTAATAAGTATCTGGCGTCCCCTCACAGACAGAAAATGATGACATATTCTAAAAAAATCTAAGTTTCATGTTAACCCCGACATCAATCCCCATGATGAGAACATCAACCATGTCCCAAACGAAAGAAATAGTAAGTATCATAAAGGTTATCTGATGCGCCTCATAGTACGTTATAAATAGTCGGGAAAGGGGAAACCACATTGCGCGTGAGAGAAGAATGGTTTGTAAAGACATATCCACCTAGGAGGAGATCACACTTGATCTCCAGATCTTGGGGAAGCTTATAGGAAGAGACTAGTTCACCTGATTATTGATCATGTAGGTTTCAATAAAGTGGAGCAAGCCACTGTGTCGCCGACACAGTCGTCAACACAGAATCTTCAGGAACTTGAGCAAGCCACTGTGTCGCCGACACAGTCGTCAACTCATCTCCAACGGCCACATTTTCTCTAACGGCTATTTTTCAACTTCTAGACCTAGTTACTTCACTTTGTAACTCTATAAATAAGTCTCTATTGACTAATATAAAAAAAAAACACTTTTGGAGACTTTTCTCTCCATATTCTCTCCAAATCTCTCTAATCTCTTTCTCTCTAATCTCTTAATACTCTTAAATTCTATCATGGTATAAGAGCAAAGATCTTTATTCTACTACTCTTTTGATTCTCTCTTGTTCATCTTTCAAAATTCTTCAAAATTCTCAATTTCTTAAAAACGCCCACCAAGTGTTCGATAAAATTCCTAAACGAAATTTCAAGCTAAAAGCTATGAGTCCTTCTGTTATTACCACCGAGGGCTCAAAACCTGTAGTTGTTCCTATCATTCTCAAAGGAAACAACTATCTTGTGTGGTCTAGAACCACTAAAACCGCAATATGTGGAAGAGGATTTTGGGAGCACATTCTTGAGGACAAGACACCGCCTAATGAAGATCCATAGGGGAAGAAAAATGAGGTAACAAAGAAGGAGGTGACAAGGTGGTTTCAAGAAGACCAATCAGTTCTGGGTTTTCTTCAAAACTCACTAGATCCTTCCATCCTTGAAGCTTACTCTCATTGTGAAACTGCTAAATCACTTTGGGACCCTCTCAAGATGGTATATGGTGATGCCTCTAACCTCAGCCGTGTGTATGAAGTGAAGAAGAAAATCAGTGACCTTCACCAAGAGGATTGTGAGTTCACCAAGTATCTTGGGAAGTTCTCATCTGTTTGGTCTGAGCTGAACATGTTAAGGCCAAGCACAATGGACCCAAAGGTTCTTAATGAAAGGAAGGAGCAAGACAAGATCGTTGGTCTCCTCCTCAATCTGAATCCGGTCTACAATGAGGTTATCAAGTCTATCTTAAGGGAGACTACACTCCCTGACTTTGAAGAGGTGTGTTCAAGAATCCAAAAGGAGCAGGGAAACATTGGATTGTTTGGAGGAAAAGGGGACCTTGTCACTGCCAACAAGAGCGTGTTCAAGCAAGAGGAAAGGAAGGGTGTCTTCTGTGACCATTGCAAGAAGAAAGGACATGCGAAGGACAAGTGTTGGACCCTTCACCCTCATCTCAAGCCATCCAAGTTCAAAGACTCAAGTGCCAACATCTCGCAAGAGAATGTGAATGAGCAGACGACTTCATCCTCTCAAGGAGGAAAGCTTGCACTCTTCACCAACACTGATTATGTGAGAATGAGTGATTTGGAGGACCTCATCAAGGCTTATGCCTCCAAACTCTCTGGTATCACCTTATTGTCTCATAAACTACTTGCTAAAACTGATCAGAACTTGGTAGTAGATTCAGGAGCCTCTCACCACATGATTAGTAATGCTAAGTTGTTAAAAGACATCAAACATGCCCTAGGAAGAGTAACTATTGCTGATGGTCAAGGTATTCCCATTGAAGGAACAGGAAAGTTAAGACTGTTTAACAAGGATAGTGATGCCTTCTTTGTGCCTAAGTTTAAATCCAATCTGCTATCAGTTAAAAGGATTACTAAAGACTTGGACTGCAATGTTATCTTTGGACCTAATGAGGTGTGCTTTCAGGATATTAAGAATGGAAGGGTACTTGCCAGAGGTGGAACACAAGATGAGCTTTATCTCATTGAAAACACCTCTCCAAGCAATTTGGGTTCCTTAGCTTACAATTCCTGTTTTCCGGTTAATCAAAACAGTTTGTGGCATGCTAGACTTTGTCATCCTCATGCTAGAGCTCTGAAGTTGATGTTGCCTAACACTACTTTTGATCATTCGACTTGTGAAGCTTGTATCCTTGGCAAACATTGCAGAACAGTCTTCCCTAAATCTACCACTATCTATGAGAGCTGCTTTGATCTTGTGCATTCTGATGTTTGGACTTCACCTTGCCAGTCTAGAGATGGGAACAAGTATTTTGTGACATTTATAGATGAAAAGTCAAAATATACTTGGGTCACCTTGCTCCCATCGAAAGATTGAGTTTATGAAGCTTTCATTCATTTTCAAAACCACATTACTAATCAGTTTAATGCAAGGATCAAAGTGTTTAGATCGGACAATGGAGGAGAGTACACAAGTCAAGAACAAGATTCATCTCTATCTTGCCAAGAAAAGCGCAATGACTTGATGGCAACAAGTCAATAGAACACACGGACTGGTTGGGATGAGCAACAGCCTGATTGTTGAAGTAGAATGTGGAGAAGCTGCCAAAGGGAAAGAAGACTGTCAGCTCAAAATGGGTCTTCACAATCAAGTATAAGAGCAATGGAGACATTGAAAGGTACAAGGCAAGGTTGGTTGCAAGAGGGTTCACGCAAACATATGGAGAAGACTACATTGATACCTTTGCACCAGTAGCTAAACTCCATACAGTAAGAGTTACACTGTCCATGGCCACAAACCTTTCATGGAACCTATGGCAAATGGATGTTAAGAATGCCTTTTTACAAGGAGAGGTTGAAGAGGAAGTGTACATGACTCCACCACCGGGACTAGAGCATTTGTGTAAACCTGGTGAAGTATTGAGACTAAGGAGAGTAATCTATGGTTTGAAGAAATCACCAAGGGCATGGTACCATAAGCTAAGCCACACACTCATGGACTATGGATTCAAGAAGTCTCAATCTGATCACACATTGTTTACTCTTCAAAGCTCTTTAGGAGTGGTGGTGGTTCTTATCTATGTGGATGATTTAATCGTTACTGGAAGTGATAATGAGGGAATTCAATCCACAAAGGCTTTTCTCAAAAGTTCGTTTGACATCAAAGACCTTGGAGAGTTGAAGTATTTCGTGGGTATTGAAGTATGCAGATTCAATGATGGGTTGTTTTTGTCCCAAAGGAAGTATGTTAAAGACTTGCTGACAAAAACACGAATGCATGATTGCAAGATAGCAAAGACTCCTCTTGAAGATGGCTACCAAGTCAATAGAAAGGGGAGAAATCAGATGAGGAGAAGTTCAAGGATGTCTCCTTGTATAGAAGACTGGTTGGGAAGCTTATCTATTTAACTCTCACTAGACCAGACCTATGTTTTGCTGTGAATCAAGTCAGCCAGCATATACAATCACCCACAGTTTATCATTGGAGTTTGATTGAGAGGATCCTTAGATATCTCAAAGGCTCAACAGGACAAGGACTTTGGATGGGTAAGAATGATAGCACTGAGATTGTTGGCTACTGTGATGCAGATTGGGCTGGTGATAAGAGTGACAGGAGATCCACAACCGGTTATTGTACCTTCATTGGAGGTAACTTAGTGACTTGGAAGACAAAGAAGCAGAAAGTGGTCTCATGTTCAAGTGCTGAAGCTGAGTATAGGGCTATGAGGAAGCTTACAACAGAGTTAACTTGGTTGAAGGCTCTACTCAAGGACTTTGGCATTGAGCAATCAAGTCCCATTACCTTTCATTGTGACAATCAGGCTGCAATACACATTGCTACCAACTCTATGTTTCATGAAAGGACTAAACACATTGAGATAGATTGTCACAAGGTAAGGGAGAAGATTGAAGATGGGACGGTTCTACCTTGCTACACAAAGAGCGAAGATCAGCTAGCATACATCTTCACCAAGGCTGCAAGTCTCAAGGTTTGCGATCATATCTTCAGCAAACTAGGACTTGTTGACCTTCCTACCCATGATTAGAACTTCCCTGATCATGTGTAGCATACTCTTTTTCCCTTGATGTGGTTTTGTCCCAAGTGGTTTTCTACATCAAGGTTTTTAATGAGGTGTTGTCATGATCATTCCAAGTTCAGACTTTAGAGCAATTCCAAAGTTTGAACTTGAGGGGGAGTATTGATCATGTAGGTTTCAATAAAGTGGAGCAAGCCACTGTGTCGCCGACACAGTCGTCAACACAGAATCTTCAGGAACTTGAGCAAGCCACTGTGCCGCCGACACAGTCGTCAACTCGTCTCCAACGGCCACATTTTTTCTAACGGCTATTTTTCAACTTCTAGACCTAGTTACTTCACTTTGTAACTCTATAAATAAGTCTCTATTGACTAATATAAAAAAAACACTTTTGGAGACTTTTCTCTCCATATTCTCTCCAAATCTCTCTAATCTCTTTCTCTCTAATCTCTTAATACTCTTAAATTCTATCACCGATGAGGCCACAAAACTCGACCCAACGATTCGGCCAGCCACTGCCTTGGAATATCTGTATGGGATCCAACCACGGAAGGGTTACGACTAGGGAGAGAAAGGTTTTCTCTAGAATTGGACGAATTCAGAATTATGGATGCGCGATTCTCCTCGTCTAAAAAGCAGAATCAGCCCCACCGCGGAGGTCCCCCTACAATTCACGCAATAAATATTTCCCAAATATATCCTGCCGACGACTCATGACTTGATATCGAAGAATCAGAAGTTTAAAATCCCCGCTTATCGAGGCTGAAGATGCGCTAAATTCAAGGTGAATACTATCCATAGATTCGAAACCGCTACTAAGGTAAAACTAGTCTAGACGCTCAAACAATCCAAACCCAGAAATAGACATAACATTGAGAAATATAAGAACATGCAAAAATCGACAAGAAAAGAAGAGGAGAGAGGAAGGAAAGCGAAAGCTTACCTTATAAGAAAATGGAGAAAGGAAAGCAGTAGAGGAAGAAAGCCCTCATTATAAGCACTAAACGCCCAAATTAGGAGAAAATAATGATTACACATGCATGACGCTCCGTCTTTCATTCCAACATACCTTCACCTCCTCCTTTCACCAATCAGATGAGACAATATCAGGAAATATGTAATCCACGAATCGACGCCAGTTTCACAACATCATGCCAAGAATTCAAACGCACATGTTAACTTGATTGGAAATCCACATTTTCCTCACCCAAAACCTCAGTCGACGAACTAAGAAGGGGGACAATTATTGGTGGTAGGCTGAGCGCTCCCACCCACTCGGCCTGCTAAGAAAAATAGAGTACATGAAAAGCCTATTATGGCCCAATAGTGTGTCAAGCCATAGATGATCTCCATTCCAACTCCGAGATAACCAGGAGGGACGACACATGTTTGCTCGATAAGAGCCAGGGCAAGAACGGCTCTATGATTACCTTTCACCGGTCTACCCATTCAGGATTCGAGGAAGCTACCTAATGATGGACGTCACTACCTATAGAGAGCAGGGGAATAGCAAACATCCCGTAGCCGAGCTATGATCCCTAGAGATCAAGGACGAAGCATTATAAGTACGAAAGGTTTTTTTAATGCAGGGCATTCAATACTAGATATAAAAAATAGAGAGACGTTTATCGAAAAGGCTCCGAACTATCCATCTTAAATCATTATCCCCATCTCAGCTCTGCGTCTTTTCCGTTCGCTTTGTATTTTCATGTCAAATACTTTTTACTTCAGGAAACACTGTAACCCGACGTACTCATTCAATGAAAATACACTCTTTACAAACCATTTCCTGATCTAATGATTTCCGAACTATTGTTCTATTATATGAAATTTCTCTAAATACCTCACCGCTATGTACTCCTATTTGATTAAACATGTATGCTAAAGTCACTCTTCGACAATGATCATATGGTTTTGTGTTTTGTTCGGAGAAAGATTAGAACCATAGGTCATACAAACGAAAATTTTAATTTAAACAATTAATAGCCGACATATAGTACGTATTCTCCAACTACAGCTTCATATTTTAGAAGTGAATATGGGCCTGTTCTTTTCCTCATCTGGAAATTGCATCTAGAAACTGCGTTCAGATGCAGTTTCCAAACGTTGCATCTAGATGTAAATGCAATTATGTTTTTTTGTGCATTTAGAAATTGCGTCTAGATGCAATTATGTTTCTTTGTTTATTTGTATACATTAGTTGGATGCATTATTTTTAAGGTTTGAATTTTGTGGTTTTGGCGGAAAAACACGATATTGCAGTTTTGATAGAAAACAGGATTTTGCGATTTAGACGGAAAAACGCGATTTTGCCGTTTTGGCGGGAAAACACGATTTTACAGTTTTGACAAAAAACACGATTTTGCGGTTTTGGCGTGAAAACACGATTTTACGGTTTTGACAGGAAAACACGATTTTACGGTTTTGGCGGGAAAACGCGATTTTGCGTTTTTGATGGGAAAACGAGATTTTGCGATTTTGGCGTAAAAATACGTTTTTGCGGTTTTGGCGGAAAAATGCGATTTTGCGGTTTTGGCGGGAAAACACGATTTTGCGGTTTTGGCGGAAAAACACGATTTTGCGGTTTTGGCGGAAAAACACGATTTTACGGTTTTGACGGGAAAACATGGTTTTGCAGTTTTGGCAGAAAAACGAGGTTTTGCGGTTTGGCGGAAAAACGCGATTTTGCGGTTTTTGCAAAAAAACATGATTTTGTGATTTGACGGAAAAGGTGATTTTGCGGTTTAGACGGGAAAACACGATTTCGCGGTTTTGATTTTGCGGTTTTGGCGGAAAAACGCGATTTTGCGGTTTTGGCGGGAAAACACGATTTTGCGGTTTTGGCGGGAAAACGCGATTTTGCGGTTTTGGCGGGAAAACGCGATTTTGCGGTTTTGGCGGAAAAATGTGATTTTGCGGTTTTGGCGGAAAACGCGATTTTGCGGGTTTGGCGGAAAAACGCGATTTTGCGGTTTTGGCGGGAAAATGCGTTTTTGCGGTTTTGGCGGAAAAATGCGCTTTTGTGATTTTTTTTGTTTCGCGAAAAACCGCGATTTTGCTATTTTATCGAGAAACCGCAGTATTTTACGATTTTCCCAAAAAATGCTTATTTTAGATTTTTGGGAGTTGAGACGCACCAAAGTGCGTCTCAACTCAACTTTCAAATGCATCCAGAATTTCCAATTATTTTGGATGCAATATCTGACTTTTGCATTTGGATGCGTTTCTTAAGTACCACTAAAAGAACAACATCTTGTTTTTGCAGTGAGATGCAGTTTCTCAACGCACAAAAGAACATCACCTATTTCTTTTCTTTTTTGGGGTCAGAATGCAATATCACATTCTTTTTTTTCTTTTTTTTTCACAAGAATATTTATCATCATATTACCAAGATCAAATATAGAGTTCAAATATAGAGTTCAAATATAACAGTCTAAAGCCGGCTAGCACGACATAATATCGGAGACAGAAGCCTCAAAAGAGGAGCCAACAGCTGGCGGATAAAAACCAATCCCCAGAGACAGAAAAAACAAGAAACCAACTATCTAGACCAATAACCTCAGCTGAAAGGCTATACAAGACAGATCAATCCCAACTGAACAAAACACCCTAGAAGCACAACTCACCATGAACCGAGAGAGATAAACATAGAAGCATCGAAGCCGAACTTTGTTGAGGCGAGGCCACTGACATTCATTATATTGCTTCAACACAAATGGATCCACGAGCAAGTCGTATGCAGACCAACCGTGGTAGACGAAGGACCAAACCTTTTACAATTCTATACCTGACGACAAGATGAGGAAAGAGCCGAAGCTCCAATTCCTAAAGAAAGGACTGGAGAACCCTTGCCCAGAAGCAGTAAATCATGAGAATCACCAGGGGTACTATGCCGTCGCAACCAAAACCGAGGAAAAGCACTCTCTCAATGCACATAACCAACACCTCCCAAAGCAGACGATACCAAAGCACATCATCACACACTAGGCAAACCGTAGATGCAAAACTTACCTAAACCAGAGATGAAACACGTGGAAATGAACTGACGTATACAACCCCTAAAGCTGATGATGAAATGATCTATTAAGCCAAACCAGAACTACACTCTAACCAAACCGGAACCTAGACTAAACCAGATTCCATACTACCACCTAACCATACTAAACCATCTAACCATCTCCCCACCCAAGACCAACGACAACAAAGGACGACATTTGACACCCCACAGAGACACCACAGACACCAGACCAAGCCACACACCTAGCACAACCTAAAGACGACGCCGCCGGAGAATATTCTCACCACGCCAGAGCCACGCCGAGAAACTCCGAAGCATGGGCGGATCCACATGTAATGAAGGGGGTCAGCTGACCCCAGTCAAATTAAAAAAAAAAACAGAATTATTCAGCTTAGTTTATTAAAATTCGGCAGCATTTTTGGTTAAAGGTATAACTTTGCACTCAGTAACTTGGGTTTAAAACCTCAGCCTGACCCCTTAGTTAATTTTTTTCCTCCATTTACGTATCCATTCTCCATATATGATTTATCTTTAGTTTTCAATATATTATAGTTTCCCCAAATATATCCATATAAAATGATTCTTTTTTTCTTCTTCTTTTTTATTGTTTCTACATCAAAATTCTATGAATATTAATTTCTTCTTACTCATCATTTTTTTTTTGTAAATACTTTTTCATAAATAACATAATATCTTCTTTTTTTTTGTTTCTTTGCCAAAATACAAAAGAATATTAATTTCTTCAAATAATATTAGTTAATTTCTCATTTCTTTTTCTTTATTTTTTATATAATAAAAATAAAATATATGTTAAAATATTTATGGGCAATAAATTTTAATTTTATTTTGTTGAGTATATACTTTCAACCTTTTTTTTTTGAAAAGTAAGCTAAACTTGAATGACTTATATATTGTAGTAGTATTTTATTTATTTTTAAATATTTTTTTATTTAAATTATAAATCTGACCCCAGTTAAATTATTTTCTGGCTCTGATATTCATACATTTTCATGCATTTAGGCTTGTATATAGTTCTTGTTTTGACTTCTTTTCTCCATCATTCATACCATTTTGTCAAGTCATTGTCACATCTTGAGTCTAGAGTTGTTTAGGACTAGGATTAGGCATTATAGGCTTGCATTTGGAGTGTTTCTTGTGTTTTGCAGGTGAATGGAGGCATCTAGGAGCATTGGTGAGCTTGGAAGTGGAGTCTTGAGCTCAGAAGACCAAGGAAGAGCCAGCGAAGTACCATATCGGCCTGAGTATCGGCCAGGCGGGCCGATACGACCCCTCGTCAAAATCCCGGAGAACCATATCGGCCCCAGTATCGGTCCACCCAACCGATATGGACTCTCGGATTAATTTTCGAGACTTCATATCGGTTCACATATCGGTCAGGTGGACCGATATGCTCCCACCCAGATTTAATCCGAGACTTGGTATCGGCTCACATATCGGTCCACCTGACCGATATCATCCCCAGATTTTCACTTGGATCCGGGTCAACACCCGGTTTGTTCCGGGTTGACCCGGCTCGCACCCTTTACACTATTTAAGCCAAAAACCTATTTTATTTTGTTTCTTAAGCAGTTTTGATGTTCTAAACTCTTTTGTAAGAACATATTGGATTCTTTTGATTAATCTAGCACTTATCTTGTTATTCCATCAACAAATCTTTCAATCTCCCACTAATCTACCATGATCAACTCTATTCCTATGAGTTTTGTTGATCTAGCTATGATTAGTGAGTAGTTCTCCATAGGCTTGTGGGTTTGGTAGGACTAGGTTGAGTAGGGGTGATCAATAGGATTCTAGTAGTTAAATGTTAAAATCTCATCTAGCAAAGTGCGCTTAATGCCTAATTAATCTTGATCACATTGATTAGGATGTTTAGAATTTCTTGTTCACAACATGTTCGATGAAATTCCAGTGTTTCGCTTTGTTAGGACTTTCATATTCTAGCACATGAAAATGTATGTCTAGAGTGATTGGTTGCTAATTGGAACCTGTTTGAATGCTCGTTTGATTTTGATTCACAAATGATGATTTGTTCTTGAGTTAAGATTAAATGAAGAATTGGTATTAAGAGATTAAGCTGATTTACATGGTGTGTTCCTTGCTAGGAGATTAGCTTTTAGAAGTTTGAATTAGGATTCCTTGATCATCCCGAGTCACCTATCCGTTGACCCTTACCCTTGAGCCTTATTCTTCCTATTGATTGAATCGTTTGTTTATTTGCTTTTTGTTTGCTTCGATCTGATTTGTTTTGTTAGGATTGTTAGGAATTATAAACCAAAATTGTTTGATTTGACTCTGAAGGATTAGTATTTGCTTGTTGGTTTTATCCGTCCGAGAATAGGTTCGATACCTCAAAGCTACTACGATAAGCTTGAGGAATTGGTACCTCAAAGGATTGCAAAATCTTAGTTATCAATTTGACAAGATTTGTGCCACCACAAGGCTGAATGGTGTGACTGACGATGGGTTGAAAATGCGTCTCTTCGTCTTCTCTTTGGCAGACAGAGCTAAGGATTGGGAAAGCACTATCCCTCCAGGATCCATCACTACCTGGGGAGACCTGAAGAAAGCTTTCCTGAAGAAGTTCTTCTCACCTACTAGGACTGCCCGTTTTCGCAGTGAGCTATCCGGGTTTGTGCAGCGCAACAATGAGAGCTTCGCTGAAGCTTGGGAGAGGTCCAATAAGCTCACCACTCAGTGCCCACATCATGGTTTCACCAAGGAAACACTACTCAGCAACCTCTACCGCGGAGTGCTTCCTAGAATGAGGGCAATGCTAGATTATTGCAGCAATGGACATTTCCTAGGCAAGGGAGTAGATGCAGCTATGGAGCTGATTGAAAATCTAGCACAAAGTGATGGAAACTACAATGAGGATTATGAGAGGACTAATAGAGGATCATCATCTTCAGATGAGAAGTATGAGAAAGAGATAAAGGCTTTGAATGAGAAGTTGGACAAGATGATCTCCATTGGCCAAAAGAACATCAGCTTTGTGGGACACCAGGAGGATTCTAAGCCACAATTTTATGATGATGATGAGGATTTGACACAAGAAGAGATCAACTTCATTTCTGGACAAGGTGGTTTCAACAAAGGCTTCAACCAAAACTATAGAAACCACCCAAACTTCTCATACCGCAGCACCAATGTAGCCAATCCTCAAGACCAAGTTTATCCTCAACCTCCATCTCAAGGACAAGCTCAGCCACAAGGTCAACAAGGCTTTCAACAACCTCAACAACAAAAGCCATTTGTTCCTTACGCCAACCAACAAGGGTTTGGAAATAAGCCTCAGTTTTAAGGTCAACAAGGCTATGCACCAAAGCAACACTACCCACCCGGTTTTGGTCAACAACAACAACAAACTTCTTCTACCTCGGGAGTTGACAATGAGCTGAAAAGTATGATGCAGCAACTCCTTCAAGGGCAAGCCTCAGGAGCTATGAAAGTACGGGACCTTAAGAATGAGCTTCAGAGTTTGACTTCAAGGGTCACAAACATGGAAAACAAGAATGCCTCTACGTCCCGCACCCAAGGTACTTTACCCGGAAAATCCGAGCAAAACCCAAAGGAGTATATCAGCGCTATCACCTTGAGAAGTGGTAAAGAGTTGCAACAAAGTCAAGTGCCCAAGCCTAAGCTGACATCTTCACTCAATGAGGACATTGACGTTCAAGAAGGGGAGGAGAATTCTGAAAATTCTGCTCTCAACAAAGAGAGTGATAGTGACATGGCTAAGAGGAAAGGAAAGGCTGTTGTTGAAGAAGTAGTGAATGATACACTCAAGAAGAAGGATAGTGTGTTTGTGCCACCACCCTATGAGCCCAAGCTACCCTTTCCGGGCAGATTTAAGAAGAAGCTCCTAGAGAAGTACAAAGCTCTCTTTGAGAAACAGATGAAGAATGTTGAGTTAACCATGCCTTTGATTGATGCCTTCTTGCTAGTTCCTCAGTATAGCAAGTTTCTCAAGGATGCAATCAAGGAGAGAACCAAGGAAGTGCAAGGAATGGTTGTGTTGTCTCATGAGTGTAGTGCAATCATCCAAAGGAATATTGTTCCAAAGAAACTTGAAGATCCTGGCAGTTTTACTCTTCCATGTGCTATCGGCCCATATCGGTTTGAGGGTTGTTTGTGTGATCTTGGGGCAAGCGCAAGTTTGATGCCCTTCTCAGTAGCCAAGAGGCTGGGTTTCTCTACCTACAAGGCATGTAGGATCTCCTTGGTTCTTGCAGATAGATCAGTGAGATATCCAATTGGTCTCCTAGAAGATCTTCCGGTGAAAGTGGGAGGATTTGAAGTGCCAACAGATTTTATTGTACTGGAGATGGATGAAGAACCAAAGGATCCTCTAATCCTTGGGAGACCTTTCCTTGCCACAGCTGGTGCGATTATAGATGTCAGGAAAGGGAAGATAGACCTTAACCTTGGGAAGGACATAGTGCTCAAATTTGACATCAACAAGGTGATGAAGAAGCCAACCATTCAAGGTCAAATATTTTACATTGAGACTATGGATGAGCTAGCTGATGAACTCCTTGAAGAGTTGAACATGGATGATCCATTAGAGGTTACCTTGACCAAGGAATGTGGGGAGTATGGGTATCTTCAAGAAGAGAGCTGGGCTTATATGAGGGCGCTTGATTCGCACAAGCCTTTATTAGAAGAGGTTGAGTTCATTGAGCTGAGATCAGATTAAGTGGGTAAGGAGCTGGAGGTGTTTTCTGTAGACATGGGTACTGATGGCGCCAAAGGAGTAGAGCTGTGCAAGGATCAGCTTGTAGCTGATGATTGGAGCGAGCTTAAGGCACCAAAGGTTGAGTTAAAGCCCCTTCCGCGGGGGCTTCGGTATGCATTTATTGGCCCTAACTCTACCTATCCTGTCATTGTGAATGAGTTGCTGAATGATGATGAATTGATTGCTTTGACTACTGAGTTGAAAAAGTTTAGAAAAGCAATAGGATACTCACTCGATGATATAAAAGGATTGTCACCTAGCTTGTGTACCCATAGGATCTACCTTGAAAATGAATCCATGTCTTCTATTGAGCACCAAAGGAGATTGAATCCTAACCTTAAAGAAGTAGTCAAGAAAGAGATTCTAAAATTGCTTGATGCAGGGGTAATCTACCCTATCTCGGACAGCACTTGGGTTTCTCCCGTGCACTATGTTCCAAAGAAAGGGGGATTACTGTGGTTAAAAATGACAGTAATGAGCTGATTCCTACTAGAACTATCACTGGGCATACGATGTGTATTGATTATAGAAAACTAAATGCCGCGTCTAGGAAGGATCATTTCCCATTACCATTCATTGATCAAATGCTAGAATGCCTTGCTAATCATCCTTTCTATTGCTTTCTTGATGGGTACAGTGGATTCTTTCAGATCCCGATACACCCTAATGATCAGGAGAAGACGACATTCACTTGTCCTTATGGTACCTTTGCTTATCGAAGGATGCCATTTGGCTTGTGCAATGCACCGGCTACCTTTCAGCGGTGCATGATGTCTATTTTCTCAGATCTTATTGAGGATATTGTGGAAGTTTTTATGGATGATTTTTCTGTGTATGGTTCTTCTTTCTCCTCCTATTTGCTGAACTTGTGCAGGGTCTTAAGGAGATGTGAAGAGACGAACCTCGTGCTCAATTGGGAGAAGTGCCACTTCATGGTAACAGAAGGGATTGTGTTGGGTCACAAGATTTCAGAGAATGGTATTGAAGTGGATAAGGCTAAAATAGAGGTGATGACAAGTCTTCAGCCACCAAACTCAGTGAAGGGGATCCGAAGCTTTTTGGGTCATGCAGGTTTCTACAGGCGGTTTATTAAGGACTTCTCCAAGATCGCTAGGCCACTTACATGTCTGCTGTGTAAGGAGACAAATTTTGTGTTTGATGATGAGTGTTTGGCAGCGTTCCACATGATCAAGGAGGCCTTGATTAGCGCCCCGATAGTCCAAGCTCCCGACTGGGAGTTGCCTTTTGAGATCATGTGTGATGCAAGCGACTACGCAGTGGGAGCAGTCCTTGGACAGAGGAAAGACAAGAAACTCCATGTCATATACTATGCTAGTAGGACATTGGACGATGCTCAAGTGAGATACGCAACAACTGAGAAAGAGCTTCTAGTTGTGGTATTTGCCTTTGAGAAGTTCATATCATACTTGGTTGGGTCTAAGGTTGTGGTGTACACGGATAATGCTGCGTTAAGGTATCTACTTGCCAAGAAAGATGCCAAGCCAAGACTTCTGAGGTGGATACTGCTACTGCAAGAATTTGATTTGGAAATCAAGGATAAGAAAGGCATTGAGAATGGAGTGGCAGACCATTTGTCAAGACTGAGAATTGAGGATGGAATTCCTCTAGATGACTATCTCCCTGAGGAGCAGCTAATGGCTTGCAAGGCTGTTAATGATGCTCATGATACAAGAATGAAGATTGAGGAAGTGAACTCTATTGAAGACAAGGAACCGTGGTATGCTGATATAGTCAATTTCTTAGCTGTTGGGAAAGAACCACCAAGCCTCGATAGCTACCAAAGAAAGAAGTTCTTTAGAGATGTCAACATGTACTATTGGGATGAGCCTTACCTCTACACTTTGTGCAAGGATCAGCTCTATAGAAGGTGCATAGCTGATAAAGAAGTGGGAGGCATTCTCCTACATTGCCATGGGTAAAATTATGGTGGTCACTTTGCCACCTTCAAGACGGTTCAAAAGGCTCTACAAGCTAGGTTTTGGTGGCCTACAATGTTCAAGGATGCCCAAGAGTTCATTACTAAGTGTGATCCTTGTCAGAGAAAGGGGAATATCAGTAGAAGAAATGAGATGCCTCAAAACCCCATCCTTGAAGTTGAAGTGTTTGATGTGTGGGGCATTGATTTCATGGGACCCTTCCCATCCTCTTACGGGAATAGCTACATTTTAGTAGCTGTGGATTATGTTTCCAAGTGGGTAGAAGCAGTGGCGAGTCCAACTAATGACGCCAAGGTTGTAATAAAGCTGTTCAAGAGCATTATCTTCCCAAGATTTGGAATCCCGAGGATTGTGATCAGTGATGGAGGCTCACACTTCATCAACAGGCTATTTGAGAGCCTTTTGAAGAAGTATGGAGTGAAGCATAAGGTTGCAACACCATATCATCCTCAGACAAGTGGCCAAGTTGAAGTGTCCAATAGGCAAATCAAGGCTATCCTAGAGAAGACTGTAGGAGCTTCAAGGAAAGATTGGGCTAAGAAACTTGATGACGCACTGTGGGCGTACAGAACCGCTTTCAAGACTCCATTGGGCACTACACCATTCACCATGCTGTATGGTAAGTCATGTCACTTACCGGTGGAGGTGGAATACAAGGCCATGTGGGCTGTCAAGTTGCTGAACTTTGACATCAAGACCGCAACTGAGAGGAGGTTGATTCAGCTGAATGAACTTGACGAGATACGGCTTGAGGCTTTTGAGAGCTCGAAGATCTATAAGGAGAGGACCAAGCTTTTCCATGATAAGCTGATCCAGAGGAAGGAGTTCAAGGAAGGAGATCTTGTGTTGCTCTTTAACTCCCGGCTGAAACTCTTTCCCGGGAAGCTCAAGTCTAGATGGTCGGGACCGTTTAGAGTGAAGGAGGTGAGACCATATGGAGCAGTGGTACTTTTGGGAAAATCTGATGAAGAGTTCACGGTCAATGGCCAAAGACTCAAGCATTACTCCGTCTCAGAAGCAATAGATGAGGGAACTTCCATTCCACTCTCTAGCCCTCCCTCAGCCTGAGATTACGGTTTGCAAAGTCGAGCTTAACGACTTTAAATAAAAGCGCACTTGGGAGACATTCCCATGTTTATCCTTGTACATACGTCTTTTGCTTGTTATTTTTGATGTTTTGCTTTGAGTTTGTCAGGTTTTGGCTTAAGGATGAGGTTGTAGATCAGTTGGGGTTGAGAAAAGGCCGCGGAGATGAACAAAAATGGTGCATGAGCCAATATCGGGTTCCGTATCGGTTGGCCAGGCCGATACGGTTCTGGTAAAAATAATCCGAGGCTCCATATCGGTCCCCGTATCGGTTTGCCAGACCGATACGGGATACAACAGGAAAAACCGAGAGTTGATATCGGTCCCCGTATCGGTTGGCCAAGCCGATACGGGTCTTCGGAGTGAACAGATATCGGTCCCCATATCGGTTGGCCAGACCGATACGGGATGCATGAATTAAATCTGAGAGTTAATATCGGCTGGCGTATCGGTTGGCCAGGCCGATACGCCCTTCGCCCGGGTAAGTCAATCCGATTCTAAACCGATTTCAAACCGGTTCTGACCGGATTTTAACCCAAAAATCGATTTCTTCCCCTTATTTTCTCCTCCCCACAAGCGCTTCTTCCTCTCTCTTGGCTTCTCTTGCGATTTCAACAAAGAGTTTTCCAAGTTCTTCCAACTCACTTTTCTCTCTCAAATCTTCACCAAATTTTGAATTTTCAAGTGCTATATTCAAGGTTTTCAAAGCTCTATCACTTTCTCTCGTTCTCTACCACCATCCTTCATCACAAACCAAGGTAAAGCTCTCAAACTTTCTCAAGATTTTCGGATTGAGAAACCCGGAAATTTTGAACTAGATTTTTTTGGGTTGATGATGGTTGATATTGCTTGAATTCCTCCCCAATATGTGTTTGAATGAATGCCCATGGCCAATTTCGCCCTAGGAGTGAATGAATTTGATCTTTGGTGAATTAGGGTTCTTGAGGATATTGAATTCCAAAAATTTTGGGGGTTTTCTAATTGGATGGTTTCTAATGATGCATTGGATTGTTAAAAACTTAACTTTGTGATACTAATTGATTTGGATGAGTTTTGTTTCACAAAAGTTTCAAATATGTGCATTGAGAACCTTTGGTTCATGAGATTGTTGAATTGCTCAAGAAAGTGATTGATTTGCTTGTACATTGTGCTTATGCTGAGCTCGAATTGGGTTTGGTTAAGACGCTTAAGCTTGTTTACTGCGTTGAAGTTGAAAAAAAAAAGTATGCAATTGTTAAGCTCCCACAATTGTTGATCATCAATGCTTTAAGCTCTTAGTGATTGTGTTGATAGACTGTGCGATGTACTTATTCGTTCTTTGAGTTGTCTTTTGTAGGACAATGACAAGGAAGAGAGCCAACCCGAGACCCAACCCAAAGGCACAAGAGCCGGTACAAGATGTGGGAACCTCATCAAAAGGGAAAGGGGTTGCAGTTGAGGAAGAGGTACACGAGGCCCCAGGGAAAGTGATTCAGAACCCACAAAAGTACTCCGCTTCTGAGATGTGTGACAAGCTGGAGGGGATACCGTTTTGGCCAACCCGATACCCTCACACCCCGACACTTTCTGCACTTGGACTGCTTGATGACTACAACGAGATTGTAGAGAACATGGGCCTTAAGGAGTTCTTCAACCTCGCAAGTGACTCCTACCAAAGCTCAGCATGTTAATTCCTCTCATCCATGAAGGCAACAGTCAATATGAGAAGAGCAGCTTTAGCAGGGGAAGTGAGTAGGGGAAAGATTGATTTCCAAATGGGTAAGAAGAAGCTTAGCATGACATATGAGGACATCGCTGCTGTCTTTGACTTTCCGGAGAATGGTGCTCAGTTGGGGACTTTTATCCCTATCGATAAGGACGACCTCGAGGGTGTTTGGCGGATGATAGCTGATGGGCCATTTAAGCTGGGAGGTATGAAAGCTGCGAGGATCAGACACCCGGCCATTAGATACGTGCACAAGGCATTAGCTCACACTTTCTTTGCTAGGAAGGAGGCAAACCAAGTCCACGAACAGGAAATGAAGATGTTGTACATTGGGCTGCAGCCCCTCCTGCTCACTTATCCCAACGGTCAGCCAATACCACCGGTTGAGCGCCTCCCAAGCTACACTTCCATTCTGATAGAGTAGTTTGTTGTCCACCGAGAGTGGGCTATGTCAGTTAGGGACTCTAGTCCGAAGTTCAGTATGGCTGGTCTGATCACGCCGTTGCTTGTGAAAAAGAAGGTAAAACTGGAAGGAAGTCTGAATGAGAAGACATTTGGGGC
Organism: Orychophragmus violaceus; assembly: GCA_030180135.1. Taxonomy (NCBI): domain Eukaryota; kingdom Viridiplantae; phylum Streptophyta; class Magnoliopsida; order Brassicales; family Brassicaceae; genus Orychophragmus; species Orychophragmus violaceus. Next base: position 40,317,320 of record CM058232.1, read on the forward strand.
GCCTACACCAGTGGCATGGCTGGATGTCCAGCACCTTACCCGAACTCACTACCTCGCATCCAGGCCGCCTCCAGAGCGCCATCTCTACCGGATGTGCTCGGGTACTTCCCATGAAGAAGGGTATCTCCTCCCAAACCCCGACATTACAAGCTTTGCCAACAGAGCTAATATCAGATTTTTACCGGGAGTGGAGCATGTGTTTGGACCTCACGGGTCACAGAGAGCGACTGCAGCAGAACATGATACTTCTGACGTACCTGCTGGGGTGTATGGGCTGCACAAATACCTATTCAAGCCTCTAGACGATCCTATCCCGAACAAGACAGTCAGAGCACTGAGGGACCAGAACCAGGACCTCCAGAGGCAGAGCAAATGGCACGGTAGAAACATTAAGAAGATGGCTTCCTGCTTGAAGAAAGTGACCAAGGTTCTTAAGATGATTGTGGGGAAGAAGGACAAGAGTAGCGCTGCGGAACAGGCCTCCACATCCCGAGAGGATCAGGCTGGTGTAGATGAGGAAATTCAGGCAGCTACTGAGGAGGTGATAGCTGAGGCAAATGACTTGGTTGAGCAGGCTGAGTTGGAGCAGGGCAGGTACTCGGTTGCTGGACACGAGACATCAGGATCTGCACGCATGGCCCATGACTCCTACTATGAGGACCCTCACCGCCACTCCACTCGCGAGGACAGAAGGAAGAAGAGGAGAGCCATGAGGACACCTTCCTGCTCCTCATCAAACCCGACTTACTCCATGGGGGACTCATCACCTCCGTACCTCCACTACTAGCCAGGTTACACTCCACCTTTGTACATAGTTCTCTTCTTTCTTTTTGTTTGTTTTTTGTGTGTTTTCGGTCTTTCTTCCTCGCTTAGATCACACAAGGGACCGTGTGATTTAAGTTTGGGGGAGAGACCATTTACTAATCTTGAGTCTCATGCATTCACTTATGGCATAGAAAAATTCAAAAAAAAAATTAAAAAAAAAATTCAGAAAATTTTCACAAAAAGAAAGCATCTAGTTGCAATAGCATCTTAGGATCGAGTCTAGTTGCATCATATAGGGCATGCATTGGGAACAATGATTTGATTTCCTTGTAAGGTTCAATTGGGTTAAACTTGTTTCACACGCTAGCTTTATGCTAGATAGACCACACTAAAGTTGTAACTCGAGAATCGCTTTGAAAGCCAGAACGAACCATACTTGGATAACTTGCTTTGAAACTTGATTTGATGCTGAAACTTTTGTGATTTGAAGCTAGCTCCATCTAAGTGAGAACTTTAATTGAATAATCTAATTATCCTTGTTCATGCTTTGTGTGATAAACTCATGGGTACCCCCAAAATATTTGAGCAAGCTTATCCTTTCTACCCCTCTCTACTTGCTCGAATAGATTTCCATACCTTTCACCACCTTTATTTCAAACCCCAAACACTATCTTGAGTGGTAGGCCTATTTGGAACAAGCTCGGTAAAAAGTGTTGAGTATGAGGCGACTAGGAGAAATTTCCATTATAGATGCAAGCTCTTCATCTTTGGCTTTGCAATAGGCTAGAGTTTAAGTTTGGGGGAAGATTTGGGAAAGGAAAAAGAGGGTAAAAAGAAGAAAGAAGTTTGAATGGGATCAAGGTTTATTGGTAAACAAAAGAATGAAAGCTCTTATGTGTTTTGAAAAAGAAAGTGTCTCAAGTTTTGTAACGAAAAGAAGCCAATGTGCTCACCAAAAGAGAAAGTTTGTAAAAAGAGACCAAAGAAAAGAAAAGTTTGAGCTGATTTGAAAAGAGTAAAGTTACCAATGTTTTCAAAGTGTTTTGAGTGATCCTTTGGGGTTCTTGGGAAGTTTTGTATTGTGAAAGAAAGAAAAGGCATCAATAGTCTTGAAAAGGGGTAGAACTCATTTAGGAGGGTTTAGACTAGGAGTTGAAGTTCTTGGGGTATGGGTAGATGGGAATCTATCCTAGTATGCACCAATTACCTCTAACTCTTAGCATTTTACTATAGCTTGTTCATATTTCCTCCGAGAGAACCTAAATGATTGTGGAGAAGCCTTTCTTTCAGTTGAGACCATTTTTGTCTCAAGACCTTGTCCCTTAAGCCAAATGAGTTTGATCACATTGCTTTGAATAAGGATTCACTTGAAAAATCTAATGAATGTCAAGGAGCTAGTGGATTTGAATGCTTGTGTAGGTTGAAGGTTAAGCTAGAAGTTTTGTTTTGATGAGTATGGCTATATCCTTGGAGTAGGCTTTTCTCGGTTGCACTTTGGTTGTATAGACTTGAAACTTGTTGAAGCTTGATTGAACCTTTGGATATGAGTTCCCACCTTCAAACCTTTTCCCCAACCTGTTGTGATTGACTAATGCTTGCTTGTGGACAAGCAAGATTCAAGTTTGGGGGAATTGATATTCATATATTTTCATGCATTTAGGCTTGTATATAGTTCTTGTTTTGACTTCTTTTCTCCATCATTCATACCATTTTGTCGAGTCATTGTCACATCTTGAGTCTAGAGTTGTTTAGGATTAGGATTAGGCATTCTAGGCTTGCATTTGGAGTGTTTCTTGTGTTTTGCAGGTGAATGGAGGCATCTAGGAGCATTGGTGAGCTTGGAAGTGGAGTCTTGAGCTCAGAAGACCAAGGAAGAGCCAGCGAAGTACCATATCGGCCTGAGTATCGGCCAGGCGGGCCGATACGACCCCTCGTCAAAATCCCGGAGAACCATATCGGCCCCAGTATCGGTCCACCCAACCGATATGGACTCTCGGATTAATTTTCGAGACTTCATATCGGTTCACATATCGGTCAGGTGGACCGATATGCTCCCACCCAGATTTAATCCGAGACTTGGTATCGGCTCACATATCGGTCCACCTGACCGATATCGTCCCCAGATTTTCACTTGGATCCGGGTCAACACCCGGTTTGTTCCGGGTTGACCCGGCTCGCACCCTTTACACTATTTAAGCCAAAAACCTATTTCATTTTGTTTCTTAAGCAGTTTTTGATGTTCTAAACTCTTTTGTAAGAACATATTGGATTCTTTTGATTAATCTAGCACTTATCTTGTTATTCCATCAACAAATCTTTCAATCTCCCACTAATCTACCATGATCAACTCTATTCCTATGAGTTTTGTTGATCTAGCTATGATTAGTGAGTAGTTCTCCATAGGCTTGTGGGTTTGGTAGGACTAGGTTGAGTAGGGGTGATCAATAGGATTCTAGTAGTTAAATGTTAAAATCTCATCTAGCAAAGTGCGCTTAATGCCTAATTAATCTTGATCACATTGATTAGGATGTTTAGAATTTCTTGTTCACAACATGTTCGATGAAATTCCAGTGTTTAGCTTTGTTAGGACTTTCATATTCTAGCACATGAAAATGTATGTCTAGAGTGATTGGTTGCTAATTGGAACCTGTTTGAATGCTCGTTTGATTTTGATTCACAAATGATGATTTGTTCTTGAGTTAAGATTAAATGAAGAATTGGTATTAAGAGATTAAGCTGATTTACATGGTGTGTTCCTTGCTAGGAGATTAGCTTTTAGAAGTTTGAATTAGGATTCCTTGATCATCCCGAGTCACCTATCCGTTGACCCTTAACCTTGAGCCTTATTCTTCCTATTGATTGAATCGTTTGTTTATTTGCTTTTTGTTTGCTTCGATCTGATTTGTTTTGTTAGGATTGTTAGGAATTATAAACCAAAATTGTTTGATTTGACTCTGAAGGATTAGTATTTGCTTGTTGGTTTTATCCGTCCCAGAATAGGTTCGATACCTCAAAGCTACTACGATAAGCTTGAGGAATTGGTACCTCAAAGGATTGCAAAATCTTAGTTATCAATTTGACAAGATTTGTGCCACCACAAGGCTGAATGGTGTGACTGACGATGGGTTGAAAATGCGTCTCTTCGTCTTCTCTTTGGCAGACAGAGCTAAGGATTGGGAAAGCACTATCCCTCCAGGATCCATCACTACCTGGGGAGACCTGAAGAAAGCTTTCCTGAAGAAGTTCTTCTCACCTACTAGGACTGCCCGTTTTCGCAGTGAGCTATCCGGGTTTGTGCAGCGCAACAATGAGAGCTTCGCTGAAGCTTGGGAGTGGTTCAATAAGCTCACCACTCAGTGCCCACATCATGGTTTCACCAAGGAAACACTACTCAGCAACCTCTACCGCGGAGTGCTTCCTAGAATGAGGGCAATGCTAGATTATTGCAGCAATGGACATTTGCACTCCGGTGAGCAATACAGAAGCAGCCGGCAATAGCCAAGACTCTATCGCCTCTTCCAAGGAGGTACAGTTGCACTCCGGTGAGCAATACCGTCTCCCTGCCCAAAATCCCTAACTGCAATCCTACACCGTATGTGAGGGATTATCCACCTCTGCAGCACCGGCTCAAACATTTTATAGGTCCCCGGACAAAAATTAAAATAGGCCCCCTAAAATCAAATCTCAATATTTGGTAGAAAGTGTTGAGAATTACAAAAAGAAGACGAACAATTTTTTTATATATATATCAGAAACGTAAAAGGAACCACGTAGAACAAGTTAATTAATAAGAGCATGTACATCCATGCATCCCCTTCAGGGTTCTTAACTATTTTTTTATTATTATTTTTTTTTGAAAGATGGAAAAAAAAAATCAAAAATCAAAAAAAAAGGAACCAATAAGAAATCGACACGTCAGCATGAACAGTGTATAATCGGTTCTTAAATAAGGATTGGTTCCTAAACAGTTTTTAAAAATAATATTTTTTAATCTTTCTACCTAAAAACTCGTGCCAAGAACCCCCTAAAAACCTTTGATGTACATGGTCTAACAAACCCCTATCATGAGTCCAATGTTTCCGTCTGTTTTAGTTAAAAGGCTTATTTAAAAAAAGAAATTTGATATGTGCAGCCCAAGTAATTTTTCTTATTGGTTAGTAAAAAAATAATAAAAATTTGTGTAAGGTCTAAATTTCTTGAAGTTTACTTTTGTGGTAGGACCCCATTTTAATTGAACTCCCATTAATTTAGGAAAAAACTAAGTGCTTCATGTTATTTCCCAAAAAAAATATAATGTACATAACCAAAAAAAAAAAATAGTTAACGAGGAAAACAAATTGTGGGCCCTTTTCTCTGTGTGCCCCGGGGCAGTGCACTGATTGTCCTCCCCTTTGAGCCGGCACTGCACCTCTGATGCACCTGTTCCAAAGCTCTCAATCTCAACCTACACTGAGTCAACCTCGCGGGTCTCCGGAGTCTTTGTCTCGAACAACAACAGCAATGTCTGAACAACGAACGTGTCCACTTAATCATAAAAGTTCACAACCTTCAACGTCTCAACCTCGCATGTCTCTAGAGCCTAGCACTGAAAGATCTTTACCGTCTCAACCTCACTCTTCTCAACATTATCAAGCGCCTCCCCAACCGCCGTCTCAAGCTCTGAAATCCCATTCTGACGGCGAGGAAGAAGTGATAGGTGAAGGATTTATCCTGTCGAATCTTTCTGAATATCAGTTGGCTCTTCTCAATGCTCTTCTCATGATGCCAAGGTGGGAGGAATACACCACAGTGTTGTCTCCTTCAGAAAAGCCAAACACAACATGGTATGTTTTGCTTTTTACTTGTTTTTATTTGTTTCTCACTATTGAATTCCTCTTTCTTTTTGGTGTTTTGAATATTGAATCCAATTTGTCATGAATGTTGTTATGTTTTGCTTTTTACTTGTCTCGTGTTGTTATTATTTTATATGCTGAGACTGTTACTTTCTATTTCTTGTCGTGGATTGTTGTTATGCTATAGACATTCTATCTTTTTTGAGACTTTCTTTGTATAGACATATCTATATCGTGATTGTTGTCATGAATGTTGGATTGAATAGGACACGAACGATTAAAAGGCATATTGGTTCTCTTAATTATTTGCATGTTCTTATCTGCTCATCAAACATGAATGCTGGTCTCATAGAATGTACTATTACGAATGATATATCTAGTCAATTATGGATAATTCGGGACAAAATGGAGGTTTATGGTTTATCTATGGTTATCTTTGAGTTTATATGATGGTTTATTGGGTAAAGTTTCAAGTGAACAAACTATGGTTATGACAATAGATTTGGGAAGATTGCTATGTAGGAAATGTTGTATGATCATGGTTTTTTATGTCCCATTTTGGTTCGATAAATTAGTATTTTGTGTTTTTGCGGACTCGTGGCTTGACTTTATGAATCTGGTGAACATGGACTTCTAGGAAGAAGAATCTACATAACTTTCTTGTATGTGTTTTGAAATTGCATATGCATATCTTTTCTGTTTTGAAACTGCATATGCGTTTCTGTTTGAAATTTCTGATTGGTTTTATATGTTCTTTGTGTTTGTTTCTTGTATGTCTTAGTCTAAGTTTTTGTTTCTTATTTGTTTGAATGTGCCTTACTTCTGCCTTGATGGTTTGTTTCTAACTTTGTAGGTTTGATTGTGACAAGTCGTCATTGACCCAAAAGATTACTAAAGTCTTCACAAAAAAAGTTTGATGGTCCCTATTACAGCTAGACTTGGGTGCTACGGGATAGACAAGAACGTTACTTTGTTGAATCTGCGGTTAGCTTCTCTCATTTTTAACCTTTTTGGGTTTTATTGACTTTGATAACTAACTCTTATCTACTATATTGTTCATGTAGAAAACCCACACATGGGATCCTTTAATAACCGGTGTGGTTCAACAAAATTTTGAGAGTATATGTCAAAAACGGATGAAGGATATGTTCAGCACTGCAAGGACCTTGCGAGAGAAACCAAAGTGAATTAAGAATACTATAGGGACATAGATGATTTCTTACTTGAACAGTGATGCAGCTAAAGGGAAGAGTAACACCACTTCTGAGGTTCGGTTGTCTGACCATGGAGGTGTTGGAGCTCACGTTTACTTATCCGAGCTGAAGTCTTACTTTCAAATCAAGAAGAAATGGTAAGTTACTACTGAGTATTCAATCTCTTCATTCAATAGTTTCTGTTATCCTTGTCATTAATCTTTTTTGTTTATAATGACAGAAAATAGAGTTAGGAAGACTGGTGAGTCTTGGTGAGTTTTTCATCAAGACTCATACAAAACCGATGGAATGTTAATTGATCGAAAGGCGCATACAGTGGAAAAACGTTATGAGGAGAATTTGGAAGCCAAGTTGGCTAACCTCGAGGACTTAGAGACTTCAGATAGTACTTCAGGGGAGTGAAAGCTAACCATAGACGAGGAGAACGAGATATTTTTGAAAGTTGTCCTCTTCTTGTTTGCCATTTCTGTTTGACTTCTACTTTGAGTTGTTTAAGATTTGATGATATTAACTATGTCTGAGCTGTGAGAATTGATGATGTTTTTTTTTTTTTTGCACTCCACTTTCACAAATGAAAAAGGAACTCCTTATGGAGTTGGAAGCTACGCACAGTCACACGTTAACAGGAAAGAGGAAGCACTTGGAAAGCTTTTCTTCATTCAGCAGTCGGCCACAACAACTGGAAGAAGCTAAACGGAAAATAGAAGAACAAGCAACTGCAAACGCGGCAAATGCTGCTCGTGAGGAAGAGCTCAAGCGAGTTTCAGCTGCCTAACAAGCCAAGATCAACAAGTCGACATTGGTTAAAAGGTATTTGTCTGAAATTGATCCAATATTCTTTGATTTTCTTGCTGCTAATCCTGCTTCAAGCCGCATCAATCCATATCCGCAGAATTCCGCTGCTGCACCTGAGTATCCTCCCACCACTGACCCATATGTTTCACTATGTCTCAACTCTTTTTCAGTTTTTGAACTTATCTCTAATGGTTGTATATGTTAACCATTGGAGTTTATAATCATTTTGTGAACCAATTAGTGAATTATATGTATAACTGGATGTGTATTATGTTTTTAGTTTCAACTTTATTTACCTTGCTTGAGTTTTGAATTATAATAGAAAACATAATTCAAATTAGCAAGTTGGATGATAAAATGCAATACCAAATTGAATACAAAAGCAGTACCAATTGGTGAATCTGTTGATCAATACAGTTGTAAAGGAGTTACAACTCAGTCGTAAAGTAGTAGAAACGTAGTCGTGAAATGGTTAAAACCCCTATTTTAATGATCAAGTTAGTCACTCCTCAGTCGCTAGATTACTCATAAAATTTTCGTAAAATTTAGCGACTGAATCACGACTACTCGTACATAACTACACAACTATACTATTACTATGGCTTAGTCGCAACGTAGACGTATAGGTAGTCGCCAAACAATCATAAAACATTACAACGATTTTACAACTGCCATGTGTGTAACACCCCCGGCCCAGACTACGGACAATAGCCGAACCGGAAGTGCCACAAGATGATAGCCGGAGACATTTGAAAATGCAAGACGTAGGGTAATACAGAATGTGACTCAAAGGGCATTCTTTTCAAAAGACTGTTTATTGCAATGCAAACAAAAGTTTCACCTTAAAAACCTAGTCTCCTCCTTGCTTTTCGATCTAACAATGATCTCAAAGCCCTTCTAGATTCACCCTTAACACCAAGTGTAATTCTCTCATAAGAACTCTCTCTTGTTAAAAGCAATCTCTCCTTCTAAAGCGCACCATACACAGATGTCCTACATGATCTATTTATACTTATAGATCATCGTACAATTTTCTTATTTCTTTTGACATATTTCCTAAACTCTCTTAGGCATATTTCCATTTTTCTTCATCTCGCTAAAAGCATATTTTCCTAAAATCTTTTAGGTGCTCATCCTATGAGTATCTTCACTGATCTTCATATCCAGCTCAGCTACTCATCTTTAGGTTTGTCCTCGTCATCTTCTTGTCCCTAGTATTTCCATATCTCTTCGTTCCAGCTCACGCTTTCTATCGTTGACTTAGTCACTGTTGCACATGCTGGTTGACTCAGCCGCTGTTGTAGCTCATGCTGTATTTCAATGCTTCTTCAATCTCCCCCTTTTTAGCTTGTATGACTCTCAAGTACCTATACTTCAACAAAACTCATACACACATATAGCCGAAGCAGAAAAATACTGTTTATCAAGCACTCACTCATTCTAATCCAGAATTGTACTCCTTAAGCAAAACATGAGTTCAACATTAAAAGACAGAACAAAGAGTTTCATCATCCAGAGTGACTACAAAACAAGTGACCACAAAACAAAACAAGAACTCCCCCACAAAGTAAACTCCCCCAAAATCCAAACTCCCCCATAATCCTAAGTCTCCACTTAAGCATCACTCGAGGTCATCTCATCTGAGTCATCATCCCCTGTGCCAGCAGTAGACTCCTCATCGTGATCTGACTCATCAACCTCTTCAGTTTCTCCCCCTGCTTGAGAGCATACAAGTTAAAAAATCTTATATCTAAGTAATTTTCATCGAGAAGGTAATCGAAAACTTACCTTGAATTCTGTCCCGTAGATGAAAGACTACATCACTCAGGTTCTGAATCCCCTCAGCTATGTCCTTTAGAGCAGTTTGTACAGAGAGTTGATCTATTGAGGTTTTAATCGGCATTCTGACTGAACCAAGTTGCAGAATTTCCACAGATTTCTCTACAGGTGATGCAGAGGCCTGTGAGCGACCTACTGTACGAGATGTTGAGCCTATCTTGCGTTTACCAGATGCAATTTCCTGTCTCTTCTTCTCAGCCTCTTTCTTAAGAAAGGCTTCACCACTTCGAGGATCCTTCTTGTATAGCACAGGACCTACAAGTTCTTCTCCATCAAATGTTCGAGGTGGATGCTGTGATTCGAGAATTGCTGAGATGATTCTTGGGAATATCAGCCAACGTCGATCATTCTGCGGATCAGTGGTAAAGCTCATCACCTGTTTGTACACAAGTTTCCCAAGGTCAATCCGGATTCCATGAGCTATCTTGTAGATCAGCCTTGTTCTGTCTTCAGATATGTGGTTTTTGTGGGTAGATGGGAACCAGTTTGTAGCAACCAAGATAGTCAGTGCGGCGTATTTTGGGGGAAGATCAACAGATTTCATCCTTGCCCATGTCTTCTTCTGGCCTTGAGTGAGATACTTAGCAATTGAATCAGCCGAAACTCCATCAATCTTTGCATCATTCTTGATTTCATTATTGCTCAAAGGTTCCATATCTAGACATGCATTGATATGAGCTGGTGAGAACTCATACATTCGCTTCCGTAAGAAAACACGTACCCCATTTTCAGTACCGTCAGCACTTGATTCCGGCAGATTAGTGTAGAACTCTTTCACAATTTCAGGGATAAAACTGACTAACCCATCAACAGAATTTCTCAGCATTCCTATGTTTATCAGACCAAGATATCCCCACTTATCGGTTTCATCAAAATCTACTACCCGTTCAGCAAAGATTCGACGATCTTTGAATAGTGCATACCTTGCTTTAACTTTGCGAGATGGAAATCGCTTGGAGACAAAAGGTTTGACTCTGGTTTTTCCTGAACCACCAGTTGTAGCAGATGTCCCAACCTTGACAGCATTGTTCTTCTTGGGCTTCGTCTGCACTGACTTCTGTACTTCAGATCTTTCAACACGAGCCTTCTTGATAATAGGCATGGATCCTGTCTGCTTTCGAGCTTTCCTCTTCTTCGGTCTGGAAGCTTCTTCAGTTTGAGTGTTTAGTTCAGAATGTTCAGCACCACAGGTGGCTACACTCACTGGATTTGCCACAACTATAGCTAACTCACCTAAACCCTCGACTGCATCTTTCTCCTTCTCTCCTATTTCCTCCAGATTTCCTTGATCATCTAAACGTACAGATTCAGCTTCCTTGTTACCCTCTTTTGGTGACTCTGTGGTTTTGATTTCTTCGGTTTCAGGATCAGATGGATCTTTTGGGGGCTGACCTTCTGGAACAGAGCCACGGCCTGACTCAGCTTCGTCATCTCCTTTTTGCTGGGCCAGATTTTCATCAATTGGTTCTGTGACCGCGACTTCTTGGGCTGTTTCGAAAGAGTTGGAGCTGGTCTGTTTGTGTTCACCCAGAATTTGATCAGAGACACGGTTAGGGTTTCTGGGTGGTGGAACTTCCTCATCGGAGCTGGAATCATCAATTCGCTGCGGCGGTTTCTGTTCAGATCGAGCTTGAGTCGAGTGTTGATTTGAGCTAGCACCCACTTTACCTCGTCTAGTCACATGAACCATGATTTTTGACCGATTGAAGCAGAAGAATCTTTGGAGTGAGGAAGGAAGAGCCAAATTTCATCGGAATTTCTAAGAGATGGATTTCCTTTTTCCCTTTCTCTCTCCTTTTAAGAGCTTGAAACAAAATCTGTATCAAATATCTAGTCGCCTTTTTGCATGCGATTCTATTGGAAAAATATTTGAATTTTAAAATTCAAATCTCTTTTCCCTTTTTATGCCCAAAATCTCGGATATGGTTTCTTGTCGCATCAACTCTGTACTGATCTAAACCATCCATCATGTTCACTGAACCGGTCGATTAGTTTAACACTTATGCATCATCAATTTATATCAACCACATTCAAGTCTGTCACCAATGGGAATTATTCTTGAGTAACTTGACTACATTTGTACTAAAGCAACTAGCATTTTAGTTAGAAAAACGTGTACCTTTTTTTTTTTGGGTTTTCTTACCAATGTTGTGTGTGTCAGGAACTGACACAGCACATGACTCAGTCTTTGCCTCTTGCTCATATGATTCCTGCATCTGGCCATCATTCTTCCAGTGGCTAGCTTTCACACTTTTATGCATTTATCTTATCTCACAGCAGTTTTCAACCTTTATCCTTCAAGTGAGATTTGCCACACATACAATTTTTTTTTTTTAGTAGCTGAGTTTTTCTTGGAGTTGAATCCATCACTTGACTTCTCAGGATATCAACTCCTATTTTTCTCTCTGGATTTTTGGACCTCACTTGAGAAACCTGTACTGGACATGAGACAAGACGGCACAATAGGCAGCTCTTTTCCACTAGAGTTCTTGACTCCAAAACAAATCAGAACTTGAGGTACTACATGAGTCAGTGCTTGTGCCAGCCCTGCAGACTTTTACATCTCACAAACACCGATTGAGTTTCTTAAGGTAATAAATCAGTTAAAATTAAGAGGTTTTGTAAAGAAATCAGGTAGTTGCAAATCAGTAACTATGTATTCAACCACTACCTGTTTTTCCTCCACTAGCTCTCGAATGAAGTGGTGTCTTATATCAATGTGCTTGGTTCTAGAATGTTGAACCGGATTCTTTGAGATGCTTATAGCACTCTTGTTGTCACAATGAACAAGAAGTCGTCCTGAATCGATACCATAGTCAGCTGACATGTGTTTCATCCATATAAGTTGAGCACAACAACTACCCATTGCAATATATTCTGCTTCTGCAGTAGATAATGACACATAATTTTGCTTCTTTCTCATCCATGCAATTAGATTGTTTCCTAAGAAGAAACATCCTCCACTTGTGCTCTTCCTGTCATCCAGACTTCCTGCCCAGTCAGCATCACAGTATCCAACTAGATGTTTATTGGATCCTTTTGAATACCAAATCACTAGATTGATTGTTCCCTTGACGTACTTGATGATTCGCTTGACTGCCTCAAGATGGGACTGCTTTGGTTTAGCTTGATACCTTGCACATATTCCCACGCTTAGACACAGGTCTGGTCTACTAGCTGTAAGATATAGAAAGCTTCCAATCATTCCTCGATACAGCTTTACATCCACGTCTGCTCCATCAGCATCTTTTGATAACTTGGTTGTAGTACTCATCGGTGTTCTAGCTTCTTTACATTGGTCTAGCTTGAATCGACTCAAGATAATTTTGGCATATGTACTTTGAGATATGAATATGCCATCACTGTTCTGTCTGACTTGCAAGCCCAGAAAGTACTTAAATTCTCCTACCATACTCATTTCAAATTCTTGAGTCATGTCTTGTACGAACGTATCCACAAGCTTTTGAGATGTGCCTCCAAAGATTATGTCATCAACATAGATCTGAACTATGATAATTTCATTTGTTTTCTCCAACACGAAGACAGTCTTGTCTACACTTCCTCTTGTATATCCTTTTTCCAGAAGGAACCTTGTGAGTCGCTCATACCAAGCCCTCGGAGCTTGTTTCAACCCATATAAGGCTTTCTTCAACTTGTACACATACTCAGGATTGTGTGCATCCTCAAATCCTTTTGGTTGTTCTACATCAACTTCCTCTTGAAGGAAACCATTCAAGAAGGCACTCTTCACATCCATTTGATAAACGGTGAAGTTCATGATGCAAGTCATTCCAAGAAACAGTCTAATTGACTCAAGTCGTGCAACAGGAGCGAATGTCTCCTCAAAGTCGACTCCTTCTATCTGAGAGTATCCCTGAGCCACAAGCCGTGCCTTGTTTTGCACAACTATTCCATTCTCATCAATCTTGTTTTTAAAGATCCACTTGGTGCCTACAACATTGACTCCATCAGGTCGTGGTACAAGTTCCCATACATCATTACGCACAAATTGTTCTAGTTCTTGTCCCATAGCCTCGATCCAGAATTCGTCTTCCAAGGCTTGAATGTGTGTCGTGGGTTCTATAACTGAGACAAAACTAGCGAATCGCACCATTTCCTTGAAATCCAGATGAACTTTTCTCGTCATTCGTTCATCATTCACATCTCCTAATACTTTTGAGATGGGATGGTTTTTCTGAGTTCTGCTAAGCTTGATTTTCACTGGAGACTTTGTTTCGTCAGTTTGAGTAGTTTCTGAGGTTGTTTCTTCCTCTGCTTTCTCTCCATCAATGGACCTTTGGTGCTCAACCGGTTCTGATTCATTGTCCGATGAATCATCGAGAATTTTCATTTGACATAGATCATCAAACACGACATTTACTGACTCAACAATTGTTCTTGATCTTGTGTTATATACTCTGAACGCTGTGCTTGTTCCTGAGTATCCCAAGAAGATACCCTCATCACTCCTTGAATCAAACTTTCCAAGATGATCTTTGTCATTCAGTACATAGCACTTTCCTCCAAAAATATGAAAGTAGCTCAGATAGGGAGTCTTTCCTTTCCACATCTCGTATGGTGTCATGGTTGTTCCTCTTCTTACATACACTCTATTTATGATGTAGCATGCTGTATTGATGGCTTCTGCCCAAAACCTTAGTGGCACATCATTGCCGTGGATCATGGCTCTAGCCATTTCTTTCAGAGTTCTGTTCTTCCTTTCAACTACCCCATTCTGTTGTGGAGTTCTTGGTGCTGAGAACTGATGAACTATACCATGATCTTCGCAGAACACTTTCATGATTTCATTCTGAAATTCTCCTCCATGATCACTTCTAATCCTTTTAATCCGTCCTTGTTCATTGATCATCTGAAGTGCCCAGATTCTAAAGCTGTCCGTTGTATCTGATTTATCCCGAATGAACCTCACCCATGTGTATCTGGTAAAGTCATCGACTAGAACAAACACATATCGTTTACCTGCTATGCTTTCAACCTGCATTGGTCCCATCAAGTCCATGTGCACTAGATCCAACTTGTGCTTGGTCTGAACATCTGGCACTTTCTTATGCTGAACTTTGACCTGTTTGCCTTTGTTGCATGCTCCACACACCATCTTGCCGACTTCCTTGAGTTGAGGTATCCCTCGGACAATTTCATTCTTGACCAGATTAGTCAAGTTTCTCTCATTCATATGTCCAAGTCGTTGATGCCATAGATGAATGTCATTCTTGGCACTTAGACATCTCGCGCTAAGACAGTTAGAGTTATTTTCCCACATGTAACAGTTATTGCCTGATCTTTTTCCTTGTAGAATGATATCTCCAGTGTCATTCATAGCTTTGCAATCATAGCTTGTGAAACACACCATCAATCCTTCGTCGCATAGTTAGCTCACACTGATCAGGTTTGTCTTAAGACCCTTCACAAGAAAAACATTCATTAGTTTAGGTAAATCTGAGTCAAGTGTTGTACCTTTGCCTTGTATCGCCCCTTGTCCTCCATCACCGAAAGTTACTTTGCCAGATTTGATCACTTTGATATCTTTGAGATGACTCCTTGTCCTTGTCATGTGTCTTGAGCATCCACTGTCAAAGTACCATTGATTTCCATCTTCGGATTTTTCAGTGACATACTGCATCGTATCTGCTTCTCTGAGGTAACCCTTGTACTACTTTTGTCTCATACAAGTCCGCCTTCTTCACCCATATTTGGTATCTGTTTTTGTTCCAGTTGAATCTTCCTAGTTTCTTGAGCTGGCGTATCCTTTGATGAAATCTGTAGCAGTATGCTTTGTAGTGCCCTTCCTTTCCACAGTAGTAGCAGTTTCTTGCTGTTGAGTCATACACTGTTTGCGTTGGGATTGTTGTACTTGCACGCACAAACGTGGGTTTTCCCAAACTGGATCCAGGTCGTCCAGTGTACCCAAGTTCAGATTTTGTGTATTCTGTTCTGCCATAGCTCAGAATTTTATCCAGTTGTTTCGTGCCTGCAAACATGTGTATTTTGCGATGTTGTTGATCTAGTTCTGAGTTCAGCTGATTAGTTGCTTCTTTCTCTTTCTTCAGCATCTGCTCCAATTCTTCTGATTTCTTGGCCAGTGTCAATTTTTCTTTGATTAAATTGACACTTTCTTTACTAATTTTTCGTTCAGTTTCTAGTTCTTCTTTGAGTGACTCAACTTGTGCCTCAAGCCGCTGCTTCTCTTGGATTAGAGCAGTATTTTCTAACCCAATTTTTATGAGAGTATCTCTCACCTCCTTATAACTACTGACCAGATCTATTTCTGTTTCTGAGTCTAAATCAGATTCATTGTCTTCAAGTTCAGCAATGCCAAGGAATGCTACGAAGTTATTAACTTCTTCTTCGTCACTTTACTCATCTGACTCATCATTGTTTACTCCTATCATAGATTTTTCTTGTCTTCGTTTCTGATCATTGACACATTCCAAATGAGTGTGTCCAATTCCTTTGCAGCCAAAGCACTTCATCTCACGTCTTCTGACAGTTGGACATTCACTTTTGAAGTGTCCAAACCCCTTGCATTCATGACACTGCATTTCAGATTTCTTCATAGTTTTCTCTCCATCAGTCGATCTTTTAGTGCTTTTGTACGATCCTTGTCCTTGTTCTACTCTCCTTAGAGCACGATCAAATCTTCTAACTATGAGGCTTACAGGATCTTCTCCCTCGTTTTCTTGGTTGGTTTTTTCTTGAGTGATGAGAGCAACACCTTTGGATTTCTTTGTACCATCCAATTCTAACTCATGAACTTGCAACATACCCACTAGCTCATCAAAACTCATACTCTCAGTGTTAGCCGACATACTTAGAGCTGCTTTGTAAGGCAGGTACTTGGCTGGCAGACATCTTAAGAATTTCTTGACAAGTTTCTTGTCTTTATATTTCTTACCAAGAAATGATTCTTCCTGAGCTAGAGAACTGATTTTGGCGCTGAAATCTGATATTGTTTCATCATCTTCCATTTTTAGATCTTCAAATTTGGTAGCCAAAAGATCTTTTCTTGAATTTTGCACTTTCTCAGTTCCTTCAAAGTGAATTTGAAGAATATCCCATGCTTCTTTAGCCAATTCGCATCCTTATATTAATTCGAACTGTTTCTTGGCAACTCCACAGTGAATCGCAGTTAGAGCTCTGGAGTTGAATTTTGACAACTTTAGTTTGAATTATGTCCATTGTTCCTCTGGTTTGGGTATGTCGACTCCTGCTTCATTCCTCATTGTTGGTGCTTTTCAACCTGATTCAACTGCTTTCCATGCTAGCGGATTGATACCTTTGATTTGTGATCTTGTTCTTGCTTTCCAAAAGCCATAGTTTGTCGCATCCAATATTACTGTAGAGCTGTTGATTAGCTCATTGTAGTTCTCCATTTTTCCGCAGAATCTCACCTATATATATGAGCAACAAGTGTGCGCTCTGATACCAATTGAAAATGCAAGACGTAGGGTAATACAGAATGTGACTCAAAGGGTATTCTTTTCAAAAGACTGTTTATTGCAAAGCAAACAAAAGTTTCACCTTAACAACCTAGTCTCTTCCTTGCTTTTCGATCTAACAATGATCTCAAAGCCCTTCTAGATTCACCCTTAACACCAAGTGTAATTCTCTCTTAAGAACTCTCTCTTTTGTTAAAAGCAATCTCTCCTTCTAAAGCGCACCAAGCACGGATGCCCTAGATGATCTATTTATACTTATAGATCATCGTACAATTGCCTTATTTCTTTGACATATTTCCTAAACTCTCTTAGGCATATTTCCATTTTTCTTCTTCTCGCTAAAAGCATATTTTCCTAAAATCTTTTAGGTGCTCATCCTATGAGTATTTTCACTGATCTTCATATCCAGCTCAGCTACTCATCTTTAGGTTTGTCCTCGTCAGCTTCTTGTCCCTAGTATTTCCATATCTCTTCGTTCCAGCTCACGCTTTCTATCGTTGACTTAGTCACTGTTGCACATGCTGGTTGACTCAGCCGCTGTTGTAGCTCATGCTGTATTTCAATGCTTCTTCAACATTAAGTGCCTAACGTTCAAAGAGGATCCGAACACTAGACAATTAAGGCCTACGACTACCATTCCTCTCGGTCTCGGCCTAAGGCTTGACAACCCGTACCTTGACCTCGAGTTGTGTTAGTTCGGACTAAACTAATATCAGTGGAACCATGGAGTTTAAACAAACACATTTTATTAATATTGTATAGGATCTATTACAAATTGTTACCCAAAACCTTACAACTTTTGGCGCCCAAGTCAAAAATCTTATATAATAAAAACCACCACGATCGCCTAACACTCACAACGCAGAGCTACACTAGTGGCTTAACATCTGAAATTTCCCTCTAGCCCATCTATGGTTACCTGCGAGACGAAAATTGTTTAATGATCAACCATATGGGTTACCCAGTGAGTCCAAAACCCTCTAACATGCATTAGTACCCCAACCCGTCCCCATAGCAGAAGCACAATGAAATAAGCATCTCACAAGCATCAATATGCAATAGCTATATTAAAATAATATGCACAATGCGAAAGCATATAAATAACCATGCAAACCATGACTCCAATCATGAATGCATAAAACGGTCTAGATAAACTAGAATCAACACCATGCAGAGGCCCCAAATGCACCGGCACCACCACACCAAATCTCTCTCGAGACTACTCCCGACCAATCACCACAAAGGTTCATGGCCGGAATCACACCCGAATCCACGGGAATCGTGTCATCACACGATAGTCCGGCCATGGAAGCGACCCAAGTAACCCTCCGAACTCTTCTCCGAATCCACGTAGGACCTCCGAATCCACGGACTACAAAACAGGTGGTGCCGAGAGCATTTACCCAGAGTATCTACACATACTCTAGGATGCATGTCTAACCTGCATGCATCACTCAATATGCAGTTAGAAATAAAACAAACAAGCTGACATGTAGTATCCAAAGATCACCTACGGCCACATGCATCACAAAATGTAAGTAACTTAGACTGCATGATAACCACACATGCATCTAATTACTTACACACACATCACACGGTCTAGGGTCTTGCAAAGGATCCAAAGATCACGGCAGCTACTACCACCTTCTTTAAAAACAGAAGGGAGACTCGCGTGGATCAATGATCTCACGGAGCTACCACATCCTCGCCCATACGGGAAAACCTCTTTTCCACAAACATTTCCGAGTGGATCATAATCCATCCTCGTACTTATCACATACTTCCGAGTGGATCATAATCCATCCTCGTACTTATCACATACCATTTTCGGGTCGATTCCCTAACCAATCCAGTACTTATCACATTCCATTTCCGGGTCTAACTGATCCCGTACTTATCACATACATGCATTTCCGAGTGGATCCCAATCCAACCTCGTACTTATCACAACATTATGCATGCACCAATCAAATCAATCATGAACACAGTTGCCGTGAACCTCGGCCCATGCATTAATATTATATTGGATTAAGATGGCACCTCCGTGCGTATCTTAACCGATCATGCATTACAAACGTTAGCATGGCCCACAACTGCGTTCACGACCAATTGGTCCTCATACAACACTCAAGCATGAACAACACACAATGCACGACGACATCTGGCCAGACACTTAGCCACCACTCAGCTCCTCCGGCGACACCTGACCAACACTCAGCCAAGCCAGACGCTGCCACACTGACTGGCCATACGTGACGACACCTCGTGCTTCCGGTGAACACCTCGTTCTTCCCTCTTTTACACCTCGTGCTTCTGCGCACACCCCGTGCTTGCGCTTCACACCTCGTGCTTCCTAACACCTCGTGCTTGTGGAACTAATACTCAAATGTGACACGTCGTGCTTCAGACCGTCGTGCTTTTGTCCCGTCGTGCTCCTAACCTTGACGTACCCGATTTAATCGTAATTGGGATATCTCTTAAACCGTTCTCTCTTTTAAATTCCGCTTTGACCCAAAGTCATATTTTGAACTCCTCTATTACCACATACTAACGTCCCATCATTTGGAAACTTTCGGAATTCCGGCCGTTCCTCAGACGTCCTTCTTGTCCTTCGACCATCGCATAATCCGCTTGTCCCATTTGAATTTTGACTCGACCAAAAGCCTTGAATGTCCTCTTTAGGTAACGACATCATTGACGTTGATCGCACAACTTTGATTTTTGGTCGATCTTCGTCTGATCCATCCCGATCAGTCGTATTCCTCGTGCGGACGTTTTATTCCCTTGGGAGGGTCATTACATTGTGTGTCGTAACGTAGTCGTAGCATTAATCGTAAAGGGGTCATAGATTTTTACGAGTGTTTGACGACTGATCTGCTACGCCGTGTGTTAGTCCCACATGAATCGAATATCAGTTGTAAAATTATGACTGTTTTATTGTGTAACAAAAAATTAATGATTGACGGTCGTAGTCGTAAGTCGGTCGTACTTTGAGGTCTTACGACTGATTAACGACTGTTACGGGTGTCGATTATACCCTATTTTCTTCTAGTAGGGGTCCTCATAAGGAGGTAAACGAGAGTTAAGAACTAGTCTAGCAGACTCATAAAGAGGTAAATGGAGTGACATAATTTGAATCCTAGAGAATATAATTCTTGCAATAGGCCAGAATCCAATCAAATCCCAAACATTCCTAAGAACCAACAAAATCGATCTTGATAGACACTGCAAAAAAAACAACGTTTTTGCAACCGCACTTTTAATCGCAGAATAGTCGTTAATCACGGATTAACAACTAATTTATGACTAAATATGGTAGTTTTAAATCCATAGTCGCTAAATCGCATAGTCGTATTAATAGTCGGTAAGCTACGACTATTTCTGTGACTAACATAGGTAATCGTAAAATAGACGTAGCGTTTTCGTAAGATATAGGGACTAATTTGCGACTACGATAGCGACAATTGTGCGACTAAAAAGGCAGTCCGGATGCGGCTAGAGAATGTTGTCATCAAATTGTCGTTAAACTAGGTGACGACTGGGCGATTAATATGTGACCGTGTAAAAGAGTCAAGAAGTAGTAGTAAATATTAGCCACTATGTAGCGACTGGGTACCGACCATTTTAACTACTATCCGACGACTAATCTGAACATCCATATACGATTATGGTAATGATCTCCCACAATTTGGCGGCTGTTATGTGAACGGCTAGTATAGTCACGAATTAATCGTAGACTATGGTGACGTTTTGGCGACTCTTCAGTGACAATTTTACGACTGTTTAATGACTGATTTAACGACTATGCAGCGACTACGCGGGACATCCACATACGATTAATTGACGACTGTTACGTATGCGTGAAAATAAGAATATTGTATTATTCCATTTGTTAAATTTACGATTTGGTAATTGGTGATACTGCAATTTGAATGATACAAGAAATGTAAAAGACCTTTGCTTCAAAATAACATCGATAACTTTAATATTTTTGTGTAGCATATATACACAAACGATTATCTACATATGAAAAATTCAATATTAAGGAGTTTCGAAATCATACACAAAACATTAGTTCGGTAGGGACAACGATAAGTAACCTACGCAACAGATGGAGTTGAGTTGTACCTGTTGGGGGACGACCGTCTGTGTTGGCTGCTGTCCTATGAGTCTGTAGGAAATCAATAAACTGCGGATCACTTTGCCGCAGATACTGTTATACCAAGAAAGGTACTTGATCTTTTCCTTCTGCTCATTCGCAACTCGAACATGATTTGCTTCACGGGCAGCCTGCTCTTTGATTTTACGTTGAGCTTCCTTCAGTTGCTCTTGCATTTCCACAAACCCTGAAGAGTTTCCCGACTGCTTGTGCTTGCCTCTAAGAAGAGACTCTTTGAGGCTTCCAACTCCATGATTAACATTCTAACCAACAGAGACTCGAACTCATCAGATAATCATAACTCATAAGCAAACCAACAATCAGATTCGTAAACAAACTAAACGGTTTAAAAACACTCCACTACGAAACGCATAAGACAATAACAAAAAACCCATACAGATAATATAAACAGCTGAAGAAACAGTATATGAGAATTGCCATACCAAGTCGTGTTTGGCATTAGTTTGGGAGAGAGTACAGTGGTAAACGTTTCTCTATCTGGCACCCAAAGCAGAGCATTCTGAGCCCGCAGTGTGTCCTCCTAGAGGTCCGGCAAAACTGGAACAAATTCATCGAGGAAGTTGTGACCTTCAGAAGATGGACGACTCTGAGCCTGAGATTGGTTAATTGGCGAAGGTGGGGCATCCTCAACCGGATTCTGGTTGTTCTGGACTTCTTCTCACACCGGCGACGCATCGACTTTACGTTGATTAGTAGTCGAGTTCTGTAAAAGTTGTGCTGGAGGTGGATAGTTCCGTCCATGGGGTATTGTTGCTGATGTTTGGGGGATAACTGGATCTTTTTCTTGACGTTGAGTGGACTGAGTTGGAGGAACAACGGCATTCGGACTGAAGGTGTATTGTTGCGGTAGAGGGCTCGGTGTTTTTTTCCGGAGTATTGGGGTTGGTCCCAACGGCTCTCTGAGTGACGTTTGTAATGGTTAGTCTCTTACATGATGCTTTCTTAGTTACATGCATCATATAAAGAAGAGTTTCAGAGAAAAAATTGTGAGGTTTGATAGGATTCAAGGAAAAATAGCAAATAAATTGAGAACCTCGAATAAGATATTCAAATAAGAGATGTCAGTTAGGGATTTGTTGGCAGGGAGGAGGATCTGGAGAAAAATATGTGAGAAGATTCGAACGAGATTTTGGAGAAGGGGAAGAACAAAATAAAATCAGGGTTTATGTTTGTGGTAAATGAGGATTTCTCGACACTTAATCGAAATTTGTTGGGTTAAGGCGGGTAATTGAAAAGTTTTGGACTAAAAAATATTAGGATTGGTTTCCCGAATTAATTACGCGAAATTTTTTGAAAATTTTCTAACGAATAGTCGTAACTTAGTCATCAAACCGCAAATAACTGTGATTTAAAATATTAATAGTAAGATGATGTTGGTAATTAACTTTTATACATTAGATCCGTATAACAATTAAACAAGGGTATTATAAATAGAAATTTCCAACAACATCAAAAAAAGTAATCATCAATAAAATTGCCGAGAAACATAAAGAAATTTATAATTGTGCTTTCATATTTTTCAGTTGTAAATCAGGTATACTTGTTCATCACTGGTAATCCATTGCTGAATAATCTTAACCCTACATGCCCACCCCCTTTAGAATTATCGACATAACACCACAAAGATAAATTTCCCTTTTAGATTTTGTGAGTGTTTTTTTTAGCTTATGCATTAGCCGAGCAGTACAAATTGAACAAAAATGATATGAAGTGGTTGGTTTGAAATTTTATGCTCGTTTTATGATGGTATTAAAAATTAAATTCTGGTTAGCCTAATTTATTTATTGCGTTTATATCTACTTACCAGGTTATATGTACCTAAACCTAAAATAGATATGTGACACGATATAATTATTGTATATAAATAGATGACTAAGTTGAATTACTAAATAACATATATAGTTTAAGCCATTAGAAAAATAGATAAATTTCAAATACCTAAAAAAAATTAAAACCAAAAACGGAAAAAGAAAAATACTTAGTTTTACCCATTAACACCATGATCATGATGAATGTTGTTAGTTAGGACTTAGTGATAATACATATACATAATTAATACACCCTAGACAACTCAAAGGTTGCATTGTCTCCATAAATAAATTATGGTTGTTGCTTCGAACTCTCAAATATTGAAAAGTTTATATTATTTGTCAAAATTCTTTGTGCCTTACATCTCTTCATTACCAAATTCGTAATGGATTAACTTCCAAGTGATGTTCTTTCAAAAATTCTTATTGACGTTATTGACGAGGAACAAGGTTTACACTACTTTATAAGGGCGAAGACAATATGCAAGACGTTTGAAAGCGTCGGACAAAGTCAAGATTTCTACAAGTCGATCGATTTATTCTACAGGCTTATAAACTTAAATCTCTTTGTTTTCCCTCCTCATTATAAACAATATTTCGTCGAGAGGTGTCTACAATCAGGAAACCCTGTAGCTCTTCTCCTACGAGGTATGTGTTGTTTTATCTACAATGGTTAAAGGAGAGGCAACGATCAAAAGATCAGCAGATAGCCGATGGGAAACATGGATATACACGTACTCCATGCTCTTGCGTGTTTAATATGGATATGGAGTAGTGTTGAACAGTGGATATGTCATCGACCGTGAACTTGCCATTTGACTACGTATAAAGATAACTAGGAGGAATAGGCGTGTATAGCGAGAAACGCCTCCTGCTCTGTGTTTTTTAGAAGGAAGCGAGTGTAGATATCAACAGTCTTTATAGTTGCATGTGTGCTCCGATAACAACTTTGAAAGGTTGGTGGGACTTTGGTTTCAAAGGTTCAACCATGTGTGAAAGATGCTTTTGGACCATAGAGACACTATTTACCTCAGACTCCTTCTGAAAAATTTTAGAATTTGGCCCTGTTTAGGTTCTTGAATATCCTTCATATTCTAAATATTGTTTAGCGTTGACTAGATTGTGTTAAACTACGAAAAATATTATATGCTTTCTTCATTTATGGGCAAATTTTAAACATAAGGAGAACGTATGCATCATCTTATGTTGAAAATGGTAATACTTCTAGAGGACCAAATTTAGCGTAATAGGCAATTATTCCTAGTTCCTCTACAAATCTTGCTTTTGTCAATTTTTTTTAATTATTTCTCTCATATAGCTAAGGGAAGAGGGAAAAATTCAGTGTAACTAACACAATTCAACTAAATTAAATTCCACCAATCTTAATCTATTTATTCCACTTGTGTGCTTCCATTTGCACCCAATGTGTACAATGCGACTATGTAGTTCGCGAATATTTTATGAATGAATAAACCAATTTTTGAAAACAGGCGATATGATAAAATTGAAAAGACATTTACCTAAATTATTTTTCAACAATCCATGCAAGTAAAAACACATTTTTGTAATAAATCTTGAACTGCAATAAATAACGAAGCGACATTATATATCATTACCTAGCGAAATGGATTCATCATGTACATACTTACTCCAGACGAAGATGCACGCCAGCATATTAATTAATAAATAACAATAACATAAATATTATTTAAATTTATGGAAAACCCAAAGGTTGGATCCGATCAATAAATAAACTTATGTGGTTGCCTTCAAAACAATACCTATCTCAAATACTTTACAATATTATTTGTTAAAATTCTCCTATGCATGTTTCCAACTTTTCTTACCAAAATCGTTAATGGATTTCTTTCCTAGTGATATCCTTTAAAAAATCATTCTTGCCATAGGTATACACTATTTGGCTAGGCTGAAAGCAAAATGCAGGGCGCCGTCGGAGAAAGTTCACATTTCTATAAGTCGGTCAATCTATACTTCTCCAACACTACTGAAAATATCTTGTGCCCACCTAGGGTTATAACTAAATTGTCAACAAATGTCTGGAATCCGAAAACCCTTCTGCTTTTCTCCTCAGAGGTATGTGTATTTTTGTATGTTGCGACTGTTGGGTCGACGGATCGTCGACCTCCATCGAACGGATGGTTAAAGGAGAGGCTATGATCAAAAGATCGGCAGATAGTCGATGGGAGACGGGGATATACGCGTACTACATGTTCCTGCGGGTGTTTATGGAGATGGAGAAGTTTTGAACCGTGTGTACATCATCAAGCGCGAATTTTCAACTCGATTATGTGTTAAGATAACTTTGAGACAAAGGCATGGAAGGTCAGACAGATGGTGTGCAATGTTCTATGAGAAGCAAGGAGGATTAGATATAAAAGGGATTTATAGATATATTTGTGCTGGGATAAAGACTTGGTTGGCTTGGTGGGACTATGGTTTCAAAGTTACAAACATGAGCGATACATGCTTTTGGACCCTTGAGTCATTGTTTTCTTCACAATCATGAGAGATAATTTCAGAATTTGGCCCTCTTATCTTTATGAAGATCCTTATTAATGTATAGTTTCTTAAATGTAGTAGATTATGTAACGCTCGACTTTTCAAGTAATGAAAAACGAAGCAAGTTATAAAACTATCAAAATTTGTTATATTTCAAAAGCAATAGTGGGAATAATAATCGAACCGAAACAGTTGAAGTGGTGTCATGACTCAAGTCGATAATTGATGGCCACCTTTAATGAAAAACAAAGCAATTAACAAAACATCGTAACTCTCATTTGCATGATATTTAACCATGATTAGTGTTGATTTGATGGGGGTCTCGAAGAGAAACACTCCATAAGTGAAAGCAGTTTGTGTACTATTAGGCTATGTTTATATTACAAAGACACGTGCGGCATGTAATAACTCGTCTCTCTCTCTCTCTCCCGCTGTTTTGCTTCGGCACTCGAGACTAGTTATTAGAGTATGCATGTATGATGACATAAACCTTTTCTTCTCTAGATTGCACCCGATTTTATTTCTTTGACTCCGCACAGTTTTAAGCTCATATTCAAACCAAATAAATTGTTCACAGATGCTTCTTAATCAAACAACAGTCATATAAGATGTATAATGTCTTCTTATAAATATATGATAATGATTTCATTGGGTAGTAATTAAGTTTGTTCGTGATTGTTTATATATTAGGCTATACTTGGATAAAAGACAAGAAAGGCTTACAACGATCATGTATTTTCGTATTTTAAGCAACTATAGAATATATGTTTGTTTTTCCGATCTCAATACAATCTATATATGGTTAGCGTACTTTAGAAAGAAAATGGTTGTAAAGAATAATTATTATATTAAAGATTTATTTCATGACAAAAAAGTATATTAAAGATTTTGGAAATTTACATCTAGTTTAAGAAAATATTAGAATATTCAGTCGATACATTATTAGCAAACATAACCAAACTATATTATTATTACTAAATCAAGACCACATTGATCTCATTACTATCAAGATTGATTTATAGACGATGAAATTGGAAAATATTCTAGAAAAGCACAAAACGAATAAGTGGATTTTAATGGAAAGTTGCAACTGTTGTGTATCAAGTTAAAATAGTTACCGGGTATTTATTTCAATAAACCTATAAAACTCTTCACTTTCTTCTTCTACCTCTTCGCTATCATTCTCTGATATTCAAAGAGATATCCACAAAATGAATCCACTTATAACATGTGATTCTGAAAACACACAATTTCACAAAATTGTTGATATTACTTTGAGTGATACTCGCTGGAATGTTAGAGCGAAAGTTTTTAGGGCGTGGTGTTTTACTCACTATGATGCTCCCTTTGAATTAATTTTATCCGATGAAGAGGTATTCTTCTTCTACTTAATTTCATAACTTAGAATTAATTTTACCCCTTTCATTTTTTTTGTATACATAACACCCATAAATCCATACATTTTTTATTTGGGTACTTCCTTTTGTAACCTTTGGTTATAATCAACAGGGAAGTCGGATTCAAGTCTTGGCTTTTGAAAACAACGCCCGGAAGTTCCTTTTTCTTTTAAAGAAAGAAGGTTTCTAGTTTAATTTTTCTTATTTTAGGGTTTCATTAGGGCCAAAGTATGACAGAGTGTGTCCAACTTATAAGGATATTCATATAACTGACGAGACAAATATCACTGAGAACTTCGATCCTCCAACTTTGGATGACCTCTTGAGCATCAAACCAATCCAAAGAATTAATGATGGGGTGGTTTCAGATAAATATGCAATTGGTAAGTGTTGCTTACAGTTCGTTATTATTAGATTAAGAGGAAAAATCTATCATCGAATATTGTAGAATTGTGGTTGTTACTTTTAGGGGATTAACTTATATTTAAATGATTTTTTCCTATGGATGTTGTTGGTACTATAACATGGGTTGGAGAGCTTTATGGAAAGATCACTCTTCAGAGGTCTATTCGTATTCACGTACATGCGTTAAAGTCCAATTCACGCTAAGAGATTCTGAGTAAGTTATTCTCATGGTTTAAGTTTCGGAGTTTTATAATCACCTTATAAACCTTAATAAATAATGTTGTTGGAATTGAAGGAAGATGGTTATAGAATGCGTTGCATATGCACCAATTCCTGAGGAATTGTCCAGGCGTTTTGAACAAGTTCCTGACAAGCATTTGTTTGTTTGATCCGATTTTTATTGATCGAAATATTTTGCGGTATGTTGACATGTTTTCAAGAAAATATGAGGAAGACATTAATATATAACAAAATTATGAGAATATATATATTTTTGTTTAGGGATTACTTGGCTTAGAAGAATAGAAGGGCCTTCTTCAATTGACTATCATCGTTTAACTTTGGATGAGTTGAAAAATTTGATGGATAGGTATGAATTTTTTGAAATTGTCATATTGAAAATCTTATGATCATATAAATTATTAACAACATCTAACATATTTTCCTCTTTGATTTCATGTAATTACCATAATCCTCTTCCAACATGGTACTCAAAGGAGCACCAGGCTCTCGATCGCTTCTAACTCTCCTTCACTCTTATTCTATAAGTATTAAGAACTTATGAAGTTTTAAGTTTTGACTCCTTAAAACCAGTGTAAAGATTGCTAAGTGTTTGGTTTCTACTTTAAATATTAACTTCGATTTAAAATTTTGTTAATAAATAATATTGAAACTTATACATGTTTATTAGAAGTTGGAAAAAACCGATTATACACTTTAAATATTGCAAGTATAGATTAGCTTTGAAACCGGTAAACCTACCACAAACAGGTAAAATATAACAAAACTATATTATATTATTATTACTAAATCATACTATATGATACAACCCAAACCCGACTACTTTGCGACACGAATAATGAGTTGCATATGAATAGTAACAATAGTGACAAATAAACGACGTTGTTACTACTATACTCGAAGAAGTAAATTAGTCGCCCATACAGTGACCAATTTGCTATTTTTCCACGACTCTTCACATCATACGCAAAATATTCGCCATATTACCGACTAGCCTGCGACTATTGTTTCCGGTCTCGACAATGGTCTTTAATCAGTCGTAAATCGGTGACTAAATTGGTGACAATCATTTTTGGTCGTATATTAGCGACTAATACAAGTCCATATATCTGTTGTCGCAAAATAGACGCAATAGTGTCTCCAAATAGTCGCCAAATGTTACAACTACAAGTATAGTCGCAAGTTCAAGTCGCAAAAACGTTGTTATCTTGTAGTGAGAAAAGCAGGAGGATCACGATTGGCCTAAGGATTGAAGCAGGTATGAGCTGGGTAGCTGTCGAAGAAGGAAAACCCAAATATTGTGTGGATGATGAGATGAGTGGAGGTGGTAGAGATTAGGACACCCGAAAATACATGTCTCCTAAGGCGGAGAGGGTCAAGACTGCAGTGACGGATGTCCAGGAGACAAAGGGGCAAGGCAAAGGAGGAACAAAACATGGGGTTCACAACTCGGTTGTCCCTAACGACCACTGGCCGACGACGAACAACCCCAAAGGGGGCTAACGAGAGGAGCGCTAATATCCAAGAGATGATAGTGTTTGGTGGATCGGGATGCTCTGGTGACGTCGGAGGAACAACTGCCTGAAGACCCCACCCAACCCGGGAAAAACAACGCAAGATCGTCAGTTCCAAAAAGTGGGAGTAAAGGCCAACATTTCGAGGAGTTATAGTCTCGACAGAATAAATGGTTTGCTGGACAACAAGGAAGGCCGAAAACTCAAGAGCTGCAAATAGTGAAAATGGTGAAAATATTTGCATAGAGCAGTAATATCTCGCATCTAAGAGGTAAAGATGTAAACCAGGAAATAAACCGAGGCGCGTAGATTAAATATCATCTCTAATTATATATGAATTTTTTTTTTGTAAAAATGTTTAAAATTAATACAAAAAACCCATTTTTACATCAAGTTGCAGCTTTTGTTATTTGTACTTCTTAACAGAAACCTAAGAAACATAGCTCAAACCAGGTACATTTCATCTTGCTTCAAACTACTTTCCCATAGGAGAAGCATATCTCCCTTTTCCATCTTCACGAATTGTGGAGATGCGATTTCTAACTCCTTTGTCAATATAGCTAACCAATCCAATAGCCAAGATACCTCTCTCGCCTTGTCTCCGTCGATTTCCCTCTCGCCAGATTGAATGGATCGATATTTGGAAAGCATATCTCACCAGCCATAGTGTCGTCTTGTCCATTGATGCGTTTGCACTGGCTTCGATCAGTTTTCCCAGCTTTCTGAGTACTGCAACCCCAAGAGTTTCTTAGTTATGTTCTCCCATACTTCCTTTGTGTATATGCATTCAAAGAATAGATGACCTCTACTCTCTGGCTGGAAATTGGAGAAACACACATGAAGTGTCAATTCCCAAGTTCCATGTCAACATACGATATTCGGTTGATAGACGGTTCTGGACAGCAATCCATGCCAAGAACGAGTATTTGGGAGTGGATTTTGTAAACCATATACCCATGTACCAGTCCGTAGTTAGGTGTGCAGACCTTACAAGTCTCCATGTCTTTGATGAACTGAAGCATGGTTTGTATTTGTCCCTTACCCCCCTTCCATAGCACTCGGTCCTCCTGCCCAATTAATCCTTTTTTTCCGGAGACAACGAATTTGATGTTCCATATCGTTAAGTACGACAGCTCAGTGATTTTTTTCTCTGTGGGTCATGATAACTTCTGCAACCGTGACACCGATCCTGATACCCATTTCAATGCACCCTCTTGTCCCTGTTAGCGGTCATAGGTGACCACTTATCAAGCCAGAATAGAGTGTTCTCACCGTTTCGTATATCCATATTGATAAACTCATCATCAATCCCTCGATACTTGAGCAGCTTCTTCCACATCTAGGAGCCCAGGGAAGTTGTATCTTTGATCAACCAGAAGGAACCCTTTCTTATCAAGTATAGTCGAACCCACTGAACCCAAAGAGAATTCGCCGAAACTATTCGCCATATGAGTTTTAAGCAAGATACTTTTTTTGCTTCCCTTAATGAACGTATACCAAGGCCTCCCTCCTCCTTTGGCCTACATACATCTATCCAAGCCACTTTTGCTTTCTTTGAAGTCAACTCCGGCCCCGACCACAAGAACGTAGCACAAAGTTTATCAATTTCATCCATACACTTGCTTGGCAATCTAAAGGCGGGGATCCAGAAGTTTGTGAGACTATGGATAACCGAATTTATAAGCTACAAACGACCATTAACCGAAAGATGTCTTGCTGTCCACGAGTCTATTCTCTTGCGAATTTTCTCAATTAACGGAGTGAAATCATTAACCGCCATCTTCTTTGTTAGGAGAGGAAGGCCAATATATCTTAGACAACACATGCATGCAGATGACAAATAAATATGGGGATAAATAAAAACCTTGACGCAATCCACGTTCGCTTTTAAACAGCCCGGATAGTTCTCCATTTACTTGGACAGTAAACGAGTATGTGGTGACGCATAGCTCAATCCACTTGATAAACTGTGGCGGCAGATCGATGGCTGTTAACATTGACAGCAAAAAGGGCCACTAGACTGAATCAAAAGCTTTTGATATATCAATCTTCATAGTACTGCGATCTGAGACCGTGTCTTTGTGATTGTTCTTAACAAGCTCACTTGTCAAGAGAACATTCCCCATTAATAATCTATCCTTGACGAACACTGATTGGTTCGGGGAAATGAATTTAGGGAGAATTCGTTTCAGCCTTTTGGCAACAATTTGGATATGATCTTGTACATCACATTACAATAAGAAATGGTTCTATAATCCTTCATCTCAATAGCTTGTTTCGTCTTTGGAATTAGAGCCAAGATAGTTGCATTTACACCCTTTGGAATGAAACTCTTTAGGAAGAAGGACGGAATAGCAACAAAAAGATCCTTTCCCACTACTTGCCACGAGTCTTTAAAAAATTCCACTGTATACCCATTAGGACCCGGTGCTTTATCGCTGGGCATTGAAAACAACACATCTTTTATCCCCTCTCAGTAACTTCGGCGATCAGATTTCTGTTGTCTTCTTCATTACATTTAAACCGCAGTAATGAGCTTAGTTCCTCCGCTTTTATGCCTTTGTAGTTCTCTGATTTGAAAGCAAGAAAACTACGAAAGTGAGCTTCAGCCTCCCTTTTCGTCTCTTCCTAGTTGTTTGTTACAGTTCCATCTCTCGCTTTAATCTCTTTAATAGCGTTCCCTTACTTCAGTTGCCTTGTGGAAACTTTTGTTGTTACCATCACCAACTTTAGCCAATGAAGTTTTGATTTCTACTTGAGATATACATTTCCTCTAAACTTGATAAGAGACACCATTTTTCAGAAGCTCAGGACTCAGCTGCCATAGCAATCGGAGTCGGATCACTTGCAGTTTATTCTTGTCTAGTACACAGCTCGTCAAGAGCTATTCTTGTTCTCTTCGTAAGATCACTCAACAACCTTTTCCCCAGACTCTTCATCTTTGGTTTTAGGCCTTTTAGGTTTTTTGAGAATCGAAACATGGCCGGCGTTGAGTGAAATAAAGCCTCTCATTCCTCCCAATGTGTTTCCAACACCGTACCGAAATCCAGAGCACTGGTCAGAGCGTTAACAAATTTAAACGGCTTACGCGGATTAAACGTTGTGGCCTTAATTTTTATCCGACTTCTCAGATGATCAGAGCATCCACCAGCCTCGAAAACTCCATATGCTCTGATGTAAGATGGAGGATTGGATCAACATTCGGTTCGGGCGGGTTAGATCTGCTGGCCGAAGGCACTCTCAAATCTAACAATGGATGGATTGCGATGGTGATCAAGGCTAGAACAACGAACAAGAATACTTTGAGTAACACGAAAAAGCAAGCCAAAGTAACAAGAGATCTCAAGTCCAAGGGGCGGCCACGCAAGGAGAGAGATCGAACAACCTCTAGGGTTTCTTTTTACTTAAAACTTACTTGATTATTAACAAATGAAAAAAGGCTATAAATAGCCATTAGTTTTCTAATCCAAGTATGGGCCATGGGCCAAAGAAAATAAAAGAGAAAAAAAAATACAAGGACTTAAAGAAATAAAGAAAGGGGCCGGCCTGTCTCTTCTTATGGATGGGCCTAGGATCACCTCATTAAAAACCTCGTAAGGAACACCCATTTGGGACAAAAACTTTTGAGGAAAAAAGAGTATGATCTTCGGTCCAAGAGGCAGTCCGGTCTAAGGCTCGTCGGACTCAATGCTGAAGATCATGGTCGGTCGGACAGTCTTGAGCAAAGGCCATGGGATGGTCGGGTCGAGTGGATCGACGGCTTCGGTCTTTATCATCTTCTCGGCCAGTTGGTTCAAAACAGGCTGGTCAAGGTCAAGCTGGTCCAACTGGGTCGTGATATCATCTATGCTCGTCTTGGAGATCAGCTGCTCCATCGCTCGGTTGAATTCGTTCTGAAGTTGTCTCTGTCCGGACCGCATCCGTGGAAGTTCCGCATGGTCGGGAACTGGTCGACCAATCGCATGGTCGAGGCCGGTACGTCTTTATCTTCCGGGTTGGGTTCGGTTGACCCGACGTCCTCCGGGTCGGGTTCGGATGATCCGATGTCCTCATAATTCCCTCCACCTTGAGAAGGTTCTGGCCTCAGAACAGTATCACGTGCACAAAAAGGAGACAAATCAGTAACATTAAAACTCGACGATATACTCATCTCACCTGGGAGTTCCAATTGGTAGGCGTTGTCGGTGATCTTTTTCAAAACTCGGAATGGTCCATATCCACGTGGGGCCAACTTTGATCTTCTTTGCTTCTGGAACCGTCCAGGTCGCATGTGGACCCAAACCCAATCGCCTGGTTGGAGGTTGATCTCCTTCCTATGCTTGTCGGCCTGCTTCTTATATTGGGCCGTCTTCTTCTGGATGTTCATCTTGACCGTCTGGTGTAGCTTGGCAACGGCGTCGGCCTTGCGCTCTCCGTCTAAGTTGATGAACTCCAGTGCTGGTAATGGCTTCAGGTCGAGTGGCGTCTCTGGCTTAAATCCATAAACAATCTCAAAAGGGGACATTTTAGTAGCATAGTGGATAGCATTGTTATAAGCAAACTCAACAAATGGAATACAAACTAACCAACTTGGTAAATTCTTACCAACCGTGGCCCTTAGAAGGGCTGAAAGTGTGCGGTTGACGACCTCGGTCTGTCCATCTGTCTGTGGATGGAAAGTCGTCGAGAATAGGAGCTTGGTACCAAGCTTCCTCCAAAGCGTCCTCCATAAGTGACCTAAGAAGGTCAGGTCGCGGTCCGAGACGATGGTCCTGGGTAGTCCGTGGAGTCTCACCACCTCTTTGAAGAAAAGGTCGGCCGTCTGGGTCACGTCATTGGTCTTGGAACACGGTATGAAATGGTCCATCTTGGAGAACCGATCAACCACCACGAAGATTGAATCCTTGTTCCTGATTTTTGGCAATCCAAGTACAAAATCCATGGAAATATCGACCCATGGTCGGTTCGCTGTAGGTAAAGGTAAGTAAAGACCATACGGGTATGACCTGGACTTGGTCTTAAGGCATGTGATGCATTTGGAACAGAATCGTTCCACGTCTCACTTCTGGTGCGGCCAGTAGAAGTGATCGACCAGGACACTCAGGGTTTTATCCACGCCAAAGTGTCCCATCAGTCCGCCTCCTTGAGACTCTTGAATTAAGAGATCTCTCATCGATCCTTGGGGAATACAAAGCTGTTTGCCTCTGAATAAGAACCCATTGTGCATGTAGAAAGCTCCTTTTGGTCCAACTCGAAATTCCAGAAAACGTTCACTAAAGTCGGGGTCAGCTTCATATTCTTCTTTAATAAGTTTGAATCCCTGAACTTTGGCCTCCATGGTGCTGATCAGTGTGTATCTCCGTGATAGTGCGTCAGCAACTACATTCTCCTTTCCCTTCTTGTACTTGATGACGTACGGGAAGGTCTCCACGAACTCAAGCCATTTGGCATGTCTCCTCTTTAGGTTTATCTGTCCTCTTAAGTGCTTCAACGTCTCGTGGTCGGTGTGGATGACAAACTCCTTGGACAACAGATAGTGCTGCCATGTCTCCAATGATCGTACCAAGGCATACAACTCCTTGTCGTACGTCGGATAGTTGAGCGTGGATCCACTTAATTTCTCCCTGAAGTAGGCTACGTGCCGTCCTCCCTGTGTCAGTTGATATATCATGGTTTTTACTAGTTTTAGACCATGATATAAGTGTGTTTTAGTGTCTTTTGTGTTCTTTTAGAGTCTTTTACAGGTATAATCAGGTTTGGAGCATACTTGGTGATTATGGCACTTTTTGGAGATTTTTGGAGTGTTTGGCCGAGAGATAGAGTTCACTGTCCGAAACAGAGGAATGCGTCGATCGTTGCACTCTAGCATCGATCGTTGCACCAGCGAGATGGGCCAAAACTCGGCGGTTTATGAAGAGTCAAGATATTGCACTCTGATCCAGAAGTTCCTGATATTTACAAAGAAGCCCCTGGCCGAGATTAGACCTATATAATTAAGTTTTTGGTGTTTTATTTACTTAAGCTTTCATAATTAAGAGCAGAGGATTTTTAGAGCTTTTGGGGCTGATCTGAACCTTTACTTCATCTGTATTTGGAGAAGATTTCGAACCCCTTTTATTCTTTATCTTCTATGCAATTTATTCATCATATGATTATGTTTTCATTATCTATGTCTGAGTAGATTCCTTGTTAGGGTTCAGTTAAGGATTCATAACTATATCTGTTCTTCAATCTAATTGTGCTTAAAGCTAGTTCTAACCTGATCAATTAGAATCTAGATCTTAGGTTGCTAAATACGTCACGGAAGTGGGGTTTAGGAATCTGAACTGATTAGGTTGAGCAATTAAACTTCTCGCAAACGAAAGTTTGGTTTAGGATAATTGTGAACATATCAAACTTGGAATTAATGCTAGTTTAATCTGTTAGTTCTCGCAAACGAAAGTTTGGTTTGCTGCACTTAGACTTAGAGAATTATCGCAAAGGAATTTGGTTAATTCTATATCTGTGTTTTGAGTTCTAGAACTGTGCTTAATTAGATCCTTGCTGAATGAACTGTCTGCTTGTCTGATTTCCTGAGAACGCCCTAGACTTAGCGCTCTTAATAACTTGCTTTCACAACCAACAATCTCTGCTTTCTGTTTACTTTCTTGCATTGCTTTTAATTCAATCACATTTCTTTCTACCTAGTTTAATTTCCTGTTCTTGAGCTATTGAATACGGAGTCCCTGTTGATTCGATACCTATATACTACGACTACTGAACTGTGCACTTGCAGTTAGATATAGGATAAAACCTGACACCTATCAAGTTTTTGGCGCCGTTGCCGGGCACTCTTTGAGTCTTCGATAGCTTAGAACTTAGGGTTTTACTAGGATTTTTCGTTTTCTTTTCGTTTTTATTTTTGTTTTTTTTTTGTTACTGACTTTCTCTGTTTTTCTCTCTGTCGCAGGTACTAATATCGCACTGCGTCGATCGTTGCACTCTAGCATCTATCGTCACTAGGCGATTCAGAGATTGAAACGATCGTTGCACTGATAGCATCGATCGTTGCCGGACGATTACAGACAGTTTATGCAGACGCAGAAAACTAGAAGTAATCCGAACTTGGACTTAGTTAATATCGATCTTGAAGAACTTGGATGTTTAGAGAGAACCAACAGAAGAGAGAGAAGAGAAAGGATGGTGCAAGAGCGTTTGATTCTTGTACGTGATGCTGAAGGTACCCTGAGGGACCGAGATAACAACCCATACAATGCCGCTTGGCAAAGGGTTGATGCTGAAGGGAATGTCATCCCTGATCCTCCTGAGCAACAGCAACAGGAGCAGAACCAGGGTCAAGGACATGCCCAAGGTAGAGAGATGGTTGTACGTGAGAGGACTTTAGCTGACTACAACAGACCGAATGAGTTTCATAGAAACCGGTCAGCTTTAGTGCTTCCTGCTTATGAGAGGAATGATTTTGAGATCAAAACCATCTACTACTCGCTGATGAGACAGAATGCGTTTCATGGTTACCCAACGGAGCAGCCTATGGATCACATTGATTCGTTTGAGGACGTAATCACTGGCATGAAGTATGATGGAGTGTGCCCGGACTATCTGTTCCTTAAGCTCTTTCCGCACAGTCTTGCTGGAGACGCTAGTGCATGGCTGAAGCAGTTAGCGCCTGCTCAGTATACTACTTGGGCAGCTTTAAAGAGTGAGTTCCTGCGTCACTTCTATGATGATGCGCGCTCAGACCAGTCCAGACAGGACATACTCACCTTTTCACAAGGAGCTGTGGAGCCTTTAAAGACTGCCTGGATGAGATTTAAGCAGTATCAGCGTGACTGCCCACACCATGGATTCACTGAGGTTCAGTTGATTGGCATCTTCTTCAGAGGCATAGATCTTCCATATCAGACTGCGCTGGACAATTCCAGTAATGCTAACTTCAACACCAGGACTCCTACGCAAGCTAAGCAGTTGATTGAGAATCTAATAGGCAGCAACAGCTGCAAGACTATGGATGAGAGGAGGAAGAAATCTGGTGGAAGTGTAGAGAATTCTGACATAGCTGATATTAGATCTAGGCTGGACACAGTTTGCAATCTCCTAGCAGGTAAGAAAGCTGTCCATTTTCCCCAAGATGTAGAGGTAATTCAAACTGAGGAGGACACTCAGCAGGAAGATGTGAATTACATAGGAGGTTCTGGATTCCAAGGTAATAGATTTGGTAATCAACAGGGAAACAAATTCTTCAATGGAGGACAAAAAAGTGCTTTCAACAGCAACTCATCTAATTCTGGACAGACTAGTGGTTTTCAGAAGACCTTTGGACAAGGTACTCAGAGAACCTATGGGTCTTCATCTTATCAGACTCCTCCTGCACCTACAGCTCATGAGAGCAGAATGGAAGCTATGATGGAACAACTAATGGAGAGTCAGACCAAGATTTCTGTGGACTGCAACAAGAAGTTAGATGCTGTCTATGAAGACCTCAATGGGAAGTTTGAGTCCCTGAACACTCACATGAAGCAGTTGGATACTCAGGTAAACCAGATTTCCAGCTCAATAAAGGGAAAAGGGCTAGCAGACACTCATATTAAGGCCTGGTCTGTGTACGTTAATGATGGATCTCACCTAGGTGAAAAATTTGAGCTAAGTACAGCTGAATTGGTGAAGGAAGGAGAAATCCCGGATTTTGGTGAAAAACTCTCGGGTGGAAATTGCAGAGCTGCAACGATCGACACACACCTAGTGTCGATCGATGCACGTCGGGAACAGATAGATTCGCTGAGTGATGATGGTATTGATGCAGACTTGGAGCTTGATAGCTTATTCCCTGGAGTCTCTGAGATCTCTCAGCAGGAGATTTATGCGCAGATTGTTAGACAACACTCCTCAGTGTCTGAAGTGATTAGGCAGGAAATTGAAGAGCTTAAGAAGCTAGAGGAGATTGGTGAAGAATTGGAAGAAATTTCAACTTCTGATGATCCACCTTATCATCCATCTGTGCAGAGGTATTTGAACAAGATGCTGCCTCTAGATGAAGAGCTGAGAGACTGGGTGGTCATAGTTCCTCAGCATATTGGTGATGTTTTGTTAACCATGATTCCGAAGAAGCTGCCTGATCCTGGAGTCTTTGTGCTTGATTGTTCAATCTTTGAGGATAGTTTCAGGCGTTCTCTGTGTGATCTAGGAGCTGCTGGAAGTATGATGCCTTATTCTGTGGCAGAGAAGTTGGGGATGCTGGATTTTTCTCCCACTAGGACCTCTCTTGTCCTAGCTGATCAGTCTATACGAGTTCC
Source organism: Orychophragmus violaceus (assembly GCA_030180135.1). Taxonomy (NCBI): domain Eukaryota; kingdom Viridiplantae; phylum Streptophyta; class Magnoliopsida; order Brassicales; family Brassicaceae; genus Orychophragmus; species Orychophragmus violaceus. Next base: position 40,355,555 of record CM058232.1, read on the forward strand.
GGAAGGACTCTTAAAGGACATTCCAGTGAGAGTTGGAAACTACTTAGTTCCGACAGACTTCCTTGTGCTGAAGTATGACTGCGATCCTGTTGAAGCAGGAGCTGTGATTGATGTTAGACAGAGTCTAATAGACCTCCACCTGGGAGATGAGCCGCTGCGATATGAGATGGAGAAGCTGCGAAAGCCACTGATAGATGGGCAGACATTCACAATCATGGATGCAGATGATGAGCAGCCGGGTGACACTGTGATTCTAGATCCTGGAGCACATTTTACTCCATCTTTTCTTGGACATGAGCATTCTGCAACAGCCTACTCGCCACCTTGGATGAGGAGACTTAGACAGAGACAGAAAAAGTCTCTGTTGGGATCTCCTGGTGCCTGAAAAATCTTGTACGTCCGGTCAAGCTATTGACCTTAAACAAGCGCTGGGTGGGAGGCAACTCACCATTAGGTACTGGTGTTTTTCTACTTAATTTTTGGTGTTTTTGTTAGGATTTTACGTTTGTTTTGTTTCTGGTGAGTTTCTGGTTGCAGGTCTCGGACAGATTCGCAGTGCGTCGATCGACGCACTTTTGTGTCGATCGTCACAACACGATCGTAATCGCATTGCAGCGATCGTTGCAGTTCTGAGCAACGATCGACCATACACGAAAATCGACAAGTAACGGTCGATGCACTTAGTGCAACGATCGATGCTTCAGCGACAGAGGTAAACCCGACAGAATTCAACAGAAATTTAACAATTTTTCTTTCTTTTTACCGATCCTTCGCTTGACACTACTGGGGACAGTGTGTCTTAAGTGTGGGGGAGGTGATACTGACGTTTATCTTTCTGTTTTCTTAAGAGTCAGTCCATTTTTCAAAAAAATTTGTTTTATTGAGTCAAAATTGTTTAAGTAAGAAACTATGATTTTCTTAGAAGATTTACAAGACTTGCAGGAACTTAAGTAACCATTGGGATGAAGTTGCAGGATCTATCTATGACTATTAGAAAACCCCATCACAGATCAACCTACTGGGAACACCCACATCACTTCATGTATCAGAGGATCCTTTTACTGACTTCAATTTAATACTGACTTAGATTTCTCACCTAAGGGCTTGGTATACTCTGTGTCGGATTCCCTGTTAGTTCTGACACAGCCTGTCAACCTATCCTATTTAGTTCCCTTCTCCCCTTCTATAAAAAAAAAAAAAAAGATAATAAACTGAGGATGAGTTAGTAACTCCGAAGTGGTCACAGGAGTGGTAGAGACCCCTATTATCTCCTGTGCTATCCATGGAATGTGTCCAAAGTACACCCCATAACGGGAAGAACACTGATAAAAAAAATAAAATGATACCCAAAGTGGGAAAAATCAGTTGTTAAAGAAGGGAAAGAGAAGAAAGGGACTAGAGAAAGATAGTATGGTGGTCTAGAGCTGATAAGGTAAGAATCCATGTGCCCTTTGATCGATACTCCTTAGGTGAGACCGCACTTAAATACTTGCAAAAGTCAGTAGGGAGAATTTGAATGCTTTAATGTGATTGTGGAGTTTACTTAGGACAGTTGCTAAGTGTGGGGGAAGTACATTGTGGTCCATATATCCTGTGATTGATTCTTTCAGTGGTTTACTAAGGGGAATCTGAGTATTGTAGCTTCTAGGATGAAATGAGTTTCTGAAGAGTTTTCAAACCTCTTCACCATGCTTTAGTTCTCTGTTTTGCTTGAGGGCAAGCAAAGGCTAAGTGTGGGGGAGTTGATATATCATGGTTTTTACTAGTTTTAGACCATGATATAAGTGTGTTTTAGTGTCTTTTTGTGTTCTTTTAGAGTCTTTTACAGGTATAATCAGGTTTGGAGCATACTTGGTGATTATGGCACTTTTTGGAGATTTTTGGAGTGTTTGGCCGAGAGATAGAGTTCACTGTCCGAAACAGAGGAATGCGTCGATCGTTGCACTCTAGCATCGATCGTTGCACCAGCAAGATGGGCCAAAACTCGGCGGTTTATGAAGAGTCAAGATATTGCACTCTGATCCAGAAGTTCATGATATTTACAAAGAAGCCCCTGGCCGAGATTAGACCTATATAATTAAGTTTTTGGTGTTTTATTTACTTACGCTTTCATAATTAAGAGCAGAGGATTTTTAGAGCTTTTGGGGCTGATCTGAACATTTACTTCATCTGTATTTGGAGAAGATTTCGAACCTCTTTTATTCTTTATCTTCTATGCAATTTATTCATCATATGATTATGTTTTCATTATCTATGTCTGAGTAGATTCCTTGTTAGGTTTAGGGTTTCTCACATAGGATTTCATAACTTGCTAGACTTGTTAAATTCAGTTAAGGATTCATAACTATATCTGTTCTTCAATCTAATTATGCTTAAAGCTAGTTCTAACCTGATCAATTAGAATCTAGATCTTAGGTTGCTAAATACGTCACGGAAGTGGGGTTTAGGAATCTGAACTGATTAGGTTGAGCAATTAAACTTCTCGCAAACGAAAGTTTGGTTTAGGATAATTGTGAACATATCAAACTTGGAATTAATGCTAGTTTAATCTGTTAGTTCTCGCAAACGAAAGTTTGGTTTGCTGCACTTAGACTTAGAGAATTATCGCAAAGGAATTTGGTTAATTCTATATCTGTGTTTTGAGTTCTAGAACTGTGCTTAATTAGATCCTTGCTGAATGAACTGTCTGCTTGTCTGATTTCCTGAGAACGCCCTAGACTTAGCGCTCTTAATAACTTGCTTTCACAACCAACAATCTCTGCTTTCTGTTTACTTTCTTGCATTGCTTTTAATTCAATCACATTGCTTTCTACCTAGTTTAATTTCATGTTCTTGAGCTATTGAATACGGAGTCCCTGTGGATTCGATACCTATATACTACGACTACTGAAATGTGCACTTGCAGTTAGATATAGGATAAAACCTGACACCTATCAAGTACATCTCCAATACCTGAACCTGAGGCATCACATTTAATTTCAAACGTTTTCTCAAAGTTAGGTAAGACTAAAATAGGCGCATGGGTCAGGAGGTCCTTGAGCTTCTTTAATGCGGCCTCCTGTGCAGGTCCCCATTTGAACGGGACGTCCTTATTGATCACGGCCGTGACTGGGGTGGCCACCGTGCCAAAATCCTTCACGAACCGTCGGTAGAAGCTGGCTAGTCCGTGAAAACTCCTGACATGGCCAATGGTGGTCGGGGTCGGCCATTCTTCGATTGCCTTGACTTTTTATTGATCAACCTGTAAGCCCTGAGAACTCATAACAAAACCTAAAAAGACAAGCTTATCAGTGCAGAAGGTGCACTTTTTGAGGTTCGCGTAAAGACCCTCTTGTCGAAGAGTCTCTATCACTTGTTCAAGGTGCACCAAGTGATCCGAAAAGCATTGACTGTAAATCAGGATATCATCGAAGTAAACCACAATGAACTTACTGATGTGGGCCCTTAAAACCTGGTTCATAAGTCGCATGAAGGTGATGGGCGCATTTGTGAGGCCGAACGGCATGACAAGCCACTCGTACAAACCCTGCTTGGTCTTGAACGCCGTCTTCTATTCGGCTCCTTCTTTCATTCGTACTTGATGGTACCCACTCCGTAGATCGATCTTGGAGAACACAGAAGCTCCGTTCAGCTCGTCCAGCATGTCATCCAAATGCGGTATGGGATGCCGGTACTTGATGGTAATGTTGTTGATTGCTCGACAGTCAACACACATTCTCCACGATTTGTCCTTCTTGGGAACCAGTAAGACGGGAACAGCACATGTGCTAAGACTTTCCCGGATATATCCTTTAGACATAAGATCTTGAACTTGTTTCTCCAACTCCTTAGACTCGGTTGGGTTCATGCGGTACGCTGGTCGGTTTGGCAGTGCGGCTCCTGGTACATAGTAGATCTGATGCTCAATGCCTCAAATGGGGGGTAGGCCAGCTGGTATCTCCTCCGGGAACACGTCCTTAAACCTGTCCAACAAAGAAACCACTTCTCGGGGCAACTCCATGTCGTCGGAACACGAGTGTAGTTCCTCCTTAAATATCATTAGTAGAACTTGCGTGTTCTGGCTAATAGCTCTAGACACTGAATGGGATGAGATGACAAGATTGTTTTTACCGTTCTTTTTATCTTTCGCAAGTCGTAGTTGCATTTCGTGCACTTCATGGGGCGTGAGCGGTGCAAGCTAGTACTTCCGTTTGTCGTGGATGAACGAGTAGTGGTTGGTCTGTCCATTGTGCAACGACTCCTTGTCAAATTGTCATGGTCGGCCTAGGAGCAAGTGGCCGACTTGCATTGGTACAACGTCACAGACCACTTGATCGTGGCACCTTCCAACGCTAAACGGGACGGTCACTTGGTCGGCGATCCGTATCTGCGTATCGTCGTTCAGCCATCAAAGTCGGTACGGTCGGGGATGTTTTGATACTTGAAGGCCAAGTTTGTCGACCATATACCTGCTAGAAACGTTAGCACATGATCCACTATCTATCATAAGGCTACAAACCTTGTTGTTCACGGTGCAGCGAGTGTGAAAAATATTTTCCCGTTGAACAGTCTCGGGGTCGACCAGGGCCCTGAGGGCTCTCCGTATCACCAGCAGTTGTCCTGAATCAGGATATTCTATTTATGTTCCTGGTTCAGACGTCTTCTCGTACTCCTCTTCTTGCTCGTCTTGAGACTCGTAGTCACCAGCCTCGGTCATGATCATAAATCGTTGGTTTGGACATTCCTGAGCCATATGTCCTTTACCTTGGCACTTAAAACACGTGAGATCCTGGGAACAGGACGTGTTAGGGAATTTTCTGCATCAGGTCGGTTGAATTTGGGAGCCTCCGTGGTCGGCTTCTTGAACCGTGACTCAACCTCGGCCATTTTGCCTTTATCGACGGGTCGGGACGACGGGGTTGACCAGCTCGGGTTGGCCCGGGTCCGGTTCATTGTTGTGGCCTTCCGTTTGTTATGATGTTCAATCTGAATACTTAGATGCAGCAGCTCGGACATATCGTGGTACAGTTGAATCTAGACCTTCCGGGCGATCCGTTCGTGCAGTCCGTCCTCGAATTGGGCCATCAGGGTTTCCTCCGAGTCGTCCAACTCCAGTCGGTTCCGTATTTGCTCGAACACCTCGAAGTATTCTTCGACCGTCTTGTTTCCTTGAGCTAATTTACAAAATTTCTTTTGTAAATCTCTATGGAAATGAGTCGGGACGAACCTTCGCCTTAAATGATATTTCATGTCGGCCTAGGTGGTGATCTAGTCGTGATGGTGGCGTCTATGCTCGGAGACATCTCGATCCCACCAGGATAGGGCATGCCCGGTAAATTGGGCCGGACTATCTTCCTCCGGTCACTGTACGCTTAGTAATCAAAGATGTGCTCCATGCGACGTTCCCACTCGAGATAGGCTTCGGGGTCAACCTTCCCTGCAAAAGTAGGAGGTTTTAATTTCACGTCGTTGAAATTAGGACGTTGTACCTCATTGCCGCGTATGCGTCCGCGATGGTTCGGGTCGCGTCGGTCGGGTGGTCTACGATATCGATCGTGTCGATCGTTGTCGAGGTCGGCCATGTCATCGTCCGTATCGTCTAGTCGAACGTCTTGGTGGTGCGCGACTCGTCCTGCTCGTACGTTCTGTGGCTCGGGTCATTCTAGACGGTCGAGTCGAACGCTTATGGCTTTGATCGCTGCCAGGAGCTGATTAAGATCGGGCTGTGCGGCCTGATTATTCTCTTGATGATCGTCCATGTTTTACTTACAATCTACACACTTAAATAAAAGATCACAACACCTAAAAGGAAAGATTTAATCGTAAGGCAATAGAGATGCAGACTTAAATGACGATTTTTTTTTGACTATGATAACAAAAGGAAAGATGTAATAATTAAATCAAACCAAATGAAAAATTAGACTAAACCGAATAACACTAAACCGAGCACAAAGAAACCCTAAGGAACAACTATTATGCGGCCGCAAGAATGTTTACTCTAAAATCCCTTCTTTCTTTTTAAATGAATGCAACACAGGATGAAGAACAATAACGAATGCAATAACAAAAGAGCAGACTTCAACAATCGCAAGGAACACGAGCCAATCTACCAATTCGATGCTAACACCTTTTTTTTTAAACTAATGAGGGCACTGAGACTAAAGACAAGAAAATTGATGCAGAGACATGAACAACAACTAGCAAAAGAATGCTATGTAAACAAATCGTGAGCAACATGAGAAGTTTAAGAAGACGATTTCTAACTATTTTTTTTTCTTTTAAGTTTAAGTGCAACAGAGACTAATAGAGCATAAGAACACAGTAACAATGACGCAAGGCAATTTTTTTTTTTCATTTTTCATTTTATGGAAGAACAAATAAAGAAAAGAAAAAACAAAAAGTGCAAGGGTGAGTTGTAACGAGAGTGGTGTCACGAGCCTAAGATCTGATACCAAATGATGTAAGATGGAGGATTGGATCGAGATTTGGGTCGGGCGGGTTAGATCTGCTGGCCGAAGGCGCTCTCAAATCTAACAATGGATGGATTGCGATGGCGATCAAGGCTAGAACAACGAACAAGAATACTTTGAGTAACACGAACAAGCAAGCCAAAGTAACAAGAGATCTCAAGTCAAAGGGGCAGCCACGCAAGGAGAGAGATCAAACAACCTCTAGGGTTTCTTTTTACTTAAAACTTACTTGATTATTAACAAATGAAAAGAGGCTATAAATAGCCATTAGGTTTCTAATCCAAGTATGGGCCATGGGCCAAAGAAAATAAAAGAGAAACAAAATACAAGGACTTAAAGAATAAAGAAAGGGGCCGGCCTGTCTCTTCTAATGGACGAGCCTAGGATCACCTCATTAAAAACCTTGTAAGGAACACCCATTTGGGACAAAACCTTACGAGGAAAAATGAGTATGATCTTCGGTCCAAGAGGCATTCCGGTCTAAGGCTCGTCGGACTCAATGCTGAAGATCATGGTCGGTCGGACAGTCTTGAGCAAAGGCCATGGAATGGTCCGGTCGAGTGGATCGACGGCTTCGGTCTTGATCATCTTCTGGGCCAGCTGGTTCAGAACAAGCTGGTCAAGGTCAAGCTGGTCCAACTGGGTCGTGATATCATCTATGCTCGTCCTGGAGATCAGCTCCTCCATCGCTCGGTTGAATTCGTCCTGAAGTTGTCTCTGTCCGGACCGCGTCCGTGGGACGTTCCGCATGGTCGGAAACTGGTTGACCAATCGCATGGTCCAGGCCGGTACGTCTTTATCTTCCGGGTCGGGTTCAGTTGATCCCCCAGAGATCCGATGTCCTCATCATGCTCCCTCATATTTCGTGAACCAACAATCATTTACCAATACTCGATCAAGCTTTTTGGATATGAGACCTTCTTCCCTCTTGTTGTACCACGTAAAAAGTGGCCCCTCCTAGTGTAAATCGCTCATAGAACAGTGGCGAACAACATCTTGGAAATCCGGAATTCCTTGAGGGATCGATGGATTAGAATCGCAAGATGAATGTTCCTCAATATCCAATATCTCATTGAAATCACCAAAAATAATCCAAGGTTTATTTCTAACCAATGGAGAGTTTTGATGATTTCTAAGGTCCTCCCAAAGAGTTTTCCTTTCATCAACAACATTAGATGCATAAATCAATGAGCAAAAAAACCCAGAGTCATCTCCTTCCAATAGTACCGAACAAGTTATCATTTGACTACTTGTAAAACAAGGGGGGGTCATTCTAACTTGCGGTCGCCAAACCACCCAGATTCTACCTCTTTGTTGTGAATCATAATTTAAGATAAATGACCACCCTCGAAAAACTTTGTCAACTGTTCCTTCAGCCTTCCTCTCCTTCATTCTTGTCTCCAATAGACACCCAAATTGTAAGTCAAATTTATTTATCCAGTCGCAAACCACGGAATATTTTGTCGTCTTGTTGAAACCTCGAACATTCCAAAAGAAACTCAACATTTATTGATGATTGGGATAAAAATACGACTAATTATGGTAATCGTAAATCCATAGTCGCTAAATCTCATAGTCATATTATTAGTCGGTGAGTTACGACTATTTATACGACCAACATAGGTAATCGTAAAATAGACGTAGCGTTGTAGGAAGATATAAGGACTAATCTGCGACTACGAAAGCAACAATTGTGCGACTATAGAGGGAGCCCAGATACGGTGGGAGAAATTTTATCATCAAATAGTCGTTAAATTAGGTGGCCACTAGGCGACTAATATGTGATTGTATTGTACAGTCAGAAAGTAGTCGTAAATATTAGCCACTATGTAGCGACTGGCTAACGACCATTTTAACTACCATCCCGCGACTAATCTGAACATCCATATACGATTATTGTAATGATCTCGCCACTATGTGGCGACTGATATGTGACTGACTAGTATAATCACGATTCAGTCGTAGACTATGGTGACGTTTTGGCGACTCTACAGTGACACTTTTACGACTATTTAAGACTGATCTAAAGATTATACAGCGAGTACGCGGGGCAACCAGATACCATTAATAAGAATTTGGTGTTGTTCCATTTGTCAATTTTACGATTTGGTAATCGGTGATACTTCAATTTGAATGATAAAAGCAATGTATAAGATATTTGCTTCAAGAAAACATTGATAACCTTGATAGTTTTGTGTTTCATACATATACAAACGATTATCTACATGTGCAATCTCCAATATTAAGGAGTTTTGAAATCATATATCAAAAGATAAGTTCAGTAGGCAGAGCGATAAGTAACCTATGCAGCATATGGAGTTAAGTTGTACTTGTTCGGGGACGACCGTCTGTGTTGGCTTCTGGCCTATGAGTTTGAAGGAAGTCAAGAAAATGCGGATCACTATCCCGCATATACTTTTCTACCAAGGAAAGGTACTCAATCTTTTCCTTATGCTCATTCGCAGCTCAGGTGTGTTCTTATTCATGAGCAGCCTGCTCTTTGATTTTACGTTGAGCATCCTTCAGTTGGTCTTGCATGGCCACAAACCCTAAAGAGTCTCCCGGCTGCTTGCGCTTGCCCCTCAAAAGAGACTCTTTGAGGCTTCCAACTCCATAAGGATTTCCTAGTCTATCGGTCTCAGTAGCCTTTTATAATTAAAGATAGTCCGCATAACACGATAAAATAAAGAACCTAACATGACTTTATAAATGTGAATTGTGAAAATATTACTTTACCTCAAGGAAGATGCTCTCATATTCATCTTGTGAGAGTTCATGATGTCTCAAAGCAACACCGTTCGAAACTTTTGAAGTCTCTATATCGAGATCTAACAACTTAACGTCTACGATCTTTTGGAAAGTTGCAGCGATATTCTTTGCCTTCCGATCAACAAACATACCGTCTGCCTTTTTATGTGTCCTGGCGAATACCTCACCAATATGAACCGGTCTTCCATATTCCTCTTCATGCAGTGTTATACCTCAAAAAGGATTATTACAGAAATTTCTAGTTGCAATGCTTCCGATCAACAGATATATGATAAAGGTTACTTGCCACTTAAAGCTTGATTTCTAGGTACGACTTTAACCCTAAGAAATGGACGTGACGACCGAGACCTCCACGGTCAGAATTACGACAATTGGCATAGGTCTGACTTTCATCCTTTGCTTCTTCAGTTTCCCAATAGTCGGTTATCGTTTTCCAGAGAGTCTCGTCGATCCACTTGGGTCGCTCTCGTCTAGTCCTCGCAGTGCTAATCATGTGTTTTAACCGTCGTTGACAGATCTCCTCGAAATACTGTTTAATTGTCCCTGTTATCAAGGGACTCAATGGTGGGTTACTAGATTACAGATAGAATAAGCATAGCATTAGTGAAAACAACACAGGCCAGATATATATATGAAAGGTATAGCAGAGAAAACTGTACATCAAACTCGAAGAAGTATCTTTCTGATTTATCATGAGGCACACTTGACCAGCTATAGTATGCTTTATCAAATTTGTTTGTAATTTTTTTGTAATTTTCCGAACCAATTTCGATCCTTCGTCACAAGTAAACTTGAAATATGTACAAGATTGAAATCCTAACCATAAGAGAATCGAACTCTTTAGATCAGCATAAGTCATAAGCAAACTAACAGTCAGATTCATGAACAAACTAGACGGTTTAAAAACACACCATTGCGAAAGGTATAAGACAAGAACAAAAAACCCATACAGAGAATATCAACAGCTGAAGAAACAGTACATGACAATAGCCATACCAAGTCGTGCCTGGCATCGGTGTGGGAGAGAGTACGGGGTAAATGTTTTCCTGTCTGGCACCCGAAGCAAAGCATTCAGAGCCCGGAGTGTGTCCTCCTCGAGGTCCGGTAAAACATTAAGAGATTCGTCGAGGAAGTTGTGCCCTTCAGAAGATGGATGACTCTGAGCCTGAGATTGGTGAACTGGTGAAGGTGGGGCGTCCTCAACAGGGTCCTGGTTGTTCTGGACTTCTTCTGACACCGGCTAAGCTTCTACTTCAGGTTGATTAGTACTCTAGTTCTGGAATAGTTGTCTTGGCGGTGGATAGTCCTGTATATGGGGTACCGAAGCTGGCGTTTGGGGGATAGCTGGTTTTTTGTGGACGTTGAGTGGTCTTAGTAAGAGAAAGAACGGGATTCGGAGTGGAGGTGTATTGGGTTAGAAGGGGGATCTTTGTTTTTTTTCAAACAACTGGCTTTGGACCCAACGGCTCTCTGAGTGACGTTTGGAATGGTTAGTATCTTACGAGCTCCTCCTCCTCTCTTTCCCTTTTGAGGCATCGTATCACGGAGAGTTTCAGAGAAGAAATTGAGAGGGTCGATAGCAATGAAACTGAGAACCTCGAATAAGAGATTCAAATAAAAGATGCCAGTTAGAGAATAGTCGGTAGGGAGGAGGATCTGGAGAAAAAATATGCGAGATGATTCGAAGGAGATTTTGGATGACGGGGAAGAAAAAAAACAAAATCAGAGTTTATATTTGCGGTAAATGATGGTTTCTCGACACTTAGGCAAAATTTGTTGGGTTAAGGCGCGTAATTGGAAACTTTTGGGCTAAAAAATTAGGTTTGGTTTCCCGGATTAATTAAGCGAAATATTTTGAAAATTTACTCGCGAGTAGTCGGTTGTGGTGCTTAATTAAATTGGTTTTTTTCGTAGCGTTGTAAATTTTTGTGTTTATGTGTGTTTTATTATATATATATATATAATTTTATAATTTTTTATTAAGTAATATTGTAATAGCATTAATTAATAAATTTTGACAATATCCAGGACTAGAACTGCATATCACCCTATACCCTAAATTGTAAAACCCAAACATTAAACCCTGAACTCTAAATATTGAACCCTAAACCCCAAAACCTTTGACATGCCCATTAAACCCTAAACCCTAAATAATAAACCCTAAACCATAAACCTTAGACGAAAGATAAGCAGACTAGAAGAATATCAAATGTTCATCACAACCTTGACACCCCCATTCTTCCCCTGTTTCAAAGATAGATATGTTACTCAAAATAACTATTGTATGTAAATAGATGACTAAGATGAACTACTAAATAACATATATAGTTTAAGCCATTAGCAAAACAAATAAATCTCAAATACCTAAAAAAAGATTAAAACCGGAAATGGAAAATTACTCATTAACACCATGATCATGATCATGAATGCTGTTAGTTGGGACTTAGTGATAAGAATGTATAAATAGTTAATACAGCCTAGACAACCCCAATGTTGCATTGTGTTGGAATTGTGTCCAGTAATCTCGGTACTGTCTCTAGAAAGTAAGAGTATGTCAATGATCAGACATAAGTCATATAATACTGGGGGTCATGATGGCTTTCTAGAGTCCGCTCATGATCTATAAGTCTTGGACTTATTGCCTTTATTATATGATCCCATATGGGTCACACGCCTAAGCTAACAGGAAAATGTGTAGGAACGGTTTAGCAGAAGTACAGTAAAAGTGCTAGGCATTTACTGTACTTAGAGAGAATAAAAGGTTTAGCCACTGTGCATCGATCGATGCATAAGGTGCAACGATCGATGCAGTGCGCAAACACCGACGAGTTAATTGGTATTTGGGCCAAATGGCCCAAACGGAACAGGACGAGTTTTGTGTCATAAAACTCGAGTTTCAGACTGATTAACCCTAAGACTTGAGCCGAAAACTCTCTCTCTCCGCGCCGAGTTCCCCTTGTGGTCTAGCAGCTGCTTCCTGTGAAAGCGTGTGTGAACCTTTGGAGGATTCATCCCTCGGTGTTTCTCTGATCTCAGACATACCATCCATTTCCGCTGCAATAACAGGTATAAGGTGAGATCATCATTTGTTTCTATTCTGAGAAGAACCTAGATCGCATGTTTAGGATAATCTGAATCTGGAATTGAATCAGGATTGATCCAAACGTTCCAACAGTGGTATCAGAGCTTTAGGTTCTGGTTTTTCTTGTTTTAGATTCATGTTTAGGTTGTTTATTCTGTTTAGAAGTGTTTTGAATCCATTACTGATAAGAAAAACACTTAAAAAAAAAAACAAGAATTGAATCCTAAACAAACTGTTTAAAAATCGCATGACCAAACTATATTGATTTGGTATGTGATCTAAACTGATTTTGCATCGACTGAGATCGCATTGCATCGATCGATGCAATGCAAGGATCGATCGTTGCAGTCGCGAGAGATTGACCGCGATCGCATGGATCGTTCAAACGATCGCATGGATCTCGCGAGAATCTCTCGGCCAAACCTGATAACCGTTCGTGCACGCGTGAGAGCATCGATCGATGCAGGATCGATGAACGATCGTTGCAGGATCGATGCTGTGAGCATCGATCGATGCGGTTAGGGTTTTGGCTCGGTTTAATTTAATTAAAATTAAACGTCTCGGTTTAATAAACAGATTTGATAATTTTATCATGTCTGGTTAAACCGGGATAAGAAATCCAATGTCGAAAGAATTATTGGATTTAGTGCCTAAACCAGGAATTTCTAATTTGATTTGGTTGGACCAAATAAATTGAGAAAATCCGGTTTAGTAAATAACCGGTTGACAATTGTGGTCATCGTAGTAATTAAAACTTGGTTAGACCAGTTTTAATGAACCAGACCGGTTATGTCAAATAATTGGACAATTGGATCATGTCTTGGACATGGACAAATTCTTGGGCCTCGGGCCAAGAAGTTAAAACAATTGGGCCAATTATTTGAGTCTTTCTTCAGATCAATTTAAAATTTATTTTATAAAATTATAAAGTCGATTTTAAATTAAAGTTTCCGAAATTTTTGAAATTAGAAAGTTTCTTAAAATAGAAGTTTCTGAATTTGCGGGTTTTGGATTTTAAGAAATTTCTAAAGTTAGAAAGTTTCCAATTTTAGAAAGTCTCCGAAAATAGTAGGTTTCCAAAATAGAAAGTTTCCCGAAATAGTAATCTTCTATTTTGGGAATGAAATTTTAATAAACCTACGAACCTCAAATAATATCAAGCGTTGGATGTCTTGTCCAGGCTATGTCAGCTGTCAAAGCCCATTCAATTGTATTCATGGCCTAACAGTGTGAGGGTGTCTGCTTTTGCGTGGGTAAGGCGGTTTGTGATTCATAAATGTCATTGGGAGTCCCAGACATTAATGATTACATGATTGTATAGTCTGGTTTTCTTGACTAGGCCATCGGGAGTCCCGGGCCTTGAGACATCAGAGTGAATTGGGCCTCGGGTCCAGATTCACAACCAAGAGTTATGTCACGGATATAATTAGCCGATATAGGGCTTACCGATATAAGCTAAGGTTGGGTGACGGCCAGTGGCCCACTTTAATCTTAGTTATATGTGGATCTTGGAATCATTATATTCTATTGAGGGTAACTGATGTTATTGAATATAATGCATGATTAATCATATTATATTTTAATACGAGATTAATCATTTTGAACATTTAACTAATAACCTTTTTATTTATATATTTCAGATATGACTACTACAAGCACACAAAACACATTCTCGATACGGTCTGTTCTCGAGAAGGAGAAGCTGACTGGAACGAACTTCCTGACGTGGTCAAGGAACTTGAGGCTGGTCCTCAAGCAGGAGAAGAAGGACTATGTCCTTCGTGATCCCCTCCCCGAGAGGCCTCTTGCCAATGCCGCCAGGACTCTGCACAATGCTTGGGAAAAGCATTCGTCAGATGAAAATGATGTCTATTGCCTGATGTTGGTGACAATGACTCCTGAGCTGCAAAAACAGTTCGAAAGTGTATTGTCTCCCATCGAGATAATGGCAAGCCTGAAATCGCTTTTTCAGGAGCAGGCTAGGACTGAGAGGTTTCAAACAGTTAAGAACCTCTTGGACTGCAAGTTGGCTGCGAATGCGGCAGTGAGTCCTCATGTCTTGAAGATGATGGGTTATCTCGATCATCTTCAGAAACTCGACTGCCCAATCAGCCAGGAACTTGCCTGCGACATCATTCTGCAGTCTTTACCTGCAAGCTATGATCAGTTCATTCTGAACTTTAACATGCATGGCTTGAGTAAGACACTACCTGAGCTTCACGGAATGCTCAAGACTGCAGAGCCCAACTTGAGGAAAACCGCCAAGGACCCCAATGTGCTTATGGTGCAGAAGGGCAAGGGGTTTAAGAAATCCTCTGCTAAGGATAAGGGAAAGGCCAAGGCTGTCCAAGTCACGGACAAGGACACGCCAAAGCCCAAGCCCAAGTCCAAGGCTGGGCCTACTGACATGTGCAGGTTCTGCAAAGAACTGGGGCATTGGAGAAGAGATTGTAAGAAATTCCAGGAAGGTCTAAAGGAATTGAAGAAGAAGACTTTCGAGACTTCTTCATCAGGTATTTTTGTTATAGAAGTTAATACAACTACTTCTGATAATACCTCATGGGTCATGGATACTGGTTGTGGGGCTCATATTTGTACTAATATGCAGGCACTCAGCAACAGTAGAAGGCTGAAGCAAGGACAAGTGGAGCTACGAGTTGGGAATGGAGCGAAAGTTTCAGCACTAGCTGTAGGCACATACTTGTTGTCTTTACCTTCGGGATTGATTTTAGAACTGAATAATTGTTATTTTGTACCTGCTATAAGCAGAAATATTATTTCAATTTCTTTGTTGGATTTGGAAGGTTATGATTTTTCAGTTAAGAATAAATTATGTTCCTTCAATCGCAACAATTTGTTCTATGGTTCTGCCCCTCTTTCGAATGGGCTTTACATACTCGATCAATCTGCGCCAATTTATAACATTAATACAAAACGGTTTAAACCTAATGAGGAAAACCGAACGTTTCTATGGCATTGTCGTTTAGGGCACATCAGCGAGAAACGCATCAAGAGGCTCCATTCGAATGGACTTCTTGGCTCATTTGACTTTGAGTCATGTGAGAAATGCGAATCATGCATGATGGGCAAAATGACACGGGTCCCCTTTAATAAACCTAACGAGAGGGCCAGTGACTTATTGGGCCTGATACACACTGATGTGTGTGGCCCAATGTCCACAAATGCAAGAGGAAACTATCAGTACTTCATTACCTTCACTGATGATTTCAGTAGGTATGGATATGTTTATTTGATGAAACATAAGTCTGAATCTTTTGAAAAGTTCAGAGAATTCCAAAATGAAGTACAGAACCAACTTGGCAAAAGCATTAAGGCTCTTCGGTCTGACCGAGGAGGAGAATACTTAAGCCAGGAATTCAGTGATCATCTGAGAGAGTGTGGGATTGTATCCCAACTCACTCCTCCTGGAACACCTCAATGGAATGGTGTGTCTGAGAGGAGAAATCGGACCTTATTGGATATGGTTCGATCTATGATGAGTCACACAGACCTTCCAATATCCCTTTGGGGATATGCTCTGCTAACAGCAATGTTCACTCTAAATAGAGCGCCATCAAAAGCAGTAGCAAAGACACCATATGAATTATGGACTGGAGAAGCTACAGTGCTGTCTTATCTCAGAATTTGGGGTTGTGAAGCTTATGTCAAGAGATTAATCTCAGACAAGCTTACACCAAAATCTGATAAATGCTATTTCATTGGTTATCCACGGGAAACCAAGGCTTATTACTTCTATCTACGTTCCGAGAACAAGATTTTTGTTGCCCGGGATTGTAACTTTCTTGAGAGGGAGTTTCTCTCTAAGAAAGACAGTGGGAGTAAGGTACTGCTTGAAGAAATTCAAGATGAACAGGATACTGCCCAACCTAATGAGGAAGAGCAGCAGGAGGACCTACAAGAAATTGTAGAGCCTGAACCTGTAGTACCTGAAGTTCGAAGATCCGGGAGGATCCGTCACGAACCCGAGAGATATCAAGGATTCCTCGTGACTAACTGTCATGATCTTTTGATCATTGATGGTGATGAACCATCGAACTTCAATCAAGCCATGATGGGCCCAGATTCCTCTAAGTGGCGCAAGGCCACTGATTCCGAAATGGACTCCATGTCGGTCAACCAAGTTTTTTCGTTGGTTGACTTACCCGCTGGTGTAAAAGCCATCGAGTGCAAATGGATCTTCAAGAAGAAGATTGACGTGGATGGAAATGTCCAGATTTATAAAGCCAGGTTGGTGGCAAAAGGTTTCAGACAAGTTCACGGTGTGGACTACGATGAAACCTATTCACCAGTGGCTATGATGAAATCTATTCGGATTCTACTAGCAACTGCAGCTTTTCATGATTATGAAATTTGGCAGATGGACGTGAAAACCGCCTTCCTGAATGGTATTCTGGAAGAGGATGTGTATATGACACAACCTGACGGTTACATAGATCCGAAGAATGCTGGGAAAGTATGCAAGCTTCATAAATCCATTTATGGATTGAAGCAAGCATCGAGGAGCTGGAATCTTCGTTTTGATGAAGCGATCAAGCAATTTGACTTCATCAGAAACGAAGAAGAACAATGCGTGTATAAGAAATCTAGTGGGAACAATAGATGGCTTATATCATCCTGTCCCTAGTCGAAGGTTGTTGAAATTGGAACACCAACAACCGTGTGAGACTGGATTGGTACGTGACTTATGACAAAGTCTCAGTGTGTCATAGATGCGCGGCATCAAAGTCAGTACATAGGTGCATGTTGGGAACATACGACCGGACAAGACCCGCTTATAAGAACTCTTCAGGATATTTATATCTGTGTCATAAGAGATTCTTACTACGACTATAGAGTATAGTCCTTAGACCTGAGTTCACATGCATGTGATTGCACATGGACTGGTGTACTTTGATCATTGTCTAACGCTATCGTTCTGCGATAGCTATAAGGACCTTGTTTGGGTACATCATGAAATGAGTAGTTTACAGTGATGGAACAAGATGGGATTTGTCCCTCCAATATAAATGGAGTGAATATCTCTAGGCCAATCGGAGATTTGAATACTGGAAAACGCATGGCCATGCTCAAACGGACTTTCCCGAGTCGTTTGGATTATCAGTATCAAATCAGAGTCCGATGAACAAGATTAGGCTTTATAAGGATGACACTAATCTTGCCTTATGACTAATCGAGATATTGAGACAAAAGGATTATGAATACAGAGATTCCAGTACAAGTGGGAGATTGTTGGAATTGTGTCCAGTAATCTCGGTACTGTCTCTAGAAAGTAAGAGTATGTCAATGATCAGACATAAGTCATATAATACTGGGGGTCATGATGGCTTGCTAGAGTCCGCTCATGATCTATAAGTCTTGGACTTATTGCCTTTATTATATGATCCCATATGGGTCACACGCCTAAGCTAACAGGAAAATGTGTAGGAACGGTTTAGCAGAAGTACAGTAAAAGTGCTAGGCATTTACTGTACTTAGAGAGAATAAAAGGTTTAGCCACTGTGCATCGATCGATGCATAAGGTGCAACGATCGATGCAGTGCGCAAACACCGACGAGTTAATTGGTATTTGGGCCAAATGGCCCAAACGGAACAGGACGAGTTTTGTGTCATAAAACTCGAGTTTCAGACTGATTAACCCTAAGACTTGAGCCGAAAACTCTCTCTCTCCGCGCCGAGTTCCCCTTGTGGTCTAGCAGCTGTTTCCTGTGAAAGCGTGTGTGAACCTTTGGAGGATTCATCCCTCGGTGTTTCTCTGATCTCAGACATACCATCCATTTCCGCTGCAATAACAGGTATAAGGTGAGATCATCATTTGTTTCTATTCTGAGAAGAACCTAGATCGCATGTTTAGGATAATCTGAATCTGGAATTGAATCAGGATTGATCCAAACGTTCCAACACATTGCTCCATAAATAAACTCTGGTGGTTGTTTCGAACTCTCAAATATTGAAAGCTATTTTATTTGTCAAAATTCCTTTTCCATTTCTTCATTACCAAATTCGTAATGGATTAAAATCCGTCTTTACGTCATTGACGGTGAATAAGGTTTACGCTATTTTATAAGGGCGGAGACAACATGCAAGGCCCTTCATAGCTTCAGACAGAGTCAAGATTTCAACAAGTCGACCGATTTGTACTACGGTTTTATTAACTTAAATCTCTTTGATTTCCCACCTCATTATTAAAAAGATTTCGTCGAGAGGTGTCTATAATCAGAAAACGCTGCAGCTCTTCTCCTTCGAGGTATGTGTTGCTTTATCTGCAGCGACCGGATGGTTGAAAGAGAGGCAATGATCAAAAGACCAGCAGATAGCCGATGGGAAACAGGGATATACGCGTATTTCGTGCTCTTGCGTGTTTTTTATGGAGATGGTGTAGTGTTGAACAGTGGATATGTCATCTACCATGAACTTGCCACTCGGATACGTATAAAGATAACTAGAAGGGATAGGCGTGTATGGCAGAAAACCTTCGGCTATGTTCTTTGATAAGGAAGGGAGTGTAGATATCAACGGCCTTTATAGTTGCACGTGTGCTCCGATAACAACCTGGAAGGGTTGGTGGGACTTTGGTTTCAAGGGTTCAACCATGTGCGACAGGTGTTTTTGGTCCATAGAGTCACTAGTTTACTTCAAACTCCAGCTGAACAATTTCCGAATTTGGCTCTGTTTAGATTCTTTAATATCCTTCCTTTGTGTTGACTAGAATGTGTTAAACTTCGAATAATATTATATGATGTATTCATTTATGTGCAAAATTTTAATCGTAAGGAGTATATGCTTTATCTTTGGGTGAAAGTGGTAATTCTTCCATAGTATTTATGAATGAATAAACGACTTTTTCCAAAATAGGCGCGATGATTAAATTGAAAGGACATTTACCTAAATAATTTTCAACAAGTAACAACAGATTTTTGTAATAAATTTTTAATTGCAATAAATAATGAAGCGACATTACATATCATACCTAGTGAATTAGATTCATCATATACATACTTACTCCAGCCGAAGATGCAAGCCAACACATGCATATTAGTTAATAAATAACAATAACATAAATAAATTTATGGAAAACCCAAAGGTTGGATCCGATCTATAAATAAACATATGTGGATACCTTAGAAACAATACATTTCTGAAATAATCTACAATATTATTTTTTTAAATTCCCCTTTGCCTGTTTCCATATTTTCTAACCAAAATCGACAATGAATTTTCTTTCTAGTGATATCCTCAAAAAATCCTTCTTGTCGTCATTTACGATAACCAAGGGATACACTTTTGGCCCGAATGAACTCAACATGCACTGCAATGCAAAACATCGGAGAAAGCTCAGATTTCTATAAGTCGGTCGATTTATACTTCTCCAACATTACTTATTATGGTATCTGGTCCCCACCTAGGGTTATAACTAAATTGGCTAACAAATGTCTGGAATCCGAAAATCCTTATGCTCTTTTCCTTAGAGGTATATGTCTTTTTGTATATTGCGACTGTTGGGTCGACGATCAGTGACCTTCATCAACTGGATGGTTAAAAGAGAGGCTCTAATCAAAAGATCGGCATATAGTGGATGGGAGACGGGGATATACGCGTACTCCATGTTCCTGCTGGTGTTTTATGGAGATGGAGAAGTTTTGAACCATGGGTACATCATCGAGCGCGAATTTTCAACTCGAGTATGTGTTAAGATAACTACGAGACAAAGTTATGGAAGGCCAGACAGACGGTTTGCACTATTCTATAAGAAGCGAAAAGGATTAGATATCAAAGGGCTTTATAGATGTCTGTGTGCTACGTTAAAGATTGGGTTTAGTTGGTGGGATAATGGTTTCAAAGGTACAAACATCGCGATACCTGCTTTTGGATCCTTGAGTCACTATTCTTCTTCACAATCATGAGAGATAATTTCCGAATTTGGCCCCATTATCTTTATGAAGATCTTATTAATATATAGTTGGTTAAATGTAGTAGATTATGTAGTGATCGACCTTTCAAATAATGGAAAAATAAGCAAGTTATAAAACTACCGCATTTAGTTATATTTACAAGGCGACACTGGAAATATTAATCTAATCTAAACGGATGAAGTTGTGGCATGATAAAGTAGATAATTGATGGCAACAATTAAATGAAAAATAGAGCAAGTTAACCAAACCTCGTAACTCTCCTTTGCATGATATATATTTAACCATGATTAGATGTTGATTTGATGTGGGTTTCGTAGAGAAACACCCATAAGTTCCAGTTTGATGGTCGGTGTGAAATGTTCTTAATGGTTTTAAGATGGTTTGAGAAATTAAATTAAGATTTTGTGAATATTTCTTGATATATGTGATTTTTTTTTAGTATATACGAACTTATCATGTTAAGGAAATTTAATAATATCGGTTGAGAGGAAGATTGAATATTCTTCTTGTCTCTCATTTACTTTGTAAGCAATAAGCACAAGCCTACCAAATGAAACGTTCAAAACAAGATTGGAGGGTGGCTGCAGCATAAATTTCCCGCCGAAACAGAGGAACTCTGCAAAAGCCTGCAAGAGAACAAAAGACAATAACCAGTGCACGGTTCTTTTTCTCCGAGGCTACACAAAAGCAAACGACAAAACCAGTATACGGTTCAAGGGCTCAGGGGCTACACCAGAAAGAAAGACAAACCAGTGTATTAGGAAGCTTAACGAGAATAGGAAGTTTTGAATCGTCATTATTGACATGGATAAGTGTGATACGAAACCAAATAGTCATTATTAAAAAAAAAATCATTAGCGGTTGTGGGCCAAATAGTTTTTCTAAACCAAGGGTTGTGAGTTTACACCTTTTACTATTATTAACCCAAAGGTTTTATTTTACTGTTTCAAATAAGATGCTTGTTTTTCCTACCTCTTACTGAGGGAAAAGACCTCTTTTCAAGCTAATTTCTGCGAAAATTTCTCCGATTCTCAACCATGGCTCCACAGACTTTCAGAAAAATTTCTCAAATCAACAACTTTATTCCTTGCTTTTGGGACCTAAAAGTTCTTCTTTTGCATGTTTGGATGTGTGTTTCATCCATTCGAGAACCAATAATCCAAATGATTTTGGTCGATGAGGAGGTAATCTTTCTTTTACTCTATAATATGTTTTATTTATTGGGTTATTGCATGTTTTATTAAGGTATTCGCTAATTGATTTAGGGTATGAAAATAGAGGCAATTGTTCCTGTCTCTTTTATTGAGAAATTCTGTTTATCTACATGGTGTGAGGGTCGTTGATGAAGCCCCTGAGCCCTTGAACCGTGTTAAACACATCTTTCTGCATCACTTATGATAATATTCTGGAAGGTCATTTTATGCAATTTGAATCGTTTCCGTATATATTAGATGGGAGAGTCTGTGATGAATAACTTGTAGGTAACTTTTAGTCGATACATTTGTTTCCTTTATCGGATTACATTAATCATGTTATTTGCATGTGTGGTAGACATTATATTTTTAACTAAATAGATTAAGGTATAGTTTTCTAAATGATTTTATTTTTTTATTATAGATGTCCTTGGTGCTGTTACACGTGTTGGAAACCTTCCACCTTATTGGACAGAACCAAAGCTGCAGTTTACAATTCGCGACCTAAGGTTAGTTAAACAAATGCTTGTAATCTTCCTCACATATGTTATGTTGTTTGTCTCTGATAATAGAAATTAAAAATACATTTTTTCTAGCCTCCGGAGACTTCGATGTTTATTTATCGGGGAAGATGATAAGGAACTAATAGAAAGGTTTTCGAAGGATGCTGGTAGACCTCTCTTTGTGATTCTCCAGTGCATCTACAGAAAGCAGAAAATAGGTATGATTAGAAATTCAATTTAGTTTTCTTTGAGAATAATCTCATGGTCTATTACATGTTTGGGTTTAGGATTGATGATACTTTTGATTTCTATATTTTTTAAAACGTTAATGGTGTACGTATAAAATTTATTTAATTAGCTTTAACTTGGCTCAAAGGAGAAGAAGGGATGTCAACGATTATGTACGATCAAACCAACAATCCGGATTTCAATGGATTTCTCAACAGGTTTTGGTCATAAACCTAATGAAACTCAATATGTAATATGATTTATATGTTTTCCAGAATTCATACATATCGTTTTCTATTTTGTAGCTTTCCAAATCCGGTACCTGAGCAATATCCTGAAAAAATTATGTCCTGGTTCAATATCTTCTAAATTATGTACTTGTTTTAAAAGACCTTATTAAACTATGTTATTTTGGGGTTAGATGATCTGTTGATCGTCTTTATGTTTCTTTTAAAAACACATTTTTCGTTAATGTCTACAACTTTTCTCTCCACTATATATCGTAATCTCTTTTTTATTACATAATTTAAATAGCATATAGAATCTAACCCTGATCAATTTGGTTATTGTTAAATTCAAATATCAAAGTATATATTTCATTTGTGATACGACAATAAAATTATTTTGCACATTTAAATTTTTCATTCAATAACACATCGTATACACGGACTCCAGAAAATCAATATTATTATTACTAAATCCAAAATAGTATATGATACGACCAATACCCGACTACTTTGCGATACAAATAATGAGTTGAATATTAGTCGTATCAATAGCGACAAATAAACGACTTGGTTACTACTATACCCGAAGTAGCGAATTAGTCGCCCATGTACTGACCAATTCGCGATTGTTCTACGACTCTTAACATTAGACGCAAAAATAGTCACTATATCACCGACTAGCCCGCGACTATTGATTCCGTTCTCGACAATGGTCGTTAATCAGTTGTAAATCGACGAGTAAATTGGCGACTATCATTTTTGGTCGTATATAAGCGACTAATACACATCCATATATCCGTTGTCGCAAAATAGTAGCAAAGTTGTCCCCTAATAGTGGCCATATGTTACGACTACAAGTATGGTCGCAAGGTCCAGTGACAAAACGCTGTTTTCTTGTAGTGGGAGTAGTCCTGTTACTCAAACCAGCTTGAGTGTAAACCTTAGATGACTAAACTCCTGAATTGGTAACGAATTTGTGAGCGTTTCTTTATTCCCGAGGCAACGAAGTACTTGGGAGTAAGTCCACTTTATTCTGCCCCTGCTTCTTTAACGTTTTACCTCCCGCCGTATTTGCCAACTCTTTTCCTGTCCTCTCCTCATGGATAATCGCTGCAGCTTGAAACACAGTATCCTCAACTCCCTGCGTCTCAGCCACAGTATCATCATCCGAAGAATCTGAGTTCCCATCTTCCTCCTCGTTTGCACTTAATGCTGAGTAAGAATTTCAAAGAATGGAATGACTAGTGGAAGTATCTCCCTTCTTCTGTTCTTGCGATCTTAAGGCTTTGGTTGGAGTAATCCATTCCTTCTCCTTGACAACTTGATTTTCTTTATTCTCATCGACATACTTTGTTTCTATATTTTCCAGCTCCTTTTCGACATACTATGTTTCTGTCACCTTCATGTTTGGTGTCGTCAAGGATTGTTCTGTTATTTTCTCCTGCTCATTTAACACAAAACCTAGCTTTATTAACTCTTTTTCACCTGTTCTTTTCTCCGCCTCAGCTCCTTTTTTCTCCTTACCTGTTACATCTGAGAAGCATGTTTCTGCTAAATGACTCCATTTGTTACATGTACTGCACCTAGGAGGCATCCATGGGTAAGTATATGTAACCACTGTGTCTAGTTCACCCTCTTCCTCCCCAATAAACTGAAAAAATTTCGGTAACTCCTTTGTTAAGTCTGCTTCTACAAACAATTGTGCTTTCTCAAAACTAACACATGCTTCAGTTCGTGGATGCATCTTCTTGAGTTTCCCTACTCCTGAAGCTAAGAACTCCAAACCTTTATCAGTGTACATGGAAGGTGGGACATTCTTAACAATAACCCAAAGCGGGATAGATTTCAAGACTGGTTGTAATTCCTCTGAGAAAGGAGATCATTTCGAGACAACCATCGGAATGTTTCCGATGTTCCACATTCCTCTGTTCAAGACCCGTTGCCTCATAGAAGCATTTCTGATCCTGAACTTAATTGTTGTTTTTTTTTCACTACAGATACATCGATGAAGCTCGTCTTATCACCTAAACGCCATATACTATTCACAATCTTGTGAATCTTCGCCAAGTGAGGAGCTGCACTCAGGAATTTTCCCACCAAATTTTTTTCCCAAAGTGGCTTAGCATAAACAAAAACCTCTTTTGGGACGACGACTTTCTTTTCTCCATTCACCTCACGCATAACATACTCTTTCCTACTGTATTCACGTTGCTCAACCACTTTGGCCCATGTTTTATTCCCCATATTCTGACCACCCTCGTTCTGTATCTCCCCTTTTCTACCTTCGGATTGGACAAGATCATCTGCCCCTGCTTGAATACCAGATTATGAAACCATTATCATCACCTCTTTTGGTTTCTCAGCCTCTACCTCTGATACGTGTTCTCCACACCCTCCAAGCCTCCTGCCAATACAGCTTCCTCCCTTCTCTTGTTACTCTCAGATCTCTCGGACTGCCGTGGTGGAGAGGCCGCCGGCGTCATCTTCCGTAAATTGGAAGAAAGTTTCATGCAAAACCCTAGTGTACGAATCGCCAAATTTATCGCCTGCCACATCAGCTGCTTTTTTGTTTGTTGATTCGTATATATGAAATTGAATGTACATTTATTTAATTTAGAATATATACCACACAATACATGCATGATATCAAAGTATAGAATAGCATAAAATTTGACCAAATGCAAAAGGTATATAATGACAAGTCAAACAAACAATATATATTTCCATATCATGATGCAAATAATCGATAATGAAAATGGAAACAAGTGATTTGAAAAGCAAAATGGTGTTATTCAAATATAACTGAATTCAAATACCATTAAGTGTATGTTATTCAACTATAGGATCGAATAGAATTAATACACGCCATGTAGTGACATGATTAATTTATGTTATGAACTTGATTGACAAATGCTGTAGAGTCTTTACGCGACTATAATTGTGTCTATATTACCAAAATGTTATGAATAATTATTAGATGCCCGCCCATTACTTGTAATCTAGGTTTTACTTGTTCGTCAAGTTCTTGTACTCCTATATAAAGGAGCTTTCATTCATTGGAATAACATCATCAATTATTCGATCTCTCTTCTATTCACAACACGTTATCAGCACGATAGTCTCTCTCTTTCTATTTTCTTACACCGAAAAGGTGAGATTTAATTTATGTTTAATTTATGTCTTATTCTGGGATGATAAGTGATGTCTTCTCTGAATATCGTTATGATAGGCTATGTCTTCACGCTTATGATCTCTGATCTTATTCATAATAGAGATGATTATCAATACTTCTCTAGAATAATAATTTATGGATATTTGTCATGATTTAATCCTATGTTTAAACCATGTTTATTATCAATTCATATTTTATGTTAATGAATCAATTCTATATTTTTGCTCGTGTTCAATAACTTATATTCATATATTATATAACATTAAATTATAGTAATTATTTTCGATGAACACGCTTTAATGTTTCATATAGTAAAAGATTATGTTGCATTGTGTTTCCAAAATTTTAATTTTGATTTTAGGAAAATGGTTAAGTTTCTATTTTTAAATATCAATATATTCCCTTTTGTTTTAATTGTTTCCGAAATTTTAGATTTTGTTTTAAGAAAAATATTTAAGTTTCTATTTTTCCTTTTTGCTAACTTGCATATCAACTCCAAACAAATATCTTGTAGCATGTGTAGTTTTATTATAAGTTTAAAATTCATGATCATATTGTTTTGCCATCAAATTTCATGAGGTTTTGGATATTGGTGGCTTGACGTAAAATATCCACATGTTCTTTGGAACATTAATGCGAAAGAAATATATGATTAGCAGAATGTGATATAGTCATAAATTCATCTTGATTGGTTAATATAAGATTATAAGACTTTAAGTCTGTGAATAAGTACTCATATAGAGATGTTATAGAAGTCATGCTCTATCTTTCTTGCAAATATTGTTGGTCTGGAGACACAATACCATGAAAAGTGTTTGAGACGTACTATGAGTTTATATTTTGTTTTATTGAAAAAGAAAAGTACCACAGTAATGACAATACCTGAGAAGTAGCTATATAAGTAGTTGTAGACGTATATGTAGATATGAATATGGATATGGTCAAGGTCGACCCCATGAGTTTCTTTCAAAAATCATATTTTCACAAGAAGTGAGAAAATAAAAATTGTTGCAAATAAGAGATATTTCTTTTATGTGATCAGTAAAGAAACTAGTGAGAGTACAATATATGTTCCCTATGGGAACCCGATTTAAAATCATTCTTGCGTTATACTTTCCCAAGTCTCAAAGGTCAAAAGGATATACACATGACCCAAGTTGGGTATGTTGTCGATTTCTAAAGGGGGATTCAATTTGAGATAGATGAAAATGAAGTTTCATTATCTCAAGGTGGAGAATTAGAGAATCCCACATCTATTGTAAGTGGAACATCTAGATGATTATGTTCACACTGAAAATAAACTTAATAAACATTTATAAAGAAAATCCAGGGGATTTCAATTATAATCATGTTGAGACGATAAGTAAAGGGAAATGTTGAATATCAATTAACAAGTATTGCCCAATGCAGTAAAAGTATTTTGGATAAAATACATGTATTATCTACTAAATTGTACTACACAAAAGAAAATGAAGATAAATGTTATAGTAAACTAGAGGTTTACTAAAGTTTAATGTTTGGAAAACCGGTTATGCCATCCCGGTTTAGTAATGATGCGACATTTGTTGAAGAACCAGAGATTCTCATAAATGATCTTCTATATGCTGCTTGCTCACAAGGCAATATGATAATACAGTTATCACCAGGCAAAAATAGATTTGAAATTTATTTACTTTCTGCAAAGTATACAAGGAGATTTTTGTGGGCTTGATCACCCACTGGTGGACTGATCATCCACCATATGTATAATTAATGCATCGACTAGAATGTCGTATGTATATCCTTGTCAAGACTAGTTGATAATGCTGGAGAACTCACATCCTAAGCCTTTGATTATTATTGTAAGTCTATTGGGATATGTGTTGAACATCATGTAGCTAATGTTCATACCCAAGATGCAGCAGCATTAATATGCATAATGCCAAAGAGTAATTAAGAACTGTCCCCGTCAAATTGGTTTTTGGGTCAGGAACCAAAGATCCACATCTAGAAATTGGATAAGTGGTATATATTATGGTCTATCCACCACAAGGCTAAAAGATGGGACCTTAGAGAAGGTTATGAATATATGTTGGATATGGATCTCCATTGAAGATAAAATCTATAAGATTTATTTAGAGACTCTTTTAATGAGTCACTCTATCCAACATTAGGGGGAGAAAATAAACAGCTGGAAAAGAAAATGAGTTGAATTATTATTGATCATCGGACTAAGATGGGAATTAAAAGTCCAAATGATATGAAAGAAGTACAAAAGATAATTCAGTTATAAAGATTAGTAAGTCGGTTGCCAGACACTTTCGATGACCTAATAAAGTGATAAAGTCACATGTACGAGCTGTAAATGCTCCAGTTAAAATGAATGTCCTAGAAGGACAATATCAAACTGCTAGTGATTCTAAAAAGCGCATGAAGCGTGATAGACATATCGGTTCTAAATATAATAATCCTCGGAAAAAAGGAGCATGAATGAGAACGGCAGGACCGAGGAATGATATTAAGGATCTCAAGAAGAGATGGTAAACATGACAAGAAAGAAATTCAGGTACCTGAGAATAAAGAAATCTCAAATAGTTATGTCATATATGGAACAATATGGAACCGATATCAAATCGACGTCGTTAATAATTATGCATGCAATATAGCAGTTGATGAGAATGAAGATCATAAGCCATCTATTGAAAAGTGTACACAAAGTGATGATTGGATAAAAAGGAAAGAGACAATAGATGCAAAGTTAAAATCTCTTTAAAAGAAAAGAGTATTCGGACCAGTAGTCCATACACCTAATGGTGTAATACCAGTGGCGCATAAATATATTTTTATGCAAAAGACATAAATAGGTCTTTATACGAAAGAATATAGGATGATGAAATTGTGAGATGCAAAGCAGTAGTTGCACAAAGGGTTCTCACAAAGATCTATAATGAATTATAAGGAAACTACTATCATGTGGTAGAAACAACTACTTTAAAGTTTCTTATTAGTCTGACAACAAGAAAAGAAATTGAGAGCCACTGGACAATGACATTTATGTGAAAGTTCCAGAAGTTTTTAAATTGGAAACCTCATAGGATTTAAACTACGTGAAGTAGTAAATTCGAATTCTCGAGAACAATACTGCATAAAACTAAATTGATCTCTTTATGGACTAAAACAGTCACGGCGTATGTGGTATAATCGCCTTAGTGAGTACTTGTTAAGAGAAGGCTACAAGAATGACCGTGTTAGTCCATGCATCTTTATAAAGAGATTTGAGAAAGGATTTGTGATAATTGCAGTATATGTTGATGATTTAAATATTATTGGAACTCCTGCAGAGATTTCATACACCAGTAGAGTATTTGAAGAAAGAATTTGAGATGAAAGATCTTGGGAAAACAAATTTTTGTTTGGGACTACAAATTGAGCATGTAAAGAATGGAATTCTACTACATCAAGAGACATACACAGAAAATGTGCTCAAAAAGTTCTATATGGATAATGCACACCCTTTGAGCAGTCCAATGGTTGTAAGATCACTTGATGTGTCAAAGGATCCATTCCGCCCTCGGGAGAACAATAAGAAGTTCTTGGCCCTGAAGTACCATACTTAAGTGCAATATGAGCATTAATATACCTTGCTAGTCACACAAGACCTGATATATCATTCTCGGTGAATTTGTTAGCAAGGTGTAGCTCATGCCCAACTCAAAGGCATTGGAATGAGATTAAGCATATACTTCGTTACCTCCAAGGTACAAAAGACATGGGCTTATTCTTTTCTAACTTATCCAAGGAAGGCCTAATTGGTTTTGCAGACGCAAGATACTTATCTGATCTCCATATTGCTAAATCGCAAACAGGATATGTGTTCACTTGCGGAGGTACTGCTATTTCTTGCCGATCTATGAAGCAAACTCTCATCGCCACTTATTCTAACCATGCAGAGATTTTAGCCATCCATGAAGCTAGTCGCGAGTGTGTATGGTTAAGATCTGTAGTTCATCATATACAAGAAGATTGTGGTATTTCTGTAGGGAAAGAAGCTCCAACAATTATGTATGAAGACAATGCAGCATGCATTGCACAACTCAAAGACGTATACATTAAAGGTGATAGAACAAAGCACATTCTACCAAAATTCTTCTTCACACACGATCTACAGAAGAACGGCGATATACATGTTCTACAGATCCGTTCGAACGATAATTTGGCTGACTTATTTACAAAGGCGCTACCTACTTCTACTTTCAAGAAGTTAGTTCATCAGATCGGGTTACGCCGTCTCAAAGATCTCGACACGTGTACTCATGAGGGGGAGTAATTGCGTGTCGCACTCTTTTTCCCTTAACCATAGTTTTTCCCATTGGGTTTTCCTGGTAAGGTTTTTAACGAGACAACATTTTAAACGCATTACGAACCATTTTATTATAATGGACATCTAAGGGGGAGTGTTATGAATAATTAGTAGATGCCCATTATAAGGTCCATTACTTGTAATCTAGGTTTTACTTGATCGTCAAGTTCTTTTACTCCTATATAAAGGAACTTTCATTCATTGGAATAAACATCATCAATTCTTCTATCTCTCTTCTATTCACAACACAAAAGAATTAGAACCATATTTTACATATCTTTTACTTCTTTTTGATTTAGAGAGAAAAGTTCTTGACTGTCTACTGCTTTATTACGTGTCTCGGGGATAGCTAGGTATTTGCCCAAAGAGGATCGACCGGTTCTATTTATGATACTATGCAATTTGTGCGACCCTATGTTTAGAAAACAAGATATTTTGGTTTTAAAAGATTATGAGTAAAATATTATTTTTTTTCTCAAATCTACACTCAAATCCTACATCATTAAACTAATAATAGAATTTACACCCTTGAGTTGAGTCTTCACTAACGCTCTTCTCACCACTTACAAACCTTTCACTCTAAGACGGTACCTCTTGTTAGTTATCCTTTGATAGTAGAAGCCCTCGATTAGAGCAGCTTTGTTAATGGCAAATGATCGGGGGTTATAGGAAGCTGGTCCTGGAATCAGACTGCATCTAATTTAATCAGAGCTATCAATTCAAACTCGCCGATTGCTGATATCCATGGAGTCTTGTCCGACATTTCTCTTTGCATGTAGACCTTCTTATATATTTTAAGTTTATTTCAAGGGTTAACAATAAAACAGCTGATGCCTAAGCCTAGCACTTGTATGAAGCAACCTTTTTAGTTTTAATGAATTGACCCGCACTTCTAAGTGCGGGTATAATTTTCTTTACAAATTTTACTTTTTATTCATTTTATTAATAGTAGTTTAGATTTTTAATTATGTAATTTAATTTTGATTATAAGTTAGTCGTATATATTACTATGAATGAATACACTGCAAGAAAAACAAATATATTTTTTTATGGATAGCAATATTTTTTGAATAGGTAGAACAAAATATCGAAAAACACGCGTGGTTTACATGCGAAATTTTTTTTTTCTATCCCGGTCTTTGAAGAACTCAGGCACCGTATTTTCGCGACTCCTTTCTCTCCGGCGTTTGTTTACGGCCGACATCGGGGGAGGGACCCCGTTTTGTCATGTTGAGACAAGTTCTTTTCCCTGGAAGAGGCGCATCTTCTTTTCGAAGGAGTGATGAGATCTGTGTGGCGATTTATGGTGCCGCGCACGGTGTTTTCAGCAAGTATGTGATGTCGCGTCGGTGGTTAGATTTAGTTCTTTCTCAGGCTCGAGGATGGCTTGGTTTTGTGGCTCTATCTGCTGTCCAAAGCTTCTAGATCTGCTTTGCTCTCATCGTCGATGGCGGTCATCTTGATCTTTCTGGTGTAGGATTTGTCGACCTGCGGTGGGGATTTCCTCTGTGCTCTTGGTCGCGTGGTTTTTATGGATACTGTCTGCTGCTTCATGTTTTCCTTGTTTCGGGGTTCGCTTTCATGGTGGCTAAAAGAGCTGGTGTAGGTGTGTTTGTAAAATTGGTGGTCTTGGAGGTTCATTGCGAGAGCTCCGCCTCCTGCTTCGGTGCGGGCTTCATCACTGCCATTTTTGCTATCTCTAAGCTCGGTTTAGTATAGCTTTAGGTTTGGTTCAGGCTTTAGCTTGCGTAACTTGGTTGCCTTAGCTAAATGTTGTGGTTTGGTTTAGTAGTAGTTCTTGTTTTCTGTTAGGTTTCGCCTAATCTCTATTTTAGGAGGAGGTAGTAAGGCAACAAAGAGTGCTGATGGGTTTCACTTTTTGCTAGCCGACTTCAGGGATAGAAATTGGTAGAGTGAGCAGACCCTATTAAGCTTCGTTTGTTAGTCTAGACCCATTTTTAGATCTGGATCCAGTTGTGTGAGTTGAGAGTCTATTCTTAGATGTTGAGGGCTATCTTCGATCTGACCTCTCTTGCCTCAATGGATAAAAATTTCTTCTTTGTGCTATTGGATGAAACATCTTCCGCTAAGCGGTGGTTTAATTTATTATTTTCCATCTCTGAGTCCTTTTGTTAACCCTTCTTCGGCTTTGGTTATCCGGTCATAGTTCTCTAGTTCTCTAAGTAATGATTGATTTGCTTCCATATTTTTAAATTATTTTTTACCAGGAGACCAATTTATAGTTACAATTTATTGATTCAGTGATAGTTACAATTTAGCATAAAACAATATTTTCTGATAATTGTAAAACTTTTTCATTAAAAATCTTTTGGTACGTAAAGTCCAATATTGTTTTAAAACCTCTAAATTTATCTTTACAAATGGGGACTAAAGCATTGTAGCATTCCTCTCAAGGGACTAAGTTTGTTTCTTATGTTTTTGTTAATGGTTTTCTTTAGCTGCTGAAGGATAGTGGTTTCCTCACTATATCTTGTATTGCTTCTTTCCCTCCAAACCATATGTATTACCTTTTTCGTAGGACAAACTCTTGTGTTGATTGTGGTGCTAGCACGATTATGAAGCCTGGTATGACTTGATCATTGCCACACGTTTTGGCTCGACTTTTGATGTAATACTCGATGAGTTCGATGGCTCATTCGGCTAGTAAGCTTGGATGACTTGGACTATGGAGTATGGTTCAAATAAGTTTTGCGGTCATCACTATGAGGTCATCATCATAGTTGGATATATGGTCTCTACGTTTATTAATGTTTTACTTACGTAGAATATTGGTTATCCTCATTTTCTTCTTCGTGAATTAGTACTTTACTTACTACGGCAGACGATACTAAGATGTAGTGGTAGAGCGGATATCCTTCTATCGGTTTCATTTAAATGGGAGGTACACTGTGTATCCAGGAATTAACACTAGGAATTTGTAATTAGGTTAGGAAAACAATCGATGGGCAAGCTCCTCATAAATCACAATGTACGGCAAAGAACTATATAAACGAACTGAGTTTCGTAATTATCTTGTATTGAATAATAAGAATATTACAAAGAGATCTAAAATGAGATGTTTACAAGAGTTCGTAGAGCTGATTTGCTTAAAAGTGTGTTAAGAGGATAATCCCCAAAATAAAGCCCTTAAACTCCTTTTATAGTCTTGTGTCGAGCTCCGTATCATGCATATCTCCTGCCACACCTGCTTAAACAATATCCACGATCTTTGGGTTGTTGAGCTGATTTTGAGTTGATTTGTTTTGACTAGGTAAGCTTGTTGGTTAACCTTCAATTAGGCAGTGCTCTTTTCGAAATGCGGTCGTTTTGTTATACTTGAGATCGAGGTCTAGTAGGCTTTGTTTTGTGCCAAAGGAGGTGTCTTCTAAATCAGGTATCTTTAGTGATAATGCTTATGGGCCTTATCGGGTTAATCCAGTGTGGATTATAGTACCAACAATTTTCTCCCAGCCAATTAAATATTAAAATTCTTTTTAATTGGTGGGAAATTTTTGAACAGTCCTAATTGTAGAGATCATCTTGCTGACATCAGCTCGCAAAGGTCAAGATTCGACATCATTACGAGATTTGAATCCAACGGTTAAAATCAAAAGAGGTGAGACGTATGCGTGGTCTCGAGAATTCCCTTGAATGGTACCTTTAAAGAACCACCCACGTCTCCGTTTAATTAGTGCATGCCACCTTATCAAACTAAACATCTCTCTTTGTCTAATCACTTTTGATCTCTCCCTTAACCACTTATTTTTCTAGTTAATTTTGCAGAGATTTCAGAACGATTTTAGAGTTCTAACAGAGTTCAAATCTTTGATTGTGTGTTTTGCATCAGTTTTTCCCTTTTTCTTTTTGATCTCCGTGTTTTAGCTATCCAATGTCAGAAAGGGTTTTGTTCTATATTTTCGAGGTTCAACAAGGGTAGGGTGAGAAAGTTGGAACCTCTGACTCAACGAGAGAGCTGAAATTTGGCCCGTATGACCCCTTGTTGGTTATTCACGAGGATTTTCGCTTTGATGTCCATTCCGAGTTAAAAAAACCGGAGTTGGTGTGTTCAGGTTAATGTGCCTATAAGGCGTTCTTTGAATCATGTCAGTTTACCTTACTGATTCAGAGGTTTTTGCTAGAGGTTATAGCTGACCTCTAGATTCATTTCTTGGAAATGTGCTCTAACTTAATGCGGAGGGTGATCGGGTTCAAGGTCAGAACCCTAGAAGTGGATCACAACCTCTCCGTCGCAGAGATTCGCCAGCATATTTTGGTGTAGCACAACGATAAGGACGAGGGGACGTTCTATTCCTCACCTCAACCAGGCCAAAGAGTTCTAAAAGCGATCCCATGACGTGATACCGATTGGCACAAGAAGTATTTTGTCTTCCCAGTTTGCACAACTATTGTTGGGGATTTTAACTTTTAGAATATTCCGATCACGCTGGCTACAGGCGCAGATTAGCCAAAGGCATAAGCAATAACTATATAATTAGAGCAAAAAGTTTCAATTTATGCATGTAAATCTGATTCGATTTTTTTTTTTTTTTTTGCAGTGTCCACCGAAAAATCTCCTTCGACTAACGAACTACAAGACTTAGTTGCCACTATCCAGGGAGGCGACGCTCTCTGGGCTTCGTTTACACTAGCATGTTTCAGACAGGCTTCCGTATTCTGGTCCCCAAAGTCTAGATTACCTGCCCTCGGTTTGTCAGGTCCAATCTCGTTAGCGATGCCCGGCTGCAGGTCGTGCAAGCCTATCACGTCGAGATAAAGGTATAAGCCGATTGTTTTACACACGATTGTTATTTCGTCGCTGGATTTTAGTATTATTGATGGGGAAACTGATCTGAGTATGTGATGGAACCGAGGAACTCGCCAAAGAATACCCCGAGTGAGCATTCAGCTAGGTTTAACTTCATTATGTGTTTACTGAGTACGAGAAAAAATTGTTTAGCTGAGCTAGATGATCGTATTCCGGTGAGGATTTGACCATTATCGTATATGTAAGCTTCTATAGTTTTACCAAGCTGTTCTGCGAACATCTTGTTAACCAAGCGCTAGTAGGTCGTGCTTGCATTCCTTAGCCCAAAAGGCATTACTTAGCAGCAGTAAGTAGCTATGTATGTGACGAAGGCTGTTTTTCTTGGTATTCTAAGGTCATCAATATTTGAGTAGACCCACAAAAGACGTCCAAGAAGGACATAAGTTGGTGGCCAGCTGTGGCTTCTACCATGCAATCTATATGGGGGAGTGTAAAGCTGTCTTTGGGACAAACTTTGTTGAGATCAGTGAAGTCAATACACACTCCATTTCCTATTATTATTTCTGGTAACTACTGAGTTAGAAATCCACTCAGGGTATTTTACTTTCCTGATCTGACCTACTTTAAGTAATCGGTCGACCCATCATTTACTGCTTTAACTCGGTCAGGACCAAGATTGCGGTGTTTTTGTTCGATGAAATATAAGTACGGTCAACTTTCAGGTCGTGAGATGTCACTTCAGGCGCATACCTTACATGTTTGAAGTGGACCATTGGAAGGTATCCACGTTTTTTATGAGGAAGGATATGAGCTGATCCTTTATTGGGTTTGTTAGGCCAGCTCCGATTATGACGCATCGTTCGGGTTTGAAAATTGTAAGATTTTTTTCTTGTTTTACCTATCGTTTGGAGAGCTCGTTACTTTCATATATCTTATTTAAGATTGTTTGATCTGTCGATAACCATCCATGTAGCAGACTCGAGAGGTCTTTTGGCTTCCGTAGATTGTTTTTGTCCTTTCAGTGGTAGGGAATTTTATGCATTGTTGGTACGTAGATGGAACTGCTTACATGTTATAAGTCCATGACCTGCCGACTATCGCGAATTTTATGCACTAGTAGTCGAACTGTGCAGAATGAGGATGTTATCTCGCCGGCAAAGCCAGTGACAGACTATTTTATGCCTTGTAGATTAGAGTTAATGAAACCCATTTTTAAGGCGGCGTAGAAGAGTACATCTACCTAGCTATCGCTATCGACCATTATTTTGGACAGCTCAAATCTTAGTATTATATTTGGATTATGAGAGCGTCATCATGTGGTCTGTCTAGGCTTAGAGTTTCGCTTTCCTAGAATGGGATTTTGTGGTTAGGTCCATTTGCCTGGCTTTCATTCTTTAAACCTTATGGACTTTTCGTTAGAAATTTTTTTTTTTCCATTTACCGATTCGTGGAAAATTTTGGAGTCTCCATAAATGATTTGTTGCTTTTTAGAGGTGGGCTTCGCCCTTCTCTCCCGAGAAGTGCGAGGTGAGCTGATGCTAGGTCTAGAGCTCGAGTACACACTTATCTAGGCAGATGATGGGTCGGATACATGTAGTTCTGTTGATCTATTGCACAGTTTGAGCTTTTGGCGAATGAGGATGATGTATTTAAGTGGCCATAGCCATTCTACCCCTAAAAGTGTGAGCTGGGCTGAATCCAGAGCTAGAGCTCAAGTTCGCACATTTTAAAGGTATGGGAGGGGGTAACCACATATTTCGGGGAACCACCATAGTGGGTGAGGTTCTAGAAAATGAGCTAGATACGCTTTGGTTTTCTGGGGCTTGGAGGTGGATATTATGGGGTCTCCACTTTGGTAGTTCGGTTCCTCTAACTGGAGGAAGCTTTATCCATATTGGGCTTAGGTTTGAGCTCGTTTTCCTCAAGAATTTTTTCTCCCGAAGTTTCGTGTTTCGTATTTTTTCTAAAAGACGAGCTCGCATTCCTTAGTGGAATGTCCTTTTTTAAATGATGTGTGCTGTATTTGTTCAGGTGATAATTTTTATTTTTAGAGTCTGCTTAGCCTTCTACAGCGTAGTTGTGCTGACCTTGACCTTCGTTCTTTGACTCGTTTTTTGAAGTCATGTTCGAAGTGTTAGTGTTTCTTGGTGCCACAAAATTTCCTGTAGCGTTTTGTGAGGACTTTTTTCTTCCCCTAGAAATGCAAAGCCTCATTGTAACGCCCCCTTCCCGTTTCCGCTGACCGAAGAGTTGACCGGCCAACAATCAAACAAGAACATGACCGATCGAACCCGAGCAGCCATACGAGAAGAGTTTGTCATAATACGAAACCAGAGACAATCCGGTTTGAGTCAATGGCTCGAACCAAACCGTCCTTGACTCTATTTACCTCGTTTCCACGATACAAAGATTTTTGACCTGTACCGCTTCCACGAGTTGTGTTCGGTTCGGACTAAACCGTATATCAGAGAATTATTCTGTTTTTATTACTTTAAAATTATAAACTTTATTCATAACAATATACGGTCCAATACAAAACATTAAACATGGTACCCACAAAATTCAGAACCGAAAGTAATGTCAAAATGTGTAAACAGACCGATGCCAAATGCCAACCCGAACCTACTCCGAGTGCCCTATGCGTCCGTCGAGCTACGCCAAACCTGAAAAACACAAAAGAGTCTAATGAGCAATCTAAGATTACCCAGTGAGACGGCTCCCAACTAAAGGCTGCTAACAAGCTAATAATCCATCCCAAACCCAAAATAACAATCAAGTACAATAGCTGATCATGTGCTACCAAGACGTGATGAGCTCCACAACACACAAGCATTCAAATAACAACACATAACATCAACGAAGGAAATCGAGAACACTGTGGAACATGCCCTCGATTAGACTCGATCTATACTAAACGCATCTCTAACGCAATCACCACACCAAGCTCCCCAAATGCGAACTCGGTAACTTCCACGGGAACACTTAGATACCCTACGGTGACTAAAACCTCCCACGACTTCTAGATGAAAACACAAAGTCAAACGACTAGGAGACCGTTCTCTGTCCATCGATACGCGGTGACTCGGGTTACCCCTAGATAACAAAAGCTTCCATGTAGTCCAGCCCTAGGACGCGACCCCGTATTCTCCGGACCACACACCTACCGGCGTCACTCAGTAGGTTAACACCATAACCAGAATCACCACCCAAAGGTACATGAACCGATCAGGTCACTACCCGAGGATCCAATCGGGTCGGAAGTATCAGAATGCTATCTCTAAACTTGTGGGACCTAACACACCCTATAGAGTCCTAATAATAGTAATATAAACAAGAAGACTCAATCGGACTCTATCACGCAATACGAACATGGTCAAATAGAACTACCATCTCAATACCCAATCTTTCCCGCAAGTCTTATCACCAACTTCCACATCACCGGACCTTACCCAGACTTACCCGGTTCCGTACCAGAGTAAGTATCAACCAGTACGGTCTACTCGGCCCAACACCGAAGTAGATAAACAATCAAGCAATCAAAAGTGTATTCGGCCCAACACTGAAGTAGATACACAGTCACACAAACAACACTACACAACTACTTAATTAGGTTTATTAGTCCTTTCATATTTCCTTAACCGTTACTCATTCAATCCTTAACCTTTACTCATTCAATCCGCTACCTTGGGATTAGTGGATTACTAATCCCGTAGATGGCCCATCAATCACACTACTTCTTTTACTTATCCCTTCCTAAGTATCTTTTAATAAGTCCTCGATCTGTCGGTTTAGAGTTAGTAAGATTACTAACTCCCCGACATCTCATTATTCATTAACTTCCATTCATTACCCTTACTTGACTAATTAACCCACCCGTTATTATATTCTAATTGTGTTATGTCTTTTAACTGTATTTAATCAACTTATAATTTTCCATATATAGATTCCTTTAGATATGTTCTTAAATACTTATATATCCATATATGTCCTAGTATGCCGTTTTATATGTATGCATCACCCAATCAAGCAATCAACAAACTATCAATCACTTGAATGCAACACCCAATCAAGTAATTAACGAATTATCAATGTTTACGGATATAAGCTAACTAGCATGCATCCCTTAACCTAACCATTTAATTAATTAACCGAGTTATTAATCAACCTAGCCGTTCTAACCAATTCAATCAATCGGGTATGCAACCTAAACTACGGTTTATCAATTCCGGATCTATATGGTTCTAACAAAATGCAACACACAATTTAGCCGACTCTCAGTGATATTGTGACGGCGGACGGGCGGATTGAAGGACTAGCGGAACAACGAGACCCGGCACGAACCCGACGCTAACCCGAAATTTCCCCGAATCATCGACTTGCTTTGACCCGACCTTGACCCGCACTTGACCGTAACGTTGACCTTAGTGATACTGATCGAGCCTCCGGACCATCCTCATCTTCTCTCTCCTCTTTCTCTCTCTTCTGGTTCTCCTCCTTCTCTCTATCCTCCGGTTCTCTCTCTCTCTCTCTTTCTCTTCCGGTTCTCCATCTCTCTCTCTTCTTCTTCTCTCACGCTTCATCTTCTCTCCCGCTTCTTCTTCTTCAAGCTTCAGCTTTATCTTATCTCTTCCGCTCCTTCACGCTTCTTCTTCTTCTTCTTCAAGCTTCATCTCCTCTCTCTCTCCTTCATGCTTCTTCTCTCTGCCACGCTTCTTCTTCTCTATCTCTTCTTCTTCTTCTTCACGCCTCTCTCCCTCTTCTTCTTACGCTTCCACTCCTCTCTCTTCTTCTTCTTCCTCCTCTCCCGGCTCCTCCTTCTTCTCCTCGCCTCCTTCTCCTTCTTCTTCCTCCCTTATTCCTCTCTTCCTTCTCTCTTATTACTCTTCTTTACTCTTTTTTAGTTTGGTGTGAAGAAAATGGAAGGGGGAGGCCTCTTTATATAGCAAAAGAAGGATGATCTCCACCCTCCATTTGTATCCCCTATTCTCCCATCTTGCTCCATGAATCCTCACCAGGTGTAGGCCAGAAACAATTCACTTCATCATCCACCTTACACTTGTAGATCCCTTCCAGAAGTCCCTTAGATTTGTGCCAACACATTTCTAGATTCAATGCACCAAAAACACAACAAAGCCTCTTCTTTTCTCTAGCAAGATTTCGTGCCCCAATCTTCCTAATGGGATTTAATTAGGTTCAAAATAAATTCATTTATCAGCCCTAATAATCCTGATCCAAGCCCAAGCTCCCTTGATTTTATTTTGAATTTTTAGTCATTAATTGCCCATTAATGATCTAAAATTTATAACTTAATCTAGGGATCCAATCTTGCTGAATCCTTTTAACCATAGCCTCTCCATATTGTAATGGAGATTTGGGCAAAATTCCATAAAATGGGAGCACTTTTAGAGGTGTTTACGTCTTTTTCTTGTTTTTGTCAGTTTCCATTCCCGACAGCCCGTTAAAAATCTTTAAAACCCCGTAGCCTCTGAAATAAATCCCCCAATCTTCATTTTAAAATAATGAACTATTTTTTAAGCATTTAGAAATTTGTTTCCCCTCAATCAGACTCTCGTAGCTTCCGTTCTGAATTTTACAAGTTTTATCGGTTATATCGGTTTCCATTCCCGATAGTCCGAAAAAAATCATATACGGTCCGTTTCCACTATTCTTGGTGTTCTAAATGTTTTCTTTATTTAAAAAGAATAATATTTGGCATGTCTTAGCTTCCAGCTCGGGTTTTGGTAAAATTACCAAAATGCCCATCCCTCGTCTCTTGGAAATTACGAAAATGCCCATGTTGACTTTCTGATTGCCTGTTGACCAATTTTGTGAGACAGGGTATTACATTCTTCAACACTTACAGGAATTTGGTCCCCGAATTCTCCGTTACTAACAACTTCAAATCGGAATCTGAATCATGCAAGTTTCTGTCTCTGAATCCAATCTAACTATGCTTTGCTGCTTATACTCTGCTCCCAAACTAAGCTCATACTCTCGATGCTTTCTGACTTCCGAACAACTAGTTTGCCCCAAACTTCTCTACACTAATCTGCACTCTGATTGCACATCCATTGCTCTTGACTGCAAGGCTCCACCCAGAGTCTTGTTTCTATCTGCACCATATGATACTGCTTGAATTCTAAATCCACTGCAACTACACTCCCGATGCTCAACTAATTCTTGAAACATGGTTTTTCTCCAACTCTCATCACACTGACATCTAAAATTTTCCACGCTAAATGGCTTGACTTTCGATCAATCCTGACTTCTCCATTTGATTGCTTCATCGATTATATCTCTGATTCCCAAATCCACCAAATCTAACTGAATTGCTATACTCCGCTTCATGCGCCGACCAATACTCCAGGCTTCCCCACTTTGTCTTGACTTCCCCGATCACGCAATAATAACTTGTCCTCCATTCCCCTTGCTTAACTTGTTTCCAATAATTACCGCTCCCGGTCGATATTATGTTCATATTGATTTTCTTCCTTCCATCTAAACCGTCATACTCATGCACGCCTCGAACTTCCTCGATTACTGATCTCCACGCTTCACTGACTCCAAAACTGTTTTTTCCCATTGATATCCTCGAACTGACTCCTCGACTGACTTTGATGCTTTTGAATCTCTTCGCTAACTCATCCAACTCATTCGTCTTGATTTCTTCTGCCACTGATACCCAAACTATTTTCTGAATCCATATTGATTTTCTTTCAGGCTCGGGTCAAACTGCTTCCAGAAATAACATCTCGTCTCTCAGGTTCGGGTTCGGTCTCGTGTCCTCGTCAAATCGTCCATCACATCCTACATCATCAACCTCAACAACACTGGGACAGTTAGGATTTTTTAACTTACTTCTTGATATCACTTCCTTATAGAGATATTGGTATTTAGTCACGTACCCAACGGTCACACGTGGCTATTAAACAATATCTTATAATTCCGTTCAATCTCAAATAAGCTTCCTATAAATACCGCTTTATCAATTCCGATTTATTTCTATCTAAGAGGTTTTCTAACCTTTCTAACCAAAAACAATTCTAACCGATAACTTATCATCTCGTCTACACAAGACTAATGGTCTAACACTTACCCAAACGTCTAACACCCTATCTGATCAATCCAAACGATTCGCTAACCAAAACTCAAGAACTACTTTCTAGCAACCTAGCGAATCAAACAATTCAAAGATGCTCAACATTCATCTAACAACCGCACGAGATGATTAATTCACCGAATCTCAATTAACAATATAGCGATTAAAAAAATGCAATGCTAGCAACCTATCAATCAAATGAATGCAGTACTACTAAACCAAATCAACCCATGAGCAATGCAACCTAACGATCAATCAAATGCAATGATTCAAAATCAACAACTAACAAAATAGCGAGCAATCAAAACATCAATCAATTCAACATTCTAACACCCTAGCAAGACAATCAATCACACACAATCAATCAAGAAAATCGACGATTGCAGTTGTCTCTCATGGTTCTGATGGAAACCGTCTGTTCGGACCATCATCTTATTTTCAAATCGCAACTATATTGCATTCACAACCATCATGAGTATGAAATATAACCACTCCGCTACTCGAAACGACAACCGAAATACTCATCATCCATTATGTAAATAAAACTTCTATTCACCACATAGAGTTTTAAATGCATAGGTCTGTAGGAGTCTACATACTAGCGGTTCCAATCCGTCCCACAAGAAACACCGCTTCACACAACCGAATCATCAGAGACGAATGCAAGCCGATAGACATCAACGAACGAGTTAGAGCCCTTACTTACCTGGGCCTAAGCTATTTCCTAATCTCCAACATGAGTGGTACAACTCATGTGGATCCTAACCGGCAGGTGCGCCAGGAGGATGGAATGAGTGCGGCGGTGACGATGGTGCGACGCGGTCTTGACAGAAAGGTCCAACAGGGCAGGACGGAGCGTAGTATCTTACTCGGTCATAAGTGAGGCATGGCAGGAACTGCATCAGTGGCGACGACTAAGATGCTGGAACTGGCGCCGGATCGGACTTGGTAGGATTGAAACCAACAAAATATTAGTGACCGACAACATCTGGTGAAGACGGTGCGGCTAAGTGACCTCGAACTCCTAAGGCTTGGATAACTCGAATAGTCCACCATCATGTCTGCCCACTGCTGCTCCAGGATAGGCCGCGAATACGTGAACACTCTGTATGCTAGTAATATAGGCTTCGACTAACTGGGGTAGAACTAACAAACTCTCGGTCATCCATACTGAGGTTGCTCTTCCTGTCGTCGCAAACCACACACACACACTGATCCTCCCAGGACAACTCTGTTGTGTGAGTGCAACAAGATACCAAACGATTAGCACAATTCTAATAAATACCCATTTCCCCGGTTTGACGGACGCGACTCGGATTCCTAATGGTTGCATTGGCGACACATTTCGATTCGATAAAACATTCAAAATGATGAAAATCTTGAA
This sequence comes from Orychophragmus violaceus, assembly GCA_030180135.1. NCBI lineage: Eukaryota > Viridiplantae > Streptophyta > Magnoliopsida > Brassicales > Brassicaceae > Orychophragmus > Orychophragmus violaceus. Next base: position 40,398,696 of record CM058232.1, read on the forward strand.
TTTTCGAATCCATGACGAACCATGCTCTGATACCACCTTTTGTAACGCCCCCTTCCCGTTTTCCGCTGGCCGACAAGCTGACCCGCCAAGAATCAAACAAGAAAATGACCGATCGAACCAGAGCATCCATACGAGAAGAGTTTGTCACAATACGAAGCCAGAGACAATCCGGTTTGAGTCAATGGCTCGAATCAAACCGTCCTTGGCTCCATTTACCTCGTTTCCACGATACAAAGCTTTTCAACCTGTACCGCTTCCACGAGTTGTGTTCGGTTCGGACTAAACCGTATATCAGGGAATTATTCCGTTTTTATTACTTTAAAATTATAAACTTTATTCATAACAATATACGGTCCAATACAAAACGTTAAACATGGTACCCACAAAATCCGAAACCGAAAATAATGTCAAAATGTGTAAACAGACAGATGCCAAATTCCAACCCAAACCTACTCTGAGTGCCCTATGCATCCGTCGAGCAGCGCCAAACCTGAAAAAACACAAAAGAGTCTAATGAGCAATCTAAGATTACCCAGTGAGACGGCTCCCAACTAAAAGCTGCTAACAAGCTAATAATCCCGCCCAAACCCAAAATAACAATCAAGTACAATAGCTAATCACGTGCTACCAAGACGTGATGAGCTCCACAACACACAAGCATTCAAATAACAACACATAACATCAACGAAGGAAATCAGGAACATTGCGGCACATGCCCTCGATTAGACTCGATCTACACTAAACGCATCTCTAACGCAATCTCCACACCATGGGCCCCAAACGCGAACACGATAACTTTCACGGGAACACTTAGCTACCCTACGGTAACAAAAACCTCCCACGACTCCTAGACGAAAACACAAAGTCCAATGACTAGGACATTGTTCTCTGTCCATCGATACGCGGTGAGGCGGGTTATCCATAGATAACCAAAGTTTCCATGCAGTCCGTCTCTAAGACGCGACCCCGTATTCTCCGGACCACACACCTACCGGCGTCACTCAGTAGGTTAACACCATAACCAGAATCACCACCCGAAGGTACGTGAACCGATCAGGTCACTACACGAGAATCCAACCGGGTCGGAAGTATCAGAACGCTATCTCTAGACTTGCGGGACCTAACGCACCCTATAGAGTCCTAATAACAGTAATGTAAACAAGCAGACTCACTCGGACTCTATCACGCATTACGAACATGGTCAAATAGAACTACCATCTCTATACCCAATCTTTCCCGCAAGTCCTATCACCAACTTCAACATCACCCGACCTTACCCAGACTTACCCGGTTCCGCACCAGAGTAAGTATCTACCAGTACAGTCTACTCGGCCCAACACCGAAGTAGATAAACAATCAAGCAATCAATAGTGTATTCGGCCCAACACTTAAGTAGATACACAATCACACAAACAACACTACAAAACTACTTAATTAGGTTTATTTGTCCTTTCATATTTCTTTAACCTTTACTCATTCAATCCTTAACCTTTACTCATTCAATCCACTACCTTGGGATTAGTGGATTACTAATCCCGTAGATGGCCCATCAATCACACTACTTTTTTTACTTATACCTTCCTAAGTATCTTTTAATAAGTCCTCGATCTGTCGGTTTAGTGTTAGTAAGATTACTAACTTCCCGACATCTCATTATTCATTAACTTCCATTCATTACCGTTACTCGACTAATTAACCCACCCGTTATTATATTCTAAGTGTGTTATGTCTTTTAACCATATTTTAATCAACTCATAATTTCCCATATATAGATTCCTTTAGATACGTTCTTAAATACTTATATATCCATATATGTCCTTGCATGCCATTTTATATGTATGCATCACCCAATCAAGCAATCAACAAACTAGCAATCACTTAATGCAACACCCAATCAAGCAAGCAACAAATTATCAATGTTTACGGATATAAGCTAACTAGCATGCATCCCTTAACCTAACCATTTAATTAATTAACCGAGTTATTAATCAACCTATCTGTTCTAACCAATTCAATCAATCGGGTATCTAACCTAAACTATGGCTTATCAATTCCGGATCTATATGATTCTAACTAAATGCAACACAAAATTTAGCCAACTCACAGTGATATTGTCACGGCGGACGGACGGATTGACGGACTAGCAGAACAACGAGACTCGGCACGAACCCGACGTTAACCCGAACCTTCCCCAAATCATCGACTTCCTTTGCCCCGACCTTGACCCGCACTTGACTGTAACGTTGACTTAAGTGATTCTGATCGAGCCTCCGGACAATCCTCATCTTCTCTCTCCTCTTTCTCTCTCTTCCGGTTCTCCTCCTCTCTCTCCTCCGGTTCTCTCTCTCTCTTTCTCTTCCGGTTATCTATCTCTCACGCTTCATCTTCTCTCCCTCTTCTTCTTCTTCAAGCTTCAGCTTCATCTTCTCTCTCCCCCTCCTTCACGCTTCTTCTTCTTCTTCTTCAAGCTTCATCCCCTCTCTCTCCTTCATGCTTCTTCTCTCTCTCACGCTTCTTCTTCTCTATCTCTTGTTCCTCACGCCTCTCTCTCTCTTCTTCTTACGCTTCCACTCCTCTCTCTTCTTCTTCTTCCTCCTCCGGCTTCTTCCTCCTCTCTCGGCTCCTCCTTCTTCTTCTCGCCTCCTTCTCCTTCTTCTTCCTCCCTTTTTCCTCTCTTCCTCCTCTCTTCTTTCTCTCTTCTTACTCTTCTTTACTCTTTTTGAGTTTGGTGTGAATAAAATGGGAGGGGGAAGGCCTCTTTATATAGCAAAAGAAGGATGATCTCCAACCTCCATTTGTCTCCCCTCTTCTCGCATCTTGCTCCACGAAACACTTCACTTCATCATCCACCTTACACTTGTTGATCCCTTCTATAAGTCCCTTAGATTTGTGCCAACACATTTCTATATTTAATGCACCAAAAACACAACAAGGACTCTTCTTCTCTCTTGCAAGATTTCGTGTCCCAAGATTCCTAATGGGATTTAATTAGGTTCAAAATTACTTCATTATCAGCCCTAATAATCCTGATCCAAGCCAAGCTCCCTTGATTTTATTTTGAATTTTTAGTCATTAATTACCCATTAATGATCTAAATTTATAACTTAATCTAGGGATCAAATCTTGCTGCATCCTTTTAACCATAACCTCTAAATATTTTACTGGAGATTTGGTCGAAATTTCATAATTTTGGGAGCAATTTTAGAGGTGTTTCCGTCTTTTTCTCGGTTTTGTCGGTTTCCATTCCCGACAGCCCGTTAAAAATATTTAAAACCCCGTAGCCTCTGAAATAACCCCCCCCCCAATATTCTTTTTCAAATACTATACTATTTTACAAGCATTTATAAAATCGTTTCACCTCAATCAGACTCCTGTAGCTCCCGTTATGAATTTTACAAGTTTTATCGGTTCTATCGGTTTCCATTCCCGATAGTCCGTAAAACTCATCTACGGTCAGTTCCCACTATTCTTGGTCTTCTAAATGTTTTTTAATTAAAAATAATAACATTTGGCCCGTCTTAGCTTCCGGCTCGTATTTTGGTAAAATTACCAAAATGCCCCTCGTCTCTTGGAAATCACGAAAATGCCCCTGTTGACTTTCCGATTGCCCGTTGGCCAATTTTGGTTGACAGGGTATTACACTCATGCTCGATGAGGTTCATCATCGAGAGTGACTACATATATAACAATGAGCTCCTCATTAAATTTAACGGTGAACCATAGTCTATTTTCAGTGCTTTGAGTGCTATGGCCTTATGTGGGTTCCCTATTTTGTACTTGATCTCGTTGAATCTATTGATGTAGCTTTAAAGCTACTCGTTGGGTCCTTGCAATATTGCACAGAGGTTGGCCTCCGATGCATGTTCGTAGAGTTAGTCCAACGAGGTTTTCTGCAACGAAGCGGCAGTCTCCTGTTTCTTTCTCATGATCGTTTAGATGAACACGGACTATCGCCAGCCTAAACGATATTATGTAAGATTGAGGGTCCCCTTTCCTAGTGTATTCTGGGAATTTGATTTTCGAAGCATTTGGGATGCGAGCATTGGCAATCCTGTTGATAAAGGGTGTTCGTCGAGTTTTATTGATTTCCCAATCGATGTAAGGCACTAAATTCATAGCCATATGTAATCGAGTGTTCATCTGTTTGAGCTCAAAATTGGTGTGATTGACATACCTTCTTGATCAATCGATTGTGGGGTCGTTCTTGTGTTTGACTTGTTGTTCGTCTTGCTTGCTACTTTTCTGTAATTCTTATCGCTTGGACTAATTTATTTTTATATTACCGTCCATATAGAAAACTAAAGAAGCCTTTTGGCTTCATTTGATTATTTTTTATTGCTTTGGTATTGGAAAAATTCATGTATTAGTGGTAAGTAGCAGACTGCATGCATGGTGTAAATCCATGGTCTACCCAAAATCGCGTTGTAGGAACTGGTCAATTTACCACAGTAAGTCTACATGTTTTAGCACTCTGTCCGCCATGACTGTAATCGGATTGTTCCTAACGAGTATGTTGTTTCGCCGGAAAATCCATTGAAGACTCTTTTTTGCCATGTAGATCGGAGTCCGCAAAACTCATCTTTCTGAAGGTGGATTTACAGAGGACGTCTACCAAGCTGCCAATGTCGACTATTATTCTAGACAAATTAAATATGGCTATATCAAGTTGGATTATGAGAGCATCATTATTTGGTATGTCCAGGTTCAGCGTTTTGCTTTTCCAAAACAAGAATTTGTGGTTATGTTTGTTTAGTTGGTTGTCGTTCGTCGAGTCCTTATGAATGTTTCGTTGGAGCCTCCAAAAAAGAATTTAACGCTCTTTAGAGGTGGGCTATGAGGTGGGCTATGCCCACCTCCCCCAAGAAGTTCGAGGTAATCTTAAGTCAGAACTGGAGCTCGAGCTTATATTTAATATAGCTGAGGGTGGGTGACCTGAGAGAGTTTAAATAACCTGTTTTTACACAATTTTAGCTATTATTTCGAAACCTTTTTATGGTGTTCTAACTTGTTTTCTAAAGGTTCAAGTGATTTCTATGTTTTGTAGTTTTAAATGACTTTTCAAGAAAATTGGGTAAAATAAGTTAGAAATCCATATTTTTACCCCCATTCTTTCTTTTAGGAATTTCACATTAAATAGAGACCATCTCACCGTTTGATGACGCTTAAATTTGGACACAATGTAGAGGGATATACCACCAACCAATAGCAACTTGGTTCAATAAAATCTAACCCTTAGATCTCAAAAGCCGTAAAAAGCAAGTTGTACCGAGCAGCAGCCGAGGATAACCCTGACCGCAGAGAAGCCACCTATGTCTGCGACATGGAGGCTCGTGACCATGGCTCCAGGCCAGCCGACTGTTTTTATCAAATTTTTGCCCGTTTACAACCTGAAGCCTACATGGTATAAAATTTATGTCCCACATCAAAAATATAAAGAAGTCTTAGGGGTTTCAGCCAATATATAACGAGGTCTCACCCTCTCCTTTGATATCATCACCTCTCACTTTCAAATACAAGTTTTCTTAGTAGATTTTTTATGTTTTAGTCTTTAGTTAACTTAAAGGGACTTTATATCTCGAGCTCTCAGATTGTCTGGGTTAGGATCTGAAACCCGAGCTACAAGTATTTTTATACAATTATTTGTTATGATTTCTGTATGGAAATCTGAGTAGTTTCCCAGTTGGGTTTTTAAGAGTTTTTCAAGGGATATTATTGCGACATTGATATATATATATATATTTCTGTTTGGAAATCTGAGTAGTTTTCCAGTTGGATTTTTAAGAGTTTTTCAAGGGATATTATTGCGACATATATATATATCAATTAGGATTTATATAATCATTTTATGAATTTTCGTTCTATATTTATGTTTAATGCATGATCCTCTCCCGGCCGCTTAGGATCAGATCTTAGGAAGATAAAATAACTAGTGCGGTGAATTTATCGACAAGAACTACTATAGACGAGCAAATGTGTTGTAAGGTATGACCGCACACTTACAAGGTATCGTGAATGTATGAACTTTGTATTAATGCATGTTTTTCTCTTCAGCCAGCTGCAAAAGTTGGTTGGTCGAGTTGTTAGAAATTAGAGTTTAATTCTAAAAAGTCAGGTTAAACATAGTTTTTGTGTTTACATTCTATTATAAGTTTTTGAGTTGCTTTGATTTCATAATAAAATATTTACATTCTATTTAAATTTAAGCCCATAAATCCATGTGAATTGTCTTTGGCCCAACATTCTGTTTATTAGCATCTACAACCGATTTCGTGTATGCTTTCTCTTTAGTTTTAGTCATAATCCAAACAACCAACAATCCATTTTTAGTCATTCTATTTTGATTTACTGTTAGTTAAGATCATACCCAAAAAAAATAATTAGTTTATGTGGATCGATAACCTAAGTACTATAACGCAAAGCTATATACTTGCAGACATAGGGTTATAAATTTAAACATGAGAACACTAAACCTTGCACTTCGTTAGCTTGGTTTAATTGCAACGCACGTGATCAAAGACGTTTCCGCCGTCTTTGGTTTGCTCGGACGCATACCGGATGATCATGGTTCATTGCCAGTCGTGGGATGTGCTAAGCCATACTGCTCGGTAATGCTGATTGTCGATGTGCAGACGCGCGGGTCAAACCCAAGACGGATGCCCGGATTCAGCTCGGTCATAGACCTTACCCGGGTGGATCGGGTGTGACATAACATAGATCGGACGGGACATAACATAGATCTAACGGGACAGAATATGGATCGTTGAATGCTGGTTGTAAGGGCGTGGGAGATGGGCGACTCCCGAGTCGTTTGTGACTCAGCCAACGATGATAGTGTGTTGGATGCAAACGATTGGTTACTGCCAAGCCAGTTGTGGCTCATCCAACAATGATCGTGATTTTTGAAGAAGCAAGCGACAATATCAATGGTGGAGCCAGAAATAATTTAACCGGGATCACAATATGGATATGTGAAGACGCAAGACAAGGATGACTTCCGAGTTTTTAGTAACTCGGCTAACGACGATCGGTATGTATGTGACGATCGGTATACATGACGATGGTGAATGGCGAGCCGTTTGTGGCTCGGCCAACAACGATCGTATGCGAGAATGCAAGGATGCAAGACGAGGATGATTGTCGTGTTTAACCGTTAATCTCGACATGGTGAAATTTGACCCTAGCAATTTGTATTTAATATATATGTAAATTAAATTATAAGTTTTTAGTTTTTTACATTAATGTACAGTTTATAATCTAAATTAAAAAAGCAATCGGTATTCTTTTTCACATTCAAAACCTTCAAGTTATTATGCAACATGGTGGATGGTGAGTGGTTTAACCTTGAGAGACAAAGAAGATAAGAGGATCATGCAATGCAAAAGCAAAAGCACCGAGTAATTACTTTGCATTTTCGTATGGAAAGTGATCGCGCACATGATGCTATCCAAAAAAGGATTCAAAGTTATAAAACGCGTTCTCGATCAGAAAAAAAAAATTATAAAACGCGTTTTTGCTTTCTTTTTTTACTTTCTCTCGAAAATATATAATATATTTATTCAATTGATTAGATAGTGACTGGATCCAGTTTGACATTGATTTTGCTCATAACCTTAGACCATCTCCATCCGTGAAACCCTCTAGGGGGTTTCTTAAAGAATTTTAAATTATTATTTTTTTCGAAACTTAAAAAAAAAAAAAAATTGACCAATCCCGTCTCGCCATGTCACGTGAATAGTGACGAGACAGATTTTTAAAGTCTCTTAACTAAGGAACTATTGGAGAAAGGGTTCTTAATTTTGCATAGAAAACCGTGCTAAGAACCCCCATAAATACCCCAATGGAGGTGCTCTTAGGTCTTGTTTGGAACGAAAATGGAGAATTGAAGTTAAATTATGATTGTTTAAGTTTGGTTTTATTATACGATTTAAAGAACTGTCAACTACATGTTGACAACAGAAACAAAATCTTAAATCATAATTTTTTTAAAAACTTCTCTATCGTAGGTAGATCAGTTACTGAAATGCCCCAAGTTGTGCAAAAATCAGTCATGCCTTCTATTAATCTCTAAATGCTCTTCTTTAAGCGAACTTTCATATTTACCTTTAATAAATCTGATTAAAATATTATTTTTAATATAACCAATAACTAAAAAAATGAAAAAAGTGTTTTCTGATTTTTGTTGCGTCTAGTTCATGGCGAACCTCGCATCCGACGCTTTCGAAGTTCTTGTTACTATGATGATTATGGCGACTAACAAATCATGCAACTCTGATGAATCCAACGACTTTGGCTACTCTGGCGATTCTGACAACTCTGGTGACTCCAACTCCTGCGACTCCGATTCTTGCGACTTTGGCGACTCCGATTCTTGCGCCTCCTCCTTTCATGCCTCACGAATTCCGTAGATATATAACAACTATCAAAAATGGTATAACTGAGAAATATAAGACAACTAGTACTAATAGAACAACTGATATTAATAATATAACACAATTGGTACAAATTATATAATTGAAAGATATAAGGCAGTTGGTACAAATGATATATCACGATGATATAAAAGGATTGTTCGCCTTACTGCCAGATATACCAAAAAAACAGAAAGAAATCAAGAAAAACGGTTTCCATCCACCAAATAATTTCGACGAAAAACGAGTACTATGATCTAAAATTAGAGACAACTAAGAACAATTTGTTTGGTCTTCTTTAAATTTGTACAACTAGGTTTTTAAATGTTTAACTGTGAGAAATTATGAATATTTTCATCAGTTAAACAATTGAGTATGTATTCGCTCTCATCTATCATCATTTTTTACATCTAAAGTTATATAATGATATGAAATATGTTAGAAGCCAATACAAAGAAGTCCTAAAAATAGAACAAACTATCCTAAAAATTAATCAAATGGTTTTAAAAGATAACAAAAGGTCAGATAAGAGACCAAAAAATGCTAAATAACTATACTAAAACATCAGATGACTAACAAAGATTTATCTACCTCTTCTAATTTATTATTATTTGGTCAATTTGGATTTCTTAAAATTGAAATACTACTAATTCGTAATTACAATAAAAATAGAAAATTTTAGAAAATTTATTTAAAAATAGAAAATATATACTTTTACCTTAGTAACTCTAATAACATCTTAAAATCATTAGAATAATTGGAAAATTGGAAAATGAGTTTAAAACTTTTCATATGAAAGATTATTTGTTTACATAAAATAAATCTTATGAAATATGTAACACTTAGGTTATGTTAAACATTTTATGATGGATAAGAAATAAATGATATGATTTCACACTTTCTATGAAAACCTTACAAATGATATTTAATACTTGAAAATTGTTGATACAACTAAAACATCAAAATTTATATCAAAATCCAACTTCAACTACCTGAATATCGAAAAAGTAGAACTATGAGGCTAAACGGATACTTGTACATTTGGAGACAACTATGTCTAAATAACACATGGATTTTATTGATATGTCCCGCCAATTTTTATTTTTAAAATAAGAAGCGTGATGGTAATGTTTCTGTAATTTAAAAAAAAAATTCTCTTCATTTCCTCCAGTTTGTTTCATTTAACTTTCTCTCTTATCATTTTATTCTTCTTCATTTTCGTCATAACTCTGGTGAGAGAATTAGGGGGGAGAGAGAGAGAGAGAGAGAGAGAGAGAGAGAGAGAGAGAGAGAGAGAGAGAGAGAGAGAGAGAGAGAGAGAGAGAGAGAGAGAGAGAGAGAGAGAGGCAATTTGAATTTATCATGTTATGAATAATTTTATCCAGTTCAACTTCTAATTATGTTCTAAGTTATATCAGTTTACCTAGATGTATCGTTTAAGTTTTATCTGAGTTGAACTTAATTAATCCATTCACTACAAGAAATTTGGGTATTCATAGCAATAGATTATAGCGTTCTATGCATTTCTGCTATAGTAAATATCACTCTTTTTTACATAGCGCTTTCAAATTTATAAACGCTGTGTTTGTGTGGTGAAAAATTTACGCGTCCAATTTTAGTGTTTGGCGCCTATAAGTTTCATTGAAACGCTATGGTATAGTTAAGGGGGAATAAAAAATTTGAGTCCCGCTTAACTCAGAAAAAAATCAGTAAAACAACAAATTTTATTTTATTCCTTAATACATTTGTTCATGCCTTCTTCTCTGTCTCGCCGCCCACAGAGTCGCCTCCTTCTTTTCGTCCGCTTCTCTCGTGACCTCTGCCTCTATGTCTCAGGTACAGTGCCCACAATCTTCGTTCATCCCGTCTTATACTGCTGGAAAAGAATATAGAAGATCTAACACTTTCTATTTCTAGGGTTCCAAACCTTCAGAGAAGATTTCAATCTTTGCCGATGTTCCAAGCAAATATGTCGGTTTCATCCTTTCGCGAGTTCTCCGAGGTTTGATCGACACACGAGAAAGCCATCAGAGAAATTCTCCAATCTGCAACCCGATCCAAAATAGGTAAGTTTTATCTCCCTCTCTCCGTTCTTTGCTTTTATTTACCGAAATGTTAGTTGACTGTTCGTTTTGATTTGAAGATGATAGTGGTCGATTTGAGGAAACCGCAAATGGAGGAGACCAGGAAATCCACGAAGGTAATGAAACCAAATTTCGTTTCTTAGGGTTTCAAAATTTTATTTTGTTGCTTTGTTGATGTGTTATTTTGTTCTTGTACTTTATGTTGTTCAATCATTGTCTAGATCTATCAGTGAGGATCTTAATTTTGAGTTGGTAGTTTAATTTGATTGAAGCTAGAAACAATGACTTGTTGTTAAAGTTGTTACTGACAACGAGTTTTTTATCTGGTCAGCAAAGAAGTCGAAGAAGATATGCACAAAAAAAGAAATACGCAGAAGGTGACCAGCGGCTAGTGAATGCAGACTGCAGTTTCAGTATTGTGCAGGCTACCATGTATTAATGCTGGGAAAACCATAGTGACCAACTTACATACCTATGAGATTCTCTCCGAATATTGATGCATGGTAAGTCAGCAGAATTGTTCCTGCTGATATTGATGGCGAGTTTTGGTACTGATTATTTCTGACGTTTGTTGTTAAATATGAGAACTTTCAGTGTCGACAAAGGTATATCTCTATCTATCTCCTTACATACACATATCATAATTGTTATGCGATTACATGTGGTGTAATATAACCAATCAAATCTTCCCTTCTTTTTGATTGCTACATTCTTTGTAAACAGATGTCTGAAGAATCTGCAAGAGTGTTGGACAAAACTGTTGAGAAGCAAAGAGGTGAAGGTTGTCATGTGTTATATAAGTTAAATGGTTCATTTATTTGACATGAAAGTAAACAGTATGTGTCAGCTTGTCATTATTGTTATCTGTGTTCATGTCCTCTTATGCTTAACTATTGTTATGATCTTGTTGAATACGGTGGCAGACAGTCGATAAAAAGTGTGTGAAGTGAAGAGAACCTGAAATTGGCTGAGACAGAAGCTGAAGCTAAGGAAGAAGAGGAAGAATATCCAAATTCAGAGGTGGAAAGTGAAAGAGAGGGCTGGCTGAGAGTTAGAAGAAAAGCTAAAGTGGATTTTCTGATCTTCATTTTTAAGCTAATTGAATTTTGTTTGTGGTTTATAACTTAAACTTTGTAAATTGTTTAAATTAATAGAGTTTTCTTCATAATCAAAGTGGTGTCTTTGAAAGTGAAAAGTGGATCTTAATACGCTATATCAGCAAAAAAATTATAAGATCAATCTCACTACTCTTATTTTCACTTTCAAAGACACCACTTTGATTTAAAAAATCTGGAGAAGGGTATCAGTAAACCTTCTTAACAATATTATCATCAATGGGAGATTAACTTTCAGGGTGCAATTAATTTCATATGAAACTAAAATCCTAGGACAAACATAAGAGATCCAAGCTAGCAGATGACGCAAATCATAATCCCTCTTTAACGCAATCCGATTATATCTGATGCCCACTAAGAAAATGAAATCAAAGCGGATCAAGCAGAGAACACTCACTCTACAATCAATTGGGTTGAGTGAAACAGCTTTCGCCCGGACGAGGACCTAATTCGAATTAAAGATTCGGCACCGAAACATTATCCTGGAGCTCCAAAACCTTCGGACTGCCAAAGCGACACAACATCACTGTAAGATATGTTTTCTCTGTTTACTAAACTGAAATCCTTGAGTTTAGCCATACAAGCTTGAAACAATAAAACTGAAATTTAAGCTACTAAAGTACTAACAAACGACTAACTACTTTGACTGAGATACTCGGTTTCTTATTGACTAGTGAACCCACAAACTTCTTCAACTAAAAGCTCAACTAAGACTCATTCAAACTTAATCATCAATGGCTAGTTCCAACTGACTTGTCTTCATGTATAGAATTTGAGCCAACAAACCCTCCTTAAACTAAATTGTATTCATACAATTTAGCTTATCCTTTGTTGAGAAAATTCCAAGCTTGTCTCTCAGCTTCTCAAACACTTACCTCCTTAATGCTTTGGTGAAAACATCCACAACATGTTCTTATGATCCACAATGCTCCAAACTTATCATTCCTTCATTCACTAGATCGCGTAGAAAGTGGAACCGTACTCCAATATGCTTGCATCTTCCGTGAAACACCGGATTCTTTAAGAGTTTGATTGTGGAAGTGTTATCACACAAGATAACAGTACACTCCCTTTCTTCGTGTCCAAGTTCTGTCAGTACTCTCCTTAGCCATATAGCTTGACAAGCGCATACAGAGGCAGCCACATACTCTGCTTCAGTAGTGGATAACGTCACCATTGACTGCTTCTTTTATAACTAAGCTATAGCACCACCATAAAATAGAAATACATATCCGTATGTGCTCTTTCTACTTTCCACATCTCCTGAAAAATCAGTTTCAGTGTAGACCATCAATTTCCAGCTCCTTGTCTCGTGTACCAGATGCCAGAATCAGTTGTTCCTCGTATTTACCTTAAGACCCTCTTTGCAGTCTGTAAATGAACTTTAGTAGGCTTTGACATGAAGCGGCTTAAAAGACTTACTGAGAATTGCATATCAGGTCTTGTCGTGGTGATATACATCAAACTTGCTATGATATGTTTTTGTAATGTTTCATCTATATGCACCCTTCCTTCATCTGAATCCAGCATGCTACCAGGTACCAACGGGTTCCTTACAGCATTGCAACCTTCCATCACAAATCGTATTATAATTTTCTCTGCATACTTTGTCTGTGAGATGTGTATTCCCTGATCACACTGCAAAACTTCTATTCCCAGAAAGTACCTCATCTTTCCTAGATCAGTCATGTCAAACTCTTTTTGCATTGACTTCTTGAACTCCTTCATCATCTTATCATCGTCTCCTGTGTAGATAAGATCATCTACATATTCACTGACGATTAGTGTATTACCTTTGTTGTTACTTTTTAGGAACATAGTCTCTTCATTCTGTGATTTGACCAAACCTTCCTTGAGGAAATATTCTTCAATTCTGTTGTACCAGACCCTTGGAGCATGCTTTAAGCCATATAAGGCTTTATGAAGCTTATATACTTTCTCCTCAGCTCCTTTAACTTCATATCCTTTTGGTTGTTGGATACAAACTTCTTCTGCAATTACTCCATGAAGAAATGCGGATTTTACATCCAGTTGGTAGATTTCTCAGGCTTTGTGTACAGCTCTGGCCAAGATAGCTCTGATTGTTTCCATCCAAGCAACATGTGCATATACTTTTGTGTAGTCTACTCCATGCTCCTGTGCATAACCCTTGACAACCAGACATTCCTTGAATTGTTTATCTCACCGTTTTCATTCAGCTTTTTTTAAAAGATCCACTTCGCTCCTATACACTTTGCTCCTTTATGACGATCCATAAACTTCCAAGTCTGGTTCATTTCAATTGAGTTTATCTCATCATCCATTTCTTCTCTCCACTTTAAAAACTTCTCTGCTTCTTCAATGTTGCATGATCAGATGAACTTATCTCAGCCATGCATGTTCACTTCATTTCTTCTTCCTCTGTTTCATTTCCAGTGACATAATCATTCAAATACCTTGGAGGTCATACCAAACGCCCTTCTCTGGTTGTTGGAGGCTGCACATTCTGGTTTTGAGCTTATTCTACAGCTTCCTTATTTACTTCTGGCTCATTGTTGTTATCTTCTTCTTCACTTTCCTCATTGGGCAGATCATCTTCATTCCATGTTAACTCTGTTTCAATTTGAGTTTCTTGATCCTTTTCCCATTCCCAGCCTCTTAATTCTTCAAACACCACATTTCTGCTTGTGACAACTTTCTTTGTCCTTGGATTTTACATTCTGTAGCCTTTTGATTCCTCTGAGAAACCAACCAGAATGCAAGGTGTGCTTTTGTCATCCAGCTTTCCACGCTTCTCATTTGATATATGAACATGACCAAGACTTCCCCATACTCTGAAATGAGCTACATCGGGTTTTATACCATTCCATGTTTCATGTGGAGTGGTATCCTTCACTGCGTGGGTAGGGCAACGGTTCAGAACATAGATGGTCTAGTTTACAGTTTCTGGCGAGAAGAGCTTTGGCATCTCCTTGTAGACAGCATTGATCTCAACATGTTCATCAATGTCCGGTTCTTTCTCTCTGCAATACCATTCTGTTGAGGAGTGTATGCAGTAGTTAATTGTCTTCTTATCACATGTTCCGTACAAAACTCAGAAAAATCATGTGAGGTGTACTCCCCACCTCTGTCTTTTCTTAAACACTTGATGTTCTTCTCACTTTCCAGCTCCACCTTTCTTTTGAATGTCTTGAAACTATTGAAAGCTTCAGACTTCTCCTTTAAGAAATATAACCAAGCCTTCCTATTGAAATCGTCAATGAAGCTTAGAATATACCTCTTTCCACTAGTAGAGACAAGGCTCATCGGTCCACATATGTCAGAATGAATGAGCTCCAACACTTCTTTTGCTCTCCATGTGCTCCTTTTTGGGATCTGATTTCTTTGTTGCTTCCCAATCAAACAGTTTGAACATGCGTACTTTTTGCATCAAAGTTAGTAGTCCTTTTACCATGCTTTTGTTTTCAAGAGTCTTCATTCCCCCCCATGACTGAGATGCCCATAACGCTCATGCCATAGCTTTGGCATGTTCTCTGCAGTTGTCTGGAAACAATGTTGAGGCATTGATACTTCTCCATTACTTCCTTGATCATAGAGTACAAATATTTTGATTGGGCTCCATCTTGCTCTCAGCTATTAAACCCCTTTCTTCACGATATATCTTGCACACTCTTTTCTGAATCATTACTGTCAGCATCTTCTCTTGAAGTTGCCCAACACTAAGCAGATTATTCTTGAGCTCAGGTACAAAATAAACATCACTGATCACATAGATTGCACCGTTTAGTACCAGCCTGACATTCCCTTTCCCAGTGACTTCAATCTTCTTGTCATTTTTCAACTTGACAGAATGTTTGAAGTTCTCATCAATGTTTTATAATACCTTACTATCTCCAGTAATGTAGTTCGAACATCCTGAGTCCAGAAACCATGCTTTCCTCTTCATAGCTCCACGGTCTCTAGAGGTTGTCATCATCACAAGCTCTGACTCAGATTCTTTATTCTCTTCTTCAACATAAGCCATCAAAAGCATCTCTTCATTTTCGTTGAAATCCACATAATTTACTTCATCCTCCCACTTGGAACACTCATTCTGAAAATGACCAAGCTTGTGACATTTATAACATTCAACCATGCTTTTGTTGAAAGTTGTTCTTCAAGGACCACACCCTCTTCTTCTGAAGTAGCCTCTGCCTCTTGCACTTTTACCTCTTCCATGAGTTATCTTGAGTACATGATAGAAACCCTTCTCTGTTTTCTTGAACTTATGTTCATGTACTGCAAGAGAACTCTGAACTTCTCACTCAAAGTTCTGAGAATCTTCTCAACAACCTTTGATTCAGTCATCATCTCCCCCATTACTTTTCATTTGGTTTGTGATAGCTAGGAAACGAGTGAAGTATTCTTCAATGGTTTCTGATTCCTTCATCTCTAGTATTTCGAAATCACGTCTAAGCTTTTAGAGCAGTGACTTATTCACGTGTGTGTTGCCTCCAAACTTTCTCTTCATTGAATCCCAGATAATCTTAGATGACCTCCTGTCTAAGATTTGTTCGAAAGTTACCCTATCAATGGATTGATATAAGTAGTGCTTCACTTTGTGATCGTTTGTCTTTGCATCATCCAACTGTTGTCGTTGCTCTGCTGACAACACTGTTGTAGTTGCAGGTTCTTCATAGCGGATCTCAAACAAGCTCCACAAAACTCTTGCTCTGAAAAAGTTCTCCATGTCCTCACTCCAATGATCCCAATGACCATCAAACTATGGTAGCTTCATTACAAATTTTCTCTCACTGTTTCTTCTCTCTTACTCGCTTGTTTGTTTGAAGCTACGACTTCCATTGATTTCACCAATTTAATAGACACGAGCTCTGATACCACTTTGTAAGGTATGTGTGCTCTGTTTACTAAACTGAAATCCTTGAGTTTATTCAATGAAAAAAACGGCATATATAGCCTTACAAGCTTGAAACAATAAAACCGAAATTTAAGCTACTAAAGCACTAACAAACGACTAACTACTTTGACCGAGATACTCGGTTTCTTATTGACTAGTGAACCCAACTAAAAGTTCAACTAAGACTCATTCAAACTTGATCATCAAAGGCTATTTCCAACTAAATTGTCTTCATGTCTAGAATTTGCGCCAACAATCACAGCATGGCAACCAGTGAAGATCTTTGAAGAGAACTTGACATCGCCTGCTAGAAAACCAATTCGGTTTCAGATATACCGCGCAATGATCCTATCACTCGCATTTCTCCGTCGTCTATAGAAATTAATTTACTTGTCGTTTTCTTCTTCGTTGATGCGAAATTCTATTTTAAGCAGACTTGACGAGATCTAAGCGTAGTAGGAGGCTCGAGCGAGATGACATTCTGAGGCTTCTAATGAAGATGAAAAGACAGAAAAGCGTTTTTTTACATTTACTTTATTTTTAGAAATTAAGGGGTTAAAGTTTAATTAGATAATCCATATGATGCATATCAATGGTTAGATAGTAATAAAATTGATGTACAGAGGTCTAGATTGTATTTTGATATTTTCAATCCTAAAAAAGTTCAGAAATATATTACTTTTTATATCACGAACATATGAGAACAAATTTTCAGAATTAAGGGCATTATAGCCGGACGCTCATCTTAGATTATTTTTTTCCGTCATCTGGTAGATTATTTTGAAACTCAAAGTTTAAAAATACAAAGCTGGAAAGAATCACAATTCTTTTAGAGATGGAACCGGCGAGTTCGCAAAATGAACATCCAGGAGGCAAAGATGGAAATGCAAATCTTATAAATAACAAAAGGAAAAAGGCAGAGGTTACTAGGAAAAACCGGGAAACTAAACAACAAGAGCAAATCAATATATTGAATTTTTCATTGGAAGCAAACAACTAGCACGAATAACTTCATGGCATGACTATCTACAATGTGTCATTATATTGCTTCCAGTCAAATGAATACACGAAAACACATAATACAACAGACCTCTCAAAAATTGCTATAACCCAGGGTTTCGGGTTATTCTTATTAGACTCCCAATCAAACACCACCCAAAGAAAAACCCCTAAGACCAAGTGTTTAAAAGAAGACTATCTCGCTAAGGAACAACGCATGCAAAACCTAGGTACTATCAACCGAAAAATTTATTGAACCATTGATGTAAAATCCGGAACCACATGCCACGACGAAACTTAAGCGAAAAAGATCAACACCACTACAAAATTTCACCAAACGAAAGGAAACCTCCCTAACAACAAGGAGGGAAAGAATCGGCCTCCAAACCAGCAGCAAAATCATAAAAAAAAACCACACAAACCTTATACTACACTAAACTAAACCAAAAGACCTAAGCCTTAAACCACAATCTAGTCAAACCAGAGGAAAAAAAATCAGTGCACCAACGACTAAGATTTAAACCGGGAAGTAATGCCATAACAACGCCGAACCTTAGAGCCCGTCGAGGAGCCATCGTTCGAGAACCGTAGAGGAAACATCAAGGGAGGCGTGCACCGCCATAAAGAACATTCTCCACCAAAGAGATCGACGTCTTAAAACCGATGCTAGCAGATGCAGCTACAACCATCCGAGACCTCCGCAAATCGCCGGCAAAGGACACTCACAGCTATCTCCAGCGTCATAGCACTAACAAGGCTTAGAAGAAGCAGAGAAAAGCATACACTAAAAAAAAGAGAAGTTACAGACCGAAGGACCACACTACCGCTCCGACCATGTTCGTTGACCACCGAGGAGCCAAAACTAAAGCGCATATGAAGAGGGGAGACTCCTTGATTTTCGAGTCAATGAGAGACACTACAAGAAATCTGCATAATAGCAGCGGACTAGCTACGAAATTTTCGTAGCTATTTTTTTGAGCTGCGGATAGCTACGAATTAGCCGCGACTCCAAAAATTTATAATTCATAGCTATGTTGAAACAATTCGTAGCTATATTGCCACGGGATAAAATCGTGGCAATTGGTAGCTATATAGCTACAAATAGCTACAATAACGTTGTAGATAAAACTAGCCGCGATTAGCGACGGCAAAGATCGTAGCTAGATAGCCACGAGCCAGATTAGCAAGTGTTCGTGGATAATTAGCTATGTATATTGATAGGCTCAAAGTTTATCCCTATTCTAAACTGCAAGTGAACAGCAATGTCAAAGTAGTATATAGGGTTATCGAATCCACAGGGACACTTGGTCTCAATAGATCAGAACAGTAGAGACTAATACTAGAAATAAAGCAATATGATTGAATTGAAAGCAGTGCGAGAAAGTAAATCAGTAGCAGAGATTAACGGTTGTGAAAGCAAGTAATTAAAAGCGTCAAGCCTAGGGTATTCTCAGGAAATCAGACAAGCAGACAGTTCATTCATCAAGGATCTAATTAAGCACAGTTCTAGAACTCAAAACACAGATATAGAATTAACCAAATTCCTTTGCGATAATTCTCTAAGCCTAAGTGCAGCAAACCAAACTTTCGTTTGCGAGAACTAACAGATTAAACTAGCATTAATCCCAAGTTTGATATGTTCACAATTATCCTAAACCAAACTTCCGTTTGCGCAAAGTTTAATTGCCCAATTTAGTTAGTTCAGATTCCTAAACCCCACTTCCGTGAAGTATTTAGCAACCTAAGATCTAGATTCTAATTGATCAGGTTAGAACTAGCTTTAAGCACAATTAAATTGAAGAACAGATATAGTTATGAATCCTTAACTGAAATTGAACAAGTCTAGCAAGTCATAAAATCCTATGTGAGAAACCCTAAACCTAACTAGGAATCTACTCAGACATAGATAATGAAAACATAATCATAGAATGAATAAATTGCATAAAAGAATAAGAGTAAAAGGGGTTCGAAATCTTCTCCAAATACAGATGAAGTAATAGGTTCAGATCAGCCCCAAAAGCTCTAAAAATCCTCTGCTCTTAATTATGAAAGCGTAAGTAAAATAAACACCAAAATCCTCTATATATAGGCCTAATCTCGGCTGGGGCTTCTGTGTAAATACTGGAACTATCTTGGGCTTCTTTGCAAATCTTCATAACTTCATTAAACCGACACGTACGGCCCATCTCGCTAGTGTGTCGACCGATGCACAAGGTGTGTCGGTCGATGCATGATCAATAAATCGGACAGTGAGTTAAGTTCTCGGCCAAAACGTCCCAAAAGTCTCAAAATGCTCCAAATATCTCCAATTAGCTCCAAACCTGATTAAACCTGTAAAAGACTCTAAACAAAGACAAAAGACACTAAAAACACATCTATATCATGGTCTAAAACTAGTAAAAACCATGATATATCAACTCCCCCACACTTAGCCTTTGCTTGCCCTCAAGCAAAACATAGAACTAAAACATGGTGAAGAGGTTTGAAAACTCTTCAGAAACTCATTTCATCCTAGAAGCTACAATACTCAGATTCCCCTTAGTAAACCACTGAAAGAATCAATCACTGGATATCAAGACCACAATGTACTTCCCCCACACTTAGCAACTGTCCTAGGTAAACTCCACAATCACATTCAAGCATTCAAATTCTCCCTACTGACTTCTGCAAGTATTTAAGTGCGGTCTCACCTAAGGAGTATCGATCAAAGGGCACATGGATTCTTACCTTATCAGCTCTAGACCACCATACTATCTTTCTCTAGTCCCTTTCTTCTCTTTCCCTTCTTTAACAACTGATTTTTCCCCACTGGGTATCATTTTATTTTTTTTATCAGTGTTTTTCCCGTTATGGGGTGTACTTTGGACACATTCCATGGATCACATGAGAGATAATAGTGTTTGCTACTATTCCCATGACCACTTCGGAGTTACTAACTCATCCTCAGTTTATTATATATTTTTTTTTTACTTTATAGAAGGGGAGAAGGTAACTAAATAGGATAGGTTGACAGGCTGTGTCAGAACTAACAGGGAATCCGAAACAAAGTATACCAAGCCCTTAGGTGAGAAATCTAAGTCAGTATTAAAGTTGAAGTCAGTAAAGGATCCTCTGATACCTGAAGTGATGTGGGTGTTCCCAGTAGGTTGATCTGTGACGGGGTTTTCTAATGGTCATAGATAGATCCTGCAACTCCATCCCAATGGTTACTTAAGTTCCTGCAAGTCTTGTAAATCTTCTCAGAAAATCATAGTTTCTTACTTAAATAATTTTGACTCAATAAAACAAAATGTTTTTTTGAAAAACGGACTGATTCTTAAGAAAACAGAAAGATATAAGTCAGTAGCACCTCCCCCACACTTAAAACACATTGTCCCCAGTAGTGTCCAGCGAAGGATCGGTAAAAAGAAAGAAAAATTGTTAAAGTTCTGTTGGGTTCTGTCGGGTTTACCTCTGTCGCTAAGCATCGATCGTTGCACTAAGTGCATCGACCGTTACTTGGCGATTTTCGTGTATGGTCGATCGTTGCTCAGGACCGCAACGATCGCTGCAATGCGATTCCGATCGTGTTGTGACGATCGACACAGAAGTGCGTCGATCGTTGCACTGCGATTTAACCGAGACCTGCAAACATAAACTCACCAAAAACAAAAACAAACGTAAAATCCTAACAAAAACACCAAAAATTAAGTAGAAAAACACCAGTTCCTAATGGTGGGTTGCCTCCCACCCAGCGCTTGTTTAAGGTCAATAGCTTGACCGGACGGATGGGAATTTTCAAGTACCAGGAGGTCCTGACAGAGACTTTTTCTGTCTCTGTTCAAGTCTCCTCATCCAAGGTGGTGAGTAGGCTGTTGCGGAATGTTCATGTCCAAGAAAAGATGGAGTGAAATGTGCTCCAGGATCTATAACCATGGTATGATCAGGCTGCTCAAAATCTGCGTCCCTTATGGTGAATGTCTGCCCATCTATCAGTGGCTTTCGCAGCTTATCCATCTCATAGTGCAGTGGTTCATCTCCCAGATGGAGGTCTATCAAGCTGTTCCTAACATCAATCAACGCTCCTGCTGTAGCCAAAAAGGGCCTCCCAAGCAATAATGCTTCATCCGGATCACAGTCATATCTCAGCACAAGGAAGTCCGTTGGAACTAAGTAGTTTCCAACTCTCACCGGAATGTCCATAAGGAGTCCTTCAGGAACTCGTATGGACTGATCATCTAGGACAAGAGAAGTCCTAGTAGGAGTAAAATCCAGCATACCCAGCTTCTCTGCCACAGAGTAAGGCATCAAACTTCCAACAGCTCCTAAATCACACAGAGAGCGTCTAAAACTATCCTCAAAGATAGAACAATCCAGTACAAAGACTCCAGGATCAGACAGCTTCTTCGGGACCTTAGTTAGCAGAACATCACTAATATGCTGAGGAACTATTATCACCCAGTCTTTCAGATCATCATCCAGGGGCAACATCTTGTTCAGGTACCTCTGTACACATGGATGATAAGGTGGATCATCAGAAGTTGGAATTTCTTCCAATTCTTCACCAATCCCTTCTAATTTCTTCAGCTCTTCAATCTCTTGCCTAATCACTTCAGACACTGAGGAGTGTTGTCTAAAAATCTGTTCGTAGATCTCCTGTTGAGTAATCTCAGAGGCTCCATTGAATAGGCGATCAAGCTACAAGTCAGCATCTATGCCATTATCATCCGACAGTTCTGTCTGATCACGCCCTGCATCGACCAACACTAAGGGTGTGTCGATCGTTGCCATCCCGACTGGTGTATCGATCGGCACAGATGTTGCATCGATCGACGCACTGCAGCAGATTTCACCCGAGAGTTTTTCACAAATATCCGAAAATTCTTGTTCAGTCACCAACTCAGCTGTACTTAGCTCAAATCTTTCACCTAGGTGAGATCCATCATTAATGTACACAGACCAGGCCTTAACATGAGTGTCTGCCACTCCTTTTCCCTTCAGTGAGCTGGACATCTGGTTTACCTGAGTGTCCAACTGCTTCAAGTGAGTGCTCATAGACTCAAATTTCCCATTGAGGTCTTCATAGACAGCGTCCAACTTCTTGTTGCAGTCCACAGAAATTTTGGTCTGACTCTCGATCAGTTGTTCCATCATAGCCTCCATTTTGCTTTCATGGGCTGTAGGTGCAGGAGGAGTCTGATAGGATGTAGATCCATAGGTTCTTTGAGTACCTTGTCCATAGGTCTTCTGAAAACCACCAGTCTGTCCTCCATTGGAGAATTTGTTCTCCTGTTGATTACTAAATCTATTACCTTGGAAACCAGAACCTCCTATGAAATTCACATCTTCTTCCTGAGTTTCCTCCTCAGTCTGAATCACCTCTACATCTTGGGCAAAGTGGACAGCTTTCTTACTTGTCAGGAGATTGTAGACTGTGTCTAATCTGGATCTTATATTAGCTATATCAGAATTCTCTACAGTTCCACCAGATTTCTTCCTCCTTTCATCCATTGTCTTGCAACTGTTGCTGCCAATCAGGTTCTCAATCAACTGCTTAGCTTGTGTAGGAGTCCTGGTGTTGAAATTAGCATTACTGGAATTATCCAGCGCAGTCTGATAAGGGAGATCTATGCCTCTGAAGAAGATACCAATCAGCTGTACTTCTGTGAATCCATGGTGTGGACAGTCACGCTGATACTGCTTAAATCTCATCCAGGCAGTCTTCAAGGGCTCCACAGCTCCTTGGGAAAAAGTGAGTATGTCCTGTCTGGACTGATCCGAGCGCGCATCATCATAAAAGTGACGCAGGAACTCACTCTTTAAGGCTGCCCAAGTAGTATACTGACCAGGTGCCAGTTGTCTCAGCCATGCACTAGCGTCTCCAGCAAGACTGTGCGGAAATAGCTTAAGGAACAGATAGTCCGGGCATACTCCTTCATACTTCATGCCAATGACTATGTCCTCAAACTTGTCAATGTGATCCATAGGCTGCTCTGCTTGAAGACCATGAAAAGCAATCTGTCTCATCAGCTGGTAGTAGATGGTCTTTGCCTCAAAATCATTCCTCTCAAAAGCAGGAAGCACTAGAGCTGCTCGATTTGCATGAAACTCATCAGGTCTGTTGTAGTCAGCTAGTGTCCTCTCATGAACCACCATCTCTCTACCTTGGGCCTGTCCTTGACCCTGGTTTCGGTTCAGCTCCTGTTGCTGTTGCTCAGGAGGATCAGGGATGACATTCCCTTCAGCATCAACCCGATGCCCAGCAGCATTGTACGGGTTGTTATCTTGGTCCCTCAGGGTACCTTCAGCATCTGGTATCAAGATCAGACGTTCTCGTACCATTCTCTCTCTCTTTTCTCTTCTGATAGTCCTTTCTAGACGTCCAAGTTCCTCTAGTCCAAGATTAAGCAAGCTCGAGTTCGGATTACTTCGAGTTTTCTGCGTTGGCATAAACTGTCTGTAATCGTCCAGCAACGATCGATGCTATCAGTGCAACGATCGATTCAATCTCAGAATCGCCTAGTGACGATCGACGCAAGGAATGCAACGATCGACGCAAGGCGAAATTCGTACCTGCGACAGAAAGAAACAGAGAAAAAGTTAGTAAAATAAAAACAAAACGAAAAAAGCAAAAACAAAAAGAAAAATTTCTAGTAAAAACCCTAATTTCGGTCCTATCGAAGACTCTAAGAGTCCCCGGCAACGGCGCCAAAAACTTGATAGGCTCAAAGTTTATCTCTATTCTAAACTGCAAGTGAACAGCAATGTCAAAGTAGTATATAGGGTTATCGAATCCACAGGGACACTTGGTCTCAATAGATCAGAACAGTAGAGACTAATACTAGAAATAAAGCAATATGATTGAATTGAAAGCAGTGCGAGAAAGTAAATCAGTAGCAGAGATTAACGGTTGTGAAAGCAAGTAATTAAAAGCGTCAAGCCTAGGGTATTCTCAGGAAATCAGACAAGCAGACAGTTCATTCAGCAAGGATCTAATTAAGCACAGTTCTAGAACTCAAAACACAGATATAGAATTAACCAAATTCCTTTGCGATAATTCTCTAAGCCTAAGTGCAGCAAACCAAACTTTCGTTTGCGAGAACTAACAGATTAAACTAGCATTAATCCCAAGTTTGATATGTTCACAATTATCCTAAACCAAACTTCCGTTTGCGCAAAGTTTAATTGCCCAATTTAGTTAGTTCAGATTCCTAAACCCCACTTCCGTGACGTATTTAGCAACCTAAGATCTAGATTCTAATTGATCAGGTTAGAACTAGCTTTAAGCACAATTAAATTGAAGAACAAATATAGTTATGAATCCTTAACTGAAATTGAACAAGTCTAGCAAGTCATAAAATCCTATGTGAGAAACCCTAAACCTAACTAGGAATCTACTCAGACATAGATAATGAAAACATAATCATAGAATGAATAAATTGCATAAAAGAATAAGAGTAAAAGGGGTTCGAAATCTTCTCCAAATACAGATGAAGTAATAGGTTCAGATCAGCCCCAAAAGCTCTAAAAATCCTCTGCTCTTAATTATGAAAGCGTAAGTAAAATAAACACCAAAATCCTCTATATATAGGCCTAATCTCGGCTGGGGCTTCTGTGTAAATACTGGAACTATCTTGGGCTTCTTTGCAAATCTTCATAACTTCATTAAACCGACACGTACGGCCCATCTCGCTAGTGTGTCGACCGATGCACAAGGTGTGTCGGTCGATGCATGATCAATAAATCGGACAGTGAGTTAAGTTCTCGGCCAAAACGTCCCAAAAGTCCCAAAATGCTCCAAATATCTCCAATTAGCTCCAAACCTGATTAAACCTGTAAAAGACTCTAAACAAAGACAAAAGACACTAAAAACACATCTATATCATGGTCTAAAACTAGTAAAAACCATGATATATCATATATTTACAACACAGTCGTAGAACATATTAGCTGCAATAAGCGACGAATATAATCATGGCTATTTAGCTACAAATGTAGTCCGTAATGATTCATGGAAATATAGCTGCGAATGGCGACAAAAGTCGTAGAAGAATTTAGCTGGGAATAGCTACGAATCAGGTCGTGGATATATAGTCATGAATAATTTCGTAGAAAGTCGTGGCTCTAGCTACGGCCAAATTTGTGGCTATCCGTAGCTATATAGGTAAATAATAGAGTTCACGGACCGTGTGTATATATGGTCAAATTGTCATTCACATCACATTCAAATCGATCAATCATGATGTTTGCACAGAGAATATATTCACCTTAGCTACTGCAAATGTCACAGCTATCTGTAGCTAATGACAAATAACATGTTTATAACTATTGCAACTACTTTCTTTTTCAAAAAATCTTAATAGCGCCGTAGCTATTCGTAGCTAAATATGTTATAAAATGAACGAGGTGACAATCTTTTTCATTGCACACATTCAAACATTCAAAACATCCGTATTAATTTTGAAAGAAAAATTGAGTGATTTCTTTTCTTCTATTTTTCGAAATCTTATAATATGAGTGATTCTTTTTTATCGAGAGAATGGATGTATAAGTGTTTAAAACGTTCTACTCATTCTATATGAGAATTTTAAGGAGGGATTAAACTATTTTATTTCATTTACATGAAATCAAGATTATTCTCTTGAACATGAGGTCTTGTTATGTCCGTGTAAGAGG
Organism: Orychophragmus violaceus; assembly: GCA_030180135.1. NCBI lineage: Eukaryota > Viridiplantae > Streptophyta > Magnoliopsida > Brassicales > Brassicaceae > Orychophragmus > Orychophragmus violaceus. The sequence continues at coordinate 40,424,833 of CM058232.1, forward strand.
TGCAGAACTCAAAAGTGCGATGATGTTGATACTGTGGTGAGCCATCTTCTGTTAAAAGGCTTTACAGATAACTATTATGTGTGGACGCACCACGGAGAATAAGGTTACTATGGCAGCAAAGCATCTAAAAGTCATTATGGCGGCAAAGCATCCACAAGTCATCATGTGGTTGGTGGTGAAACATGGAGCGGATATCCTACTCAAGTTTCGATAGTTGAGTTTCGTGATCACAATGAAGTTTATAACATGTTACCTGACGGTACCGGAAATATCCAAGAACCAATCTACCAAGATTCTGTTTACCAAGATTTAGAAGCCGCAAATCAACCTTTATACGATGGGTGTGCTGACGTCGAAAGTGATGAATTGGAAGACCAATTTCAATATCCCGGAGGAATGCCAAGACAATATTTCTGAAACATTTAATTATGTTATTCCATCGCCTAAAAAAGATTCGACAGCATATTACGAGACAAATAATTTGGCGCGGTCGCTCGGGTTGCCATGTCATAAGATTGATGTGTGCGAGGATAATTGTATGCTATTTTGGAAGGGAGAAGATCGTGAGTGGAAAAGATCGGTATGAACCGAAGGTGGGTCGATAAGGGGGGAAAATACCAAAGCAGAGGATGTTTTATCTGACAGTTGGTGATCGGTTAAACGACTATAACAATCAAATATTACTGCATCACAAATGAGATGGTATGCTGAACATGTGTCTCCTGAAGGAGTAATGCATCATCCCTCGGACGGAAGAACATGGAAGCATTTTAAAGAGATATATACTACATTTTCTTCTGAGAGTCACAATGTTTATTTGGGTTTATCAACGGATTGATTTAACCCAATTGGTATGAACGGGCAATCATACTATGTTTGGCCCGTCATAGTAACGTCATACAATTTACCTCATGGGATGTGCATGAAGTGGGAATATTTCTTTTTCTCAATATTAGTACCAGGGCCAAACCACCCAATTTTTTTGGATATTTACCTACAACCGTTGATTGAAGAGTTACAACATTTATGGAGTGACGGTGTGGAGACTTAACGTTTCACGGAAAGAAGTTTTCACGATCCGATCTTCTTTGATGTGGACAATCAGCGATTTACCGGTGTACAGTATGCTATTGGGATGAATGACACATGGGTGGTTGGTTTGTCCATATTGTATGGATGATACAAAATCATTTTGGCTGCCACATGGAAGGAAGCACAGTTGGTTCGATTGTCACCGGATGTTTTTTTCCTAGAGGACATCTTTATAGGCGAAATGTTAGGTATTTCTTGAAGAACAAAACAGTTTAAGACGATCCTTCACCATGGCTAAATGAGGAAGAAATTTTACACGAGAGGATAAATAATATATGTGGGCTGTGTAAAATAGTTGATTGTGGAGGAAACGAACATGACAAGCCTGCTCGAACAATAAATGTGTATGGTGTCGACCATAATTGGGTAAAAATAGTATCTTTTGGGAGTTTCGTAATGGGAGAACCTACTCCTCCGGCACAATCTTGATTTTACGCATATCGGAAAAAAATTCGATAATCTCATCAACACAATGCTAAATGTTCAAGGAAAGACAAAAGATAGCATAAAATCAAGGATGGATCTTTCTTTATTTTGTTGAAGACCTGATATGGAGGTTACCCAAGATGGAAGAGTGCCTATTATGATCTTTCGATTGTCGACGGCAGGTAAAGAAAAATTTCTTGTGTGGCTGAAGATTGAGATTAAGTTTCCAGATGGGTAGGTATCGAAGTTTTCACATTGTGTTAACGTGGAGAATGGAAGGATCTCAGGTCTAAAAAGTCATGACTGTTATGTCATCATGCAATGGCTTCTCCCAATTTCATTTACACAACTCCTTTTGAATGTTGATCATACAACAATTTCAGATAATAATTATTTAATATTAATATTTCATTTTTAATATAAGTGGTTTTTTATAATGTTTTAATTATTTATTTTTATTTACGTAGATATTGCACTCTTCGTGCGAGATATATCTACCAAAATATTACGGACAGAAGATGTTGCTACACTTAAAGAAAACAATGCTATGAAACTTTGCAATTTGAAAAAAAAACATCTCCCAGTGCATCTTATAAATAAAGCTGCTTTAGGCGGTCCGGTCCAATATAGGTGGATATATCCTTTTGAACGGTACATGTATCACCTGAAAAAAAAAAGTAAAAACAAGGCTCGAATCGGAGGATCGATAGTAGCTCAGTGTGTAAACGAAGAGATTTTCTACGTGACAGCCAACTATATTACACCTCCACAAGAGTTAGATTCCGCAAAAGATGTGAGAGAAATTCTTTTTACCTACAACTATCTTGATGTCCCGAGCATGTTACACCAAGTAGGAAGAGTCAATAGCAAATCATCATCATCATGGTCAAATGATGAAGACTACAATATGCTTCAAACATTTTAATTGCTCAACTAGGAAGAATTTGAACGGTGCGAAAGGTATGATATTACATTTTTATTTCTTACTATATTGGTTAAAAATAAAAAATACTATAAATATTTATACAAGATGTTTGAGGAATATATCACGCAGGATTGCTTGAACATAACTACAAACGCAATGACGAGAGCAAAAGATCATAAATCTGCAACATAGTTTAAAAAATATGTAAGTTCTAAAGAAAAAATAACTTATCTTATATATGTTTCATCTTATTTATTTAATTATACATGTACAAATTAAGGACGCAAGTATGTCATTTGAATTTACATTGTGGATACTAGAATTTGTACAAGGTCTGAAGCATCAAATAACGTCATGGCATATGTATTATTCGAGGAGATATCACTACCATACAGAAAACCATGGACAAAATAAGAAGACGAAGAATTATGGTGTTTGTGTTCCGGTATCCGCTGAGACTGTGTATTTTGGGTTGATTGAAGAGATATTTATGATAGAGTATCACAGTGTAGTTGGGCTAAAATCAATGATTTTCAAATGCCATTGGTTCAACACCGGTCGAGAAATACGAACACATCCATCTTGAATTATTTATATTTTCCCGACGATGCATTATGAAAAGTATGATTCTTTCATATTACCGAAGCAGTGTGATCAAGTATGTTGCATTCCTTATCCAAGACTGTGACCAACCATAGAACAATGGTGGGCAACAACAAAGGTTATGGTGAGAGGATTTTCTGAAACTTCAGAAGTTGCCCAAAATGCAGTACAAAATGACGTAGTTGACCATGTAATACCACCAACCGAAGTTGTGCGGGTCGAGGCACATGCAATCCAAGATGTCGCAGACTATGAACCCATGCATATGGCTAATCCATATGACGAAGATATTTCTGAAAATGATTTAGAAGATCATTACAGTGAATATTCAAAATCAGATTCAGATTAATAATTTGCTTTGTATCATTAAATTATTCGATTAAATGAATGTGATCCATATGATATTTTATATTTTTATGCATAATCAAATGACATTATCATATAATGTTTTTAAAATTAAAAATAATATTTATCTTAATAGCATATAACCAAAACTTAACAAATGAAAATTTAGATTATCGATCTTAGATATTCTAATCTGATTATAAGTATTAGTAAGATCCATAAAATCAAATCTAATTTACATAGATAATCTAGTGTAATTAACCTATATATCTTAAATATATTTAATCTAAGTATATATTTTAGATAATCTAGTGTATTTATTCTAATGTATTACCTAGATAATCTAGTCTAATTACTATATTGTTATTAACATTGGATTAATCTAATACTCATGCAGTTTAAGTAAATTATTAATTAACTGTAGCGACTAATAGCTACAACTTTGTTCGCGGCTATGCAGAAAACAAGAAAAAAAAATCGATTTCGCGGTATAACCGCCAAATATTTTTTGTTTTCACAAATTAATTTCATTTTGACCCCGAATCCAATGATTTTTACATGATAAAATTTAGAACATAACTACGGATAGCTATGACATTTCCGTGCCTATGTAAAATTAACACGAAATTTTTGTTTCGCCGGTTGACCGCCAAAATCACCCGCTAATTTTTTGATTTTATGGTCGGTTATCTACAATTTGCGCTGGTTTAGACTCTAAACCAAAACACCCTATAACCTAATTCCCCAAGTATATATTCCCATACTTCAAAAAAAAATTATTTCTTTCTTTTCTCTCTCACCCTCAAAACTCTCTTGAACTCTCTCGAACTCTCTCAATCTCTCTCGAATCTCACTCGATCTTACTCAGACCCTCGATCCCAAACACTCATCTTCCTTCTCACGTCTCTCTGTCGATAATCATCTCTTCTCTCTCTCTCGATCTCTCAAAACCTATCTTCGGCTTCGATTTATCAATTGTAACTATGATAAGTTCATTCGTCTCTTTCTCTCTTGCTTCACCTCTTCATCTTTAACATGCAAGCTACAATTTACTAGTTTATGTCAGTTTAAATCAATGTTTTTGACATGCATGTCTGGATTTGTCTGTGTCGATTCTCGATCTGTTTGTTTAAATTCTAGTTGTGTCTGTTTAGATTCTCACATGTCCCTTTAGATTCTCGATCTGTCTATTTCGATTCTAATTATGACAAAAAATTTAACAGGCATATGTTTGATTTGTTTTGTTCTCTCGATATAACATTCTAGTTTTGTCCATGTCGATCATCGATCTTTACTTTTGTTCTCTCGATATAGCATGCATGTGTTTGATTTGTCTCTTTCGGTTCTCAATTTGTCTATGTAGAAACATGTCTCTCGATTTAACATGCATGTCTTAATTTAACTTGTTTCTCTATTTGCAGATGAATATCACCAGGACTCCTTCATCAAGAACTTCAAGCAGAAGGCGTCAAAATGAAACTCGGCTTCCTCCTGGAATAGTGAGGTAAGCCACTTCATCCGCTTCTTAAAATCCTCTCCCCAGCTTAGAGGCAGTGATGAGTTCACCAGACCGGATTAATATGCCGCATCTGCATCCAGAAAGGCTGAACGGAGGGTTATGGTGAGTTCGTTTATTTTAATCATAGATCAGTTAGTGAAATGAGTATGTGTTTAGGTTGTAGCAAAACGAATGAGTATTATTTGAGTTCTATGTTTGTGTATGTTTGAGTATGAGTGAATGAATTAGAATGAATGAGTATTATTGTTGGTTATGTGTTTGAGTATGTTTGTAATATCGATGTATTTGACAAGTCTTTGTACTTCCATTAGCTGTTATGTTGTATCATAGTTCTGTTAATGTTTGAAATTGGAATGAGTTGTTGGTTAAGTTGTAGAATAGTTTTCGTTGTTTGTCTTCTGGTGAATGAATTGTTGAGGATGAATTGTTGAGAATGAATTAATGAAATGAATTATCTTATGTTGTTTCTTCAGCTAAGTATAGTTTTTGTGACTAAGAATTTTCTTCTGTTATTTCTGTAACTGTTCTGATGCTTTTGTTATAGTAGAGTTTGTTGAACATTCTTTTTATCTGTTGCGGTTTAATTAAGTTCTTTTCTCAGAGGTTTGGCATTGATGACTGCGTAAGGAAATATATCGTAGCTGGGTATCAATAGAACTTTTGGGGACCATGGTGGAACTATTCAATGGTCCCACAAGATAAGAAAGATGATAGGTGGATTAGTTTTGTGGTAAGAACTATTTCTTTATGTTTCTTACTTAACGATGGTTGAAAATGAATTGATATTAACACACATTTCATTTTCTTTGTAGGAAAAGTATTACTGGGAAGAAAAGTATCACGACATGGTAGTTGATCGTTTCACAACAATTCTCAGAAGATCGATCTCTGACATGTAAGCAACAAGAAAATATCAGGGAAGAAGCCTGATTTCATTGGCTTGGCCGACTAGGGCTCGATGCTAGAGACTTGGGAAGAGGCTCAACACAAGAAGAGAAGCAAGACGAATTCAGAGAATGCATCTTCTAATTCAGATGGCTTAGGGTCGCACCGTCATACCTCATGAGCAAAAACCCACAGCCGAGTTGCTTATGACATGGTATGTGTTCTTCTTTTATCTAAAATTTTGGTTTCACTTTTTAATATGTCAAATTAATATGTTTTGTTTTATTGTTAGGATCTTGAGACTGGAGAGAAACCGGCTGCTACAGCGGTCGTGCGTAAGACGCACACTCGCAAGGATGAGACCTGAATTGACAAAAGAGCCGAGTCTCTTGTCGCTGCTGCTGAGGCATGGGATCGTCCAAAGAATGATGGAGGAGAGAAAGGGTAGGAGTGAAGAATGGGTGGGATAGAACGTTTCCATGCATTCACAGAAATGCGGTTAGGAGGTGAATGTTGAGAAGATACATACCTTTGCTTTGGTGGAAGTGCGATGTCTGGAGCTTTCTGCTTAGGAGCAGTTGCAAGATTTTAAGATTTTAGAGTAGATTCATGATGAACCACCACCTTCTCTTCAGCAATATCAGATACTTTGTCCTCACCGATCTGAATTTCTGGTTCCACCTAAACTTTGAAAGTCCAACGATCAATGGTGGATTTTTGCAGCTTTTCCATCTTGAAGTGCGTAGGCTTATCTCCTAGATGGAGATCAATCATACCGCGCCTCACATCTATAACTTCTCTAGCTATAGACAGGAAGGATCTACCAAGTAGCAGAGGATCATCCGGTTCAACCTCATATTTCAGCACCACAAACTCTTTTGGAATCAAGTAGTTTCATATTCTTATAGGGATATCCTCAAGAACTCAATTTAGAATCCGCTTCGATCGATCATACAGAATCAAAGAGATCAGAGCCAATTTGAAATCCATCAATTCCAACCTCACAGCCACAGAGTGGCATGAGGTTCGCACCATATCCCAGATCACACAGAGAATGCTTGAAGTTGTCCTTGAAGATGGAATAGTCTATCACAAAGACTCTTGGGTCAGAAATATTCTCTAAATCTTATTCTGCGACACATTACTAACATTCTTAGAAACCACCACCACCCCTTCTTTCAAATCTCCATCCATGGAGATCAACTTCTTCGCGTACCTCTGCATAGAAGGGTGAATTCTCATGGCATCAGCTAGTGGAATCTCAATCATCTTCTTATCCATCATTGTCATGCATTTGGCCTCATGAAGCTTCTGTTTAGACTTCTTAAGAGCTCTAGGAAAGAGTAACGGAGGCTCATAGACTCGTTCTTAGACCTTTACAACCATATGTCCACGTTTTGGATTTGTGTCCGCCGACAGTGAAGGTGTTTCGGTCGATGCTAGCTTCACATAAGAAGCGTCTGCCTTCGGACCAGATGGGTGAGGACCGACACCATATGACTGTCGATCTAATCTGAGGTATGTCGAGCTTTCTGTTTCGACTGAGGTCGACTTTCATCCATTATGGGAACTCAAAATCTGGTCTTTAATAGTGGGGTATCAACCGACACAAACAAGAAGTCGATTGACACTAACGGTCGACACCACTAATTCAATGTTGAGCTTGGTCGATTTATCTACTGGTGTGGGCCGACACCAAGGTTGGGTGTCGATCGACATCATCTTTTCAATTTGAGAATAACCGAAAGTTTCAAGTGCAGCTATTATGACTTCATCTTGCTCATATCTCAGATCGAATTCCCTCTTTACAAAGACAAGATTGATCTATTGCTTCAGGTTTTGCTCAGTTCTTCCGGGAAGAGATCCATCATGCCTCCTCACTGACCCAACAGTTTGCGCAGCTTGAATATCCAAATGCTTGACATGAGTGTTCAAAGCATCGATCTTCGCATTCAAGTTATTGTAGAGAGCGTTTATTTTCTCATTGAAGTATATTGCAATATTCTGCTGACCATGAAGCAGTTGCTCAAGAATGGATTTCATCTCATTTTGTGCATTAGTTGTCTGGTAAGATAAATATCCATAGTTCCTTTGGAATGGGTTGTTTTGCCTGAAATGTTTCTGAAACGCAGGCTTTGGACCGTAACTAGAAGTGTTCCTTTGCTGATTCTCGTATCTCTGACTCTGAAAACCAGTTCCACCTATGTACTTGACATTCTCACACTCATCAACTGGATCAAAAGTCTTTGCCTCTGCATCAAACTGAACCTGGTTTTTGCCCACAGGAATGTTGTGAACAGAATCTAACTTTGTCTTCATCTCAGCCATATGAGCACCATATATACCACCAAATATATGTTTCCTTTCGAAATCAACATTCTTGGTGCTATTTTTAGATGCCATGTTCTCAATCAGCTCATTCGCTTGTTCAGGGGACCTCGGTTTTAAGTTCCCACTACTAGAAGCATCCAAGGACATCTAATATCTCCAGTCCACACCTTTGAAGAAAATGTTCAGCATGTTAACTTTAGAGAAACCATGATGTAGACAATCGCGCTGATATGATCTGAAGCACACCCAAGCAGCCTAAAAGGCTTCAGTATGACTGTTTGAACTGAGATCATTTCCTCAGCTGATCGGGTCTCGCAACATCATAGAAGTTGCGCAGAAAAGTCTTCTTTTTTGTATCCAAGGTTGTCAGTGATCCTGGTGGTAGTTGCTTCAGCCAGTACACTGCTTCTCTAATAAGAGAGTATGGTAAAAGTTTGAAAAATAGAAAATCGTAATTGACTCCATCGTACTTCATGCTCATCACCAGATCTTCGAATCACTCAATATGATCCATGGGATGCTCATGGGACAATCCACATAAAGGATGTTGTCCCACCAGAGTGTATTAATTGATCCCAAAATCGTTCCACTAAAAGGGAGGAGGTCTAATCGTAGACTTGTTCGCATAGAACTCATCAGGAATGTAGTCACCAAGAGTACGACTTTGTTGCGCAACAGAAACATGCGGCTCACCCCTCTACTGAATAAGCCATATACCTGCAACGGCTTATGGTTCTGGAATGACGTTTCCTGAATCTTCAAGATTCTGCTGTGTTCGTTGTACGCTTCACCCTGAAGGTCACGAAGAATACCAGCCTCCTCTAGAGTCAAGATCACTGGTTATAGCATTGTTACTGATTTCTTCGCTTTCCGGTTCGTGCGTTCCAACTTAGCAAGCACCTGATTTTGCAGAAACAAAAGCTCGATGTCTAGGTTACTTTTGGTAACATGATGATTCATGCACGGAAGCCTAGAAAATTTTTATCTGTCTTTCCTCTTATTTGTCGAAGTCAGTTTCGGTCGGTGATGTCGATCGACACTAGGCGATTTTGATCGTTACATGAAACACCAAAGAGAACGAGACGAAAAATGTTAGTACAAATAAAAGACAAATTAGTCAAAATTATAAACCTAAATCTATTGGTAAATCATAGAGTCCCAGAGCAACGGCGCCAAAAACTTGATAGGTCAAAGTTTTCCCCAATTGTCACTTGTAAATGCGCATTGCATCGATTGTGAATGATATAAGCAGTGCAAACCAAGGACTTCAGATTACTCAATAGATTATTGGTTATCATATTAAACTAAGCAGTTTGTAGTGAATGATATAAGCAGTGCAAGTAAACACTCGGTGTGAATTCAATAAGAGAAAGCGTCAGGTCCAGGGAAGTTCTCAGGAAATCAGGAATATAAGCTAATCAATTAATCGAGAATCCAAATTATTGATGTTCTAGAACTAGAATCACTAAATTATAACAAAGCAACTCTGTTTGTGAATATTAACTATGTCTAGCAACCTAGAAATCTCAATCTCTTTGCGATCCTAGAGTTCTAAACAAGCATTAATTCCAAGTTCGTTCGTTCATAATTTTTCTAAACCAAATATCTTTGCGAGTAAACAAATTGCTCACCTATGTTCTTTTCTAGCCAATTAACCAACTATCATTGCTCTAATAAACCTAATATCAATAATTTAAAGTGCTCAGTTCAGATTAAATGTTAAGAACAATCAAGACAAAGAACTAAAAGTTAGGAATCCCAATTAATCAATCAACTTAATACTCCATCAATTCCCTACTAAGAATCCCTATACCCAATAGGTAAATTACTTAGACATGACAATCATTAGAATCGATATGATGAATATAAAACTCAATAGAATAAAAAAGTGAAAGAAACGAGGGTTCGAAATATTCTCTGTCGAGATACAAGATCAGCCCAAAAATCTCCAATCTCTCTGAATAAAAAAGAAAGCGTAAGTCTAAACAATGACTTTGAAAACCTAATATAAAGTCTAAAATACGATTGAGGCTTATTTGTAAATATAGGAAACTGGGCTGTTTTGAAAATCTTCAAAATCTCTTAATTGCTCACGAGAAATCTTTGATTGACACCAGCTCTGTAATTAGGTACTTTGTGCATCTTCTCCAAATTGGCTTCAAATGCTCCATAATTTCCAGATTAGCTCCATCTCGTACTTAAACTTGTAAAAGACTAAAAAAACTCTGAAATCACCTCTTAGACTAGATAAAGACTTATATAATGGCTTTAAAACTATAAAAATCATGATATATCACCCCTCCACACGTTCATGCATGGGAAATTGTGAGAATAACATCTACGAGTGGTCCTAGTTCTGATACCATGTTAAATTTTGTCTTATCATGGACTTCTAACTCCGAATCAATTGCACTTGAAACCGTAAATCTCTAGCAACATTTAAAATATATCTATGTTTTCTCTCGGCTCTTTAGTTCTGATGTGGTGTGCCGACACTTGAAGTTTTGTGGAGAATTCCCTTTCGCGGCCGATGTAAGACATCTGTAAACTCCATCCCATTATCGCTTTGTATCGTCTCAACCAATTTTCTGAATTTTCGTTCAACTAAGCAACAAATTTTCGCAAGTGTTTTGTGTTTTTTTTTCCTTTTCTATCATCAAAATATCCAAACACTACGTGAGTAATCATCACAATCAGTACGAAAATATCGAGGTCCAGAAAAATATTGTGTCCTGTAAAGACCCCAAACATCAATATGCACCAAAAGAAATCTCAATTTATCTTAGCGCCGAGTTATATTTCACACACATTATTCAAATGTTTAGAAGACATGACATTTAGAATCAAACTAAGAACTTGCACAGATGGATGACCCAAGTGGTTGTACCATATGTCTTAAGACTCTTCGACACTGGTCAGGACCGCTGCGACTGAATCCAAACTGAAAAATAGAAACTTCCCACTTCTTTTACTCACTCTAATCAATGTGAATCCCAAGGAATGAATCAGCAAGTTGCACTATACAGTTATTTTCATCCATTAACTGACCAAAAAAAACAAAATCGGCAGCCATATCCTTAACATATAAAATTGATCGCATGATCAAAGATGACCCAAGAAACACTGTTCCCTCTTTCACATAAACTCGTTTGTTATATATGGGTTTAGCACTCCATCTAATTAGCAGGGCCCAATACCTGTTCTTAGTGAATAGGTCGGCCCAACAGAAACAAACTCGGCCCAATAAGCGAAGGCCCGAAACGAAGCTCCCAAACCGAGCCCATCGTCATCAGCTCGGCTCGGCTCGGTCACAAACATAAACCAGCTCGGCTCCACTACGAGCCAAAAGAATGTACGGCTTGGCCCATCTCGTCATCAAGTACGGCCCATCCACACAAGCTCGACTAGCAGTCAACGGCCTGTAAAAAGTACGACCATATTTTACACATTGATGTAACTTTTTGGGATTTGTGCACTTCTTACTACTTTCTCTCTCTAGAGTAAATATTTCCCGAATTGTAAAACCGAGCTCGTCTTTCGACTAGCTCGGGTTCTCACTCAATACAACACGCTCGTTACCGAGCAACTCACTCTCTTCATCACTTAAACTCCGAATATCTATTTCCCTTCCTGATTCATCACCGAGCCTAGTCGGTTTTTCTTTAGAGACAAACTTTGGCCCTCGGACCCGAGCACGTCAACTCTCCCGAGCAATACGCGCTTTTAATCTTTGTGACAAGCTCGGTTATCATAATTGGCGCCGACTGTGGGGAAATAAAGTTTTTCTTCACTAACTGACAGGATCAACAATGACAGGACAACCACCGAACCGGGACTTCGTTCTTGTGACAGAAAAAACCATCTCGGGAACGAACTCTTCTCAAGCAAGGGGCTAGCCTCAGCCTCATGTCTCTCAGGTCACCGACCCAATCACCCAGCTGGCGGGCGCCGAGCAGAAATCTCCAAACCCCGAGCAGCCTCGGCCAGAAACGAATGAACAGCAAACTGAGCAGAACACTTATGTCCTGCTCAAAGCCCTCATGACACAAACAGGACGAAGAACGCCCCAATCAAGGTCATCGCCAAGACAGTACCGACCGTCCCCAAAATTATCAGCAAGACCGACCCTCCCAAGGCTATCAAGGTCAAAATCAAAACAAGCCATGGAAAAGTCCGTCCGAGGAGGCGACAAAAGTAAGTTTTTTTGCGAGTATCATCAACGAGCGGGCCACAGCACCGAGGACTGCAGAAACCTCCAAGCCCTCCTCTACGCCGACTATCAGAAAGATGGCAAGAAGTTGGTGCTAAACCGCATCCAACCGCCCTCAAAGCACGTCAATCAGCTAGCACAGCCAAAAAACGAAGCCGGACACTTCAAACTCGTCCAAGAAGAAAGAAAGAAGCAAGTGGCCTTTGCCGCGGAAATCGAGCAAATGGACGCAAACACAGCAGCCATCAACAAACGGGCTCGCGACGAAGAGGACAAAGAAGGAACACCTCCACCGAGGAGGTGCATAAACATGATAATGGGAGGATTGCCGATGGTTAACGAATCGGTCCGCTTGATCAAGGAATACGAGCGTCGAGCCATAGCAGCCCAACACCGGCAACGAAACGCCAGCGACGAACTCAGAATCAGTGGCGATATCATCTTCGCCGAGCAAGATGCCGAGGGTGTGGACCGACCGCATAACGACCCACTCGTCGTCGCTATGCGGATAGGTGATTGCGAAGTCTCAAAGATCATGATCGACACCGGAAGTTTAATAGATATGATTTTCAAAGAAACAATACTGCGAATGGAGCTCAGCGATTACCGCATCAAGCGGTCAACTAAACCACTGACCGGCTTCTTGGGAGATTTGATTAACACGATCGGGACAATTGAACTCCCCGTCTACGTCGGCCGAATCACCAAGCTGATCAAATTCGTGGTTGTTGACCGACCCGCAATCTACAACGTCCTTCTCGGCACCCCTTGGATCCACGAAATGAGAGCGGTTCCATCTACATACCACCAATGGGTCAAGTTTCCCACCCCATTCGGCATATTTACGCTAAGAGGAGATCAAAGGATATCCTGAACGTGCTTCCATATCGAGCACAAATTGAGCCGCAAATCGCAAGCTTACCTGGTCGCCGACCTCGAATCGAGCTACCACCGCCTGATCGGCCACAGAAAGATGTCGTAATACAAGTCAACATCGACATTAGCGATCCCGAGTGTTGTTTCGGGATAGGAACCAAACTTCGCAAAGATTTACAGGACAAGCTCATTGAGTTTCTTAATCAGAACGCAACGACCTTCGCATGGACAACCGATGACATGACCGGGGTAGATCCATCTGTCACATGCCACGAGCTGCACGTCGACCCAATCTTCAAACCAGTCAAGCAAAAAAGAAGAAAGCTCGTTCCCGAGCGTGTCAAAGCCGTCAACGAAGAGGTCGAGCGATTAACAAAGGCCGGATCAATCACCAAAGTGAAATATCCAGATTGGTTGGCAAACCCAGTGGTCGTGAAAAAGAAGAACGGCAAGTGGTGATTCTGCGTGAACTTCACCGACCTCAATAAGGCTTGTCCCAAGGACAGTTTCCCTCTCCCGCACATTGACAGGCTAGTTGAGGCAACCGCCGGACATGACCACCTGTCATTCATGGATGCTTTCGCGGGATACAACCAGATCATGATGCACCCCGACGATCGTGAAAAAAACCTCTTTTATAACCGACCGCAGTACTTACTGCTACAAGGTGATGCCTTTCGGACTCAAGAACGCAGGAGCAACATACCAGCGCCTAATCAACAGAATGTTCTCCGACTAACTCGGCAAAAAAATGGAAGTTTATATTGATGACATGCTTGTCAAGTCAACCTCGGCAAACGACCACGTCGAACATTTGGCGACATGTTTCGCAAGTTTAAACAAGTACGGAATAAAGCTGAACCAACCAAGTGCACATTTGCAGTAACGTCGGGCGAGTTCCTCGGATACATCGTCACACGAAGAAGAATCGAAGAAAATCCGAAGAAGATAACGGCAATTACCGAGCTCCCATCCCCAAAGAACACACGAGAAGTACAAAGATTAACTGGGCGAGTCGCAGCCCCGAACAAGTTCATCTCACGATCAACCGATAAGTGTCTTCCGTTCTACAACCTCCTCCGAGCGAACAAGAAATTCGAGTGGGACGCGAAGTGCGAAGATGCGTTTCAACGACTGAAAACCTACTTGTCAATTCCACCGATCTTAGCCAAACCCGAGGAGGGCGACACGCTCTACTTATACATTTCTGTATCCATTTCGGCAATAAGTAGCGTGCTCGTGCAGGACGACCGGGGAGACCAAAAACCTATTTTCTACATAAGCAAGATCTTCGACGACGAGGAAACACATTAAAACACACTCGAAAAACTCGCACTGGCCGTTGTTGTCTCGGCAAGGAAGCTTCGCCCCTATTTTCAGTCACATTTGGTGGTAATACTCACTAACCAACCGATCAGAACGATCTTGCACAGCCCGAGCCAATCAGGAAGAATCGAAAAATGGGCAGTCTCATCAGCACCAAGGTGCTCAGAAGTTTCAACCCGAGCATCCATAGTGTCGGGATGAACCGCCAGTTCCCTCCCTCCGATCTCAGGATGCTCGGAAGCTTCAGTTGATTGATCACCGACCTCCGCTGTAGCATCAACCGTACTTCTTTTCTTCTTCTTCCTCACCAAGGGAGGCACCCCCGAGGTATCCTCGGTCTCCTGATGTTCGCCCAGAGTCCGAGCTTCCTCCAGCTCGGTATCAGCTGCGTCATCAACCCGAGATCTTTTCTTCGTTTTCTTCTTCTTTCAACGCTTTTCAGCCGTCTTTGCCTCGATCGCGTCCACCGTCGCAATCACCTGACGAAACAAGTCCCGATGATATTCATTTAAAAAAACCATCCCCGAAGGAACGGGCCCGACCGACGGAGAAAAGGGACGATTAGGATCCAAGTTAACAGAAGTTACTTTCTCACCCTGGGGAACGTTCGGGACCCGTGGGCCGGCAAGATTCTCCCCGACATAGTCAAAAACTTCAAGATCCATCTGACCCATATCTTTCGCCTTTCTTATCCTCTTTATAATCGGAACAAACGGTCTGTTATTAAGCTCGGTCAAAGATTCAACCGAACGGAGACGACAACCTAAACAAACAAAATCCCGATCAAAGAAGAGCCCGACACAGAAAAAGAAGGACGGAGAAGAACGCACCCTCGTCAAGACTTTCTAAAGCTCTCCTCACCCGATCAGCGTGAACGTCTGGCCACTTCTGAATTCCACGAGCAACGAGCTTCTTGAGATCCTCTAAGAAACCGACCGGTGGAGCAAGAGTGAAAAGGATGATGATCTGCAAAAGAAGAGGACAAGCATGAGTTAGTCAATTAAAAAGAACAAGCAAAGCAAAGCAGGTTACCATGAAAATTGTTCCACTGATTCCTATACGGCCTCTCCGGGTCGAGAACCGAAGCTGAGTTGACCCGAGCAAAAAAATAACGATCTTGCCAGTCGTCAACTTTCGATGGTTTCTCGATGACCACCTTGAGATTACAGTGTGACCTCATACATACATAGTGAGTCCCTACGGTCATACCGTTCGTCGATATCGACGAAATCTCCTCGAAGAACCGAAGGCTCATATCAACTCCGCATTCGGCAGCTAGAATCATAGAACCGACCAAGTTCTGAACAGTTGCCGGTTAAAGCTGGGACAGAGCAATCCTCCTTTCTTTGCAGTAGGCAACAAGCAACCCATGTAAAGGAAATCTCAAATGGATTTGCTTGAACCAAAAATCATACAAGCACATCCATCCCTCCGGACAATCCCAAGGTCTCTCGTACTACTCGGGTCTGCGAAGCTCGAGCCGACCAGCACCTCCGGTAGCGCAATTTTCCAAAAGCCATTTCAAATCATCATCCGTACACTTCGTCGGCAGAACGGGACGCAAGGGGCGAGTCTTCTTATTCTTTCCTGAATCACCTGAAGCCTCCCGATTAGCCATCTTCCGAGCTTTCTTAGACTTACCCGGCACCGGCGGCAAAGAAGCAAGCATCGCTTGATCGACCAAACACACGGCTTCTGCCTTCACCGGAAGGAGACCCAAATGCTGTCCCGACGAGGGCAACCAAGGCCGAGCACCGTCGTCCTCCGATTCTATCAGATACGGGACTCGGAAACTCTAGAAGCTACCCGAAACCGAGGAGGCTTGAGCCCGATCGTTTCTAGGACTTTGGAAAATAACCTTTGTTCGTTCCGAACCCAACAAATAACTCTCTTGCGCAACGGACAAACTGGACTGAGCAGAGTTACCTTCGGATAATCTCACCGAATGGAGATCCCGATCAGGGGATGATTCTGAATGAGAATCGATTCTCATGACTACTAATACAACAACAAAGCTAGAGAGAGAATAAAATCTAGAGAGAAGGGAGAGCGAAATACCTGCGGAAGGAGAGAAATGAAAAATGAAAAGAAGCGGAGCAAGGTATTTATAAGTGAAGCGGGAAGCGTTCGAGGAAAGCGCAATTATTACACCTATGCGACTCTTCAGTTTCTAGCGGTTATAGCCAACATCATTACATCGATACGACTTCTCAGTATCCAGCAGCTTCCCAAGAAACCTGTTGAGATTCCCGAGACCGAAGCAGCGGAACAAGCAGACAAAAACAGGCCGACCAGATCCACGCCGAACAGATATCGACCCAACTAAACACTTGGCAAATATGCCGACTTCAGATGACATGAAGACTGACGAACTCGGGGGGGGGGGCTTACTGTTATATATGGGTTTAGCACCCCATCTAATTAGCAGGGCCCAATACATGTTCTTAGTGAATAGGTCGGTCCAACAGAAACAAACTTGGCCCAATAAGCAAAGGCCCAAAAAGAAGCTCCCAAACCGAGCCCATCCTCATCAGCTCGGCTCGGCTCGGTCACAAACATAAACCAGCTCGGTTCCACTACGAGCCAAAAGAATGTACGGCTTGGCCCATCTCGTCATCAAGTACGGCCCATCCACACGAGCTTGACTAGCAGTCAACGGCCTGTAAAAAATACGACCATATTTTACTATAAATAGGAGTGGTCACTGTACATTGATGTAACTTTTTGGGATTTGTGCACTTCTTACTACTTTCTCTCTCTAGAGTAAATATTTCCCGAATTGTAAAACCGAGCTCTTCTTTCGACCAGCTCGGGTTCTCACTCAATACAATACGCTCGTTACCAAGCAACTCACTCTCTTCATCACTTAAACGCCGAACATCTATTTCCCTTCCTGATTCATCACCGAGCCTAGTCGGTTCTTCTTTAGAGACAAAATTTGACCCTCGGACCCGAGCACGTCAACTCTCCCGAGAAAGACGTGCTTTTAATCTTTGTGACAAGCTCGGTTATCACATCGTTCTCGGCCATCACCCAAAATAATCAGACCCAAATGGTTTTTACAATGAAGCTATGTTGCCTGTTAAATGATGTGTTGCCCCTTTATCAAGAATCCATGTAAGGGAAGAAGACATACTCGATAGTATTTCTGTTGATGTGTTACAACCAATGTTGAAAATATTCATAACAAATTTCCATTGTTTATCAGACAAACCGCTCACTACGTCCTTGTCCTTGTTTGTGTCTGTGATAACCCGATTTCCTTTTCTTATGAAAATGCACCAATAGTCACATCATGAGCAAAGATTTGAGGAGGTCGATGTTTATTCGCTCAACCAAAACCTCTCCCTTGTGTTATCCGCGATTTCGACCTGTCACCCCACAACTCGATAGTTGATATATCGATAATTGTGTAATAGCTTTTAGATGGATGCCTTCCACGATTACAATGCTTTCATACATTGATTTTTTCATAAGGTTATGATCATCTGGATGAAACTTAGACTTGTCCAAACAGCAAACGCAACTGCTTAATTCTTTTTTCCACGCATAGGGGTGTTGTTTTGAAGGTTTTCTTCTTGTCTCACAATATTCTATGTCTCCTTAAGTCCTAGAAGAAGCACATGGGATGTGAAACTAGAGAGCACCGTCTGAAATTGTATTTCATCCAAGTCATACTAAAACTGTTGAGCTCGATCTTCCTCATGATCCTTCTCTTGGAGAGTTGTGAGATCTCACTCGCATTTTCCACATCTAAAAACACGTAGAGGACGTGAGGAATCAACTTGATCCCATATTTTTCTCAGTTTTCCATTGTATTTTTCTTCCAAGAAGCATTGTTGTTTGCAATCTGCTAGATAAGCCTTCACTCTTTGACCAAGGAGATGGTTCAATCGTCATCTTAATCCATGAGACAAGGATTGCATTGACAGAGATCCAATCATCACATGTTGGACATGTTGTCACTTGTCAGAGATCCAAGCATTGACAGAGATCCAATCCAGTGTATTGTGACATGGTTCATTCGCCACGTTCATTCACAACTATATAACGATACTGTTATGAGAATAAAATAAAATAAAATACATACACACAAAAATTACAGTTTCGCTACTAACTTATGATCCGATAGAGAAATTCTTAGAGAGAGAAATTCCTTCTGATCTGTGATCTCTGTTTCTTCGTCCTTTCTCTGGTTTCTCCTGGTTTCTTACTGGGTTTCTATAGGTAAGAAGAAGAAATCTTCCCCCAATACCTCTCAAGCCTTTGCGGTATTAACCCGCTCGCATGGAAAAGGATCGATCGCGTTCAAAACTTCATCTTCCGGAAGTGTATCTAGTTCATCAGGAGTTCCGCCAGGCTCTAAATTGAAATCATCCGGAGTGATGATAACAGATTTAAACCCCGGAATTGAATCTCCTTTGGCCGGATCTGTAAATTCCGCCCAGATTCTGACTGCTCCGATGCTTACTGAACCAGTTGCTGCTTCTTTGATCTCGCCTGATTCGCCTGGCGCTGTGCATGTAAAACCTATTGACTCTACTCCTGCTTTGGAGACCGCTCCGACAGAGACTCAAATCACATCTACAGAGATGTTGCATGACAGTTCACCCTTGGTCACTGATTTTACCTCTGGTAAGCTCAATCCTGGTAGCACCATTGGTCATACCTTTCCCTCCTCGTTGAACTCTCCAACAGCTCTGCATGGTTGTCAGACTTCTCAGCCTGTTGTAGGTACATCTGCTCCTACATCTCCTAAACCTCTGTGGAAGGATTTACTTAGGCTGCGGCCTGAGCAATTGAACTATAAAGATGAGAGTTTTGTCTTGGATTCTGGAGAAAAATGCATTAAGATCCCTAATGCAGTTATCGAGCACAATAAGAAGCAATGTGAGAACTTCATTATTGGACAATTCTACGGTGATGCTCCCTCCAGGGGCGCTGCATATGCAATTGCCAATGGAATTTGGAGTAGTAAGTACCGGGATATCTCTGTCTCTAGACTTAGTGACACAGCTTTTCTCTTTCGCATTCCATCTCCTGCTACACGACGTCGTGTACTTAACCAGGTAGTCTGGAATTTTGATGGTGAAACCATGTTCGTTGCTCAGTGGGAGCCTGGTCTAACTCCAGCTAAACCAGAATTATCTTTTGTTCTTGTCTGGTTGGAACTTCGTCAAGTTCCCTTTCAGTTCTACAATGAAGAATCCTTGTTTCGAATAGCTTCTCTCGTCGGTAAACCTATTCGTTGTCATCCAGAGACTCTAAATCTCTCGAACCTTGAGGTGTCCAAGATTTACACTTCAATAGACCCGTGTATTCGATTGCCAGAATATATCAATGTCCAATTTGAATCGGGCCATATCCAACGACTTGGAGTGTCTAGTCCATGGCTACCTCCAATATGCTCACTGTGTAATGCCGTGGGTCATTGTTCCAAGAGATGCCCTACTGCTCCAGCTACTTGCTTGGATTGCAACTCTAAGTTACACTTTACAGCTGATTGCCCTCGCCGGAAGAAAAAACAAGTGGTTACTTATGCAGTCGATAATCCAGTTCCTACTCAGGTTACTGGGAGCACTGCTGTAGTAGGAAATCATGCTCAACCTACAAAGTCAACTAGAGTTAAAGAACCTGGAGTTATTATTAAAGATACTGCTGGTTTACCTGTACATCACCACATACCAAGTTTCTTCGTCAGGTAGAAGAGATACAGGAAAGAAGATTATGGATATTGATCATCAGGAGTATGAATCTTCAAGTGCTGAAGACATGGAAGCTGAAGATGGGTTTACTAACTATATTTCTGCTAGGCAGAGGAAGCGAGACAGGGGCAAAATCCCCTAACACCCATGATCTTATATGGCTGATACTCTTTTTGATATTTTTTGCTGGAACGTCAGAGGGTTTAATAAGGCTGAACGAAGACGATCCTGTAGACGTTGGATTAAAGGTAGTAGTGCTAGAATTGGGGCTTTGATAGAAACCAAGGTGCAGAAGCATAAGGCTTCCCATTTTGTGAATAACCATTTTGTTGGTTGGCATTTAGAAGCAAACTATGAATTTGCCGACCTTGGGAGGATTTGGGTTTTATGGGACGACTCTGTTCAAGTAACAACTTTGTCTAAATCTGCTCAGATGATTTCAGCTATGGTGAAGCTTCCCGGTTTGGATACAAACATGATGGTTTCTTTTATCTATGCTTCAAATTATATAGTTGAGAGGAGCATGCTATGGCAGGAGATTGAAGCTATGGCGCGGTCCTCTGTTGTTCTTGGTAAGCCTTGGATATTGCTTGGAGATTTTAATCAAAAGTTGGATCCTCAAGATGATTCTTCTGGTCCCACTCGGATCTGTGGAGGTATGAAGGCATTTAGAGACTGTCTCCTTGCTACTCAGTTACATGACCTCACCTATAAAGGTTCCAAATATACTTGGTGGAATAAGAGTAAGGTGGTCCCAAAAGCAAGGAAGTTAGATTGTATCCTTGTCAATGATGACTGGATACTAAAATGGCCTTTCTCTTATGGTTATTTTGGAGAGCCCTCTTTCTCAGATCATAGCCCAAGCTGTCTCATCCTGGCTGATCACATTGTCAGAGGAAAGCCTCCATTTAAATTTCCCAATTTTCTAACTGCTCATCCAGATTTTCTTCCTGTGGTGGCTTCCTTTTGGTCTTCTGTCTCTATCCGCGGATGTGAAATGTTCTCTTTCTCAAGGAAGCTCAAAATTTTGAAGAGGCATATTAATCAGCTTCATAAGGAAAACTATTCTGGTATTGAGAAACGTGTAGCAGAAGCTTTGTCTAAGTTACAGGCTTGCCAGAGGAATATGTTAGCCAATCCATCTTCTGTTTTAGCTTGTCAAGAAAAAATGGCTTATGGAAAATGGCTTGAGTTCGCACTTGCTGAAGAATCTTTCTTCAGACAGCGGTCACGGGTTTCTTAGCATAAGGAAGGGGATCTTTGTACTCGTTTCTTCTTCTTAAAAACTATGTGCAGGAGGTCTAGGAATCATATTCACTATCTCATGAATGGAGATGAGCGCATTGATTCTTATCAGGAAGTTAAGGACTATTGTGTGAGTTTTTATACCAAGCTTCTTGGTGAACCAAATCCTCCTCTTTCTCAGCTTCAACTTCAAGAGGTCGAGCAGAATACTCAGATGAGATGCTCTATTGATCTTCAGGCTTTCCTCCTCCATCCTTTTTCCTCTGAAGACATTCGTGATGTGGTTTTTAGCCTTCCAAAAAATAAATCACCGGGCCCTGGCGGTTTTACAGCTGAGTTTCTTCAGAAGGCGTGGTCAATTGTGGGCTATGAATTTACCATGGCAATAAAAGAGTTCTTTCATTCAGGACATCTTCTTTCCAAATGGAACTGTACCCTGATTTCTCTTATCCCCAAGTTCCCTCATGCTGTGAAGCTAACGGATTTTAGACCTATCGCATGTATTAATACATGCTACAAGGTCATTTCAAAGCTCCTCTCAAAGAGGCTTAAGGTCGTAGTAAGTGAACTCATCTCAACATCTCAGTCTGCTTTTGTAGAAGGAAGGATGATTGTTGAGAACATTCTACTTGCATCTGAGATGGTTCAAGGTTTTTCAAGAGACCAGATTACTCGAAGAGGCTTGCTTAAAGTGGATATCAAAAAAGCTTTCGACTCGGTAAACTGGGACTTTCTCCTCACGGTTCTTCGTTCTGCAGGCTTTCCAAATCTGTTTATAACCTGGCTTGAACAGTGTATCACCACAGTCTCCTTCTATGTGGTTGTAAATGGAGATTCATGTGGTTTCTTTAAAGGTGCAAAAGGTTTGAGGCAGGGGGATCCCATTTCCCCCTACCTGTTTTTGATAGCCATGGAATATCTCTCTTCTTCTCTCCACCACAGTTTTGAAGCTGGGAATATTGGCTATCATGCAAAAGCTATTTCACAGAGAATATCTCATTTATCTTTTGCCGATGACCTGATGATTCTGTTTGATGGAAGACCGGCTTCTCTTCAAGGTATTCTTGACGTCCTTTCTCGTTTTCATGTATTATCTGGCCTCGACATGAACAGGGATAAATCGGCTCTTTTCTTTGCTGGCCTTAACAACCAAGAATCTACAGCTGCTCTAGGTTATGGCTTCAAAGTTGGCTCTTTCCCTCTCAGGTACTTAGGAGTTCCTCTTGTTCATAGGAAGCTCCAATTCCGGGATTATAGCCCTTTGATGGATTCCCTATCAAGGCGCTTCAGTAGTTGGGAAAACCGAGCTTTGTCTTACCCTGGGCGTATTCAACTGGTTGTTTCAGTCATTAATAGTACTTTGAACTATTGGATGCAAGCTTTTATCTTGCCCAAAGGCTGCATAAAAAGAATTGAGCAGATGTGCAGTAGATTTATCTGGAATGGCAATATCCGTAAAGTGACTGGTATTAAAGTTGCTTGGAAGGACTTGTGCTTACCTAAAGACGAAGGTGGCTTAGGACTTAGAAACTTGCAGCTTTGGAATCAAGTGTTGTGTCTTAAGCTTATTTGGAGTCCATTTGCTAGCAGTGGCTCTCTCTAGGTAGCTTGGACACATTCTTACTACTATCATGGCATTAACTTCTGGGATATAAAGGAGCGGCCTACTGATAGCTGGATTTGGAAGCAGTTGCTCAAACTCAGACCCCTTGCTCGTCAATTCATTGACTGTGATTTAGGTGAAGGGCTCTCTACGAATTTTTGGTTTGATAGATGGTGTCCTTTAGGACCATTGATTAACTACTTTGGAGATGCTGGTCCTCGTCACCTTGGTATTCCACAAGATGCTCTAGTTGCTGATGTTTGTTCACCAAGAGGATGATCTTTGCGTCCTGCCCGTTCTTCTCAGGCTCAAGCACTCCACATTGCTCTCACAATGATTGCTCCCCCCTCGCGAGATCTTGGACCTGACAGGTTCCGGTGGAGGATCCCTGGTGATTCTTCCAGCCTCTTTACCTTCTCAACAACCAAAACTTGGCAGTTCCTTCGCCCAAGTGCTCCCCTAAAGTCATGGTTTCTTGTTGTTTGGTACAAGTTTCATGCACCGCGTCATGCTTTCATTTTCTGGATGGCTAATCTAGATCGTCTTCCAGTCAATTCTAGACTCCAGCATTGGGATCTATCCATTCTACCACAATGTGTTCTATGTGGACTCTTGGATGAAGATCGAGATCATCTCTTTCTGCATTGTTCTTATTCTCTTCAGGTTTGGAGGCTCGCTATGGACATGTTGGGTCATTCTATGCGCCCCTTTACCAATTGGCCTTCTCTTCTTTCATGGATGCTTTCAGCTTCCTCTAACCCTCGGAATACTCTCCATTGCATGGTTGTGCACTGTGTTATTTACTATATCTGGCATGAGCGAAATGTGCAGATTCACCAGGGATCTTCTCTGTCTCCCTTGCAGCTCTTTAAGGCAATGGATAGATGTATTCGTGATCGGATTCTTAGTCAACAGGCCAGAAAAGCATTTAGACATATGCTCTCTTATTGGTTGACCCATTCCTAGTGCTCGATGTTCTTCCTGTTTACTGTCTTCTTTCATCCTTTTTTAATTTTTTTTTGGAGATAAAAGCAGAATGTAAATGATCTTAGTTGTACAAATTTTCTCTTTTCAGCAATCAATTAAAATTCTTAAAAAAAAAAGACTTATGATCCGATGTTTTTTTTTTTTTACGATCCGATGTATGTGATTTTGGTGCATACACTTGGATAGCTTGTTGACATCATAAGAGATATTTTTATGTATAGAATATATTTACATTTAATTATTGAAGTTACCATTAGTAAGTGTCAATAATGCTCAGAACCACCAACCAGATCAGTGGAAGTTTTAGCGGTTAAAGTATATCAATTCTGTTTTTTTTTTTTTTTTTTGGGTATCAACCATTAATTAGAATGGTGATATAATGAAACTACCACAAATCAATAAACTACGTGAAAATAATGTTATCCACGGCACTGAATGTTTACTGCGGACCATGCGTTTCTAGGTGCGGTACTGTAAATTGTCACCATTCAAGATGGTTTATACAAATTGTGGTTAATACATTTTGAAAATATAAATAAATTTACAAATCAAACTGTGGGACAAAAATGAGTAAACGCACATGGCGTTCCAAACGTATGAATTTTGGTGTAGTTAAGGTGTGGTCCATTTATATAACTAAAAAATATAAACAATTGTACAATTAAGTATTATTAATTTACATATATGCATCCGACATTTTTTTGTTTTCAAAACATAAATTATGTTTAAAAAATAATAGAAACTTTATTATATATGTTCACCATTCCAAGTTTATAGATATGTAAATTTTTGATTTCGGTTATTGATTTGGTTCGGTTTGGTTTGACCGACATGATCGATTATTTAATTTTTTAATTTTAAATCAATTTATACCGGTTTTAAACTTGATTTACTGAATTATACCAAAAATTAGTAAATAACCGAATCAAACTTAACCGACCCGAAGTAATCAAATTTATCCAAAATTAAACCGAATTTACCCGAAATAAACCAAAATTAATCAAGACTTTTTCTAAAAACTGAAAAGATTAATTTGTTTAGGCAAAATTTGAAATAACCGAAATAACTGAAATTTGAACCAAATTATAACAAAATCAATTTAAGTTTTCAACAAATCATTTTTATTTTTTATTCAAATATTTATTTTACTATGTATCCCGCACAACTTTTGTCATTTTTACCATTCAAACATTTATCTTGTACCGCATACAGCTTGTTTTCACCATTCAAATATATTTACGTACCGCTTGTTCCGCACTAACCACTCTTATTCCGCATAATGTGTTTCTTTGGTACAAACCGCACTTGAACGATTCCGCACTGTCTGATCCGCTTATCCCGCACCGCTTAATCTCAACAAATCTAACGTTTTCCTTCTTCTTTTTGTCGATCTAACGTTTTCCTTTTAGATAGTGGACCGACAAATTTTAAAAAAAAATATTAAGTCCAAATCCAGTAAATTCGAGCAGCCATAACTAAATTAAAAAAAAAAATTAATTTTAACCATAACCGGTTGTATAAAAGGGTAGGTAGTCCTCTCCTTTCTTGCCTAGCCAAGTACCCTTTCTCTCTCTCTCATAAATAACATCACACACCACCACTCTTCAGTCAGATCTCTTCACAAAGATATTATAGAGAGAGAGCACTCTGTTTCACCAAAGATGACGAAGTTACGAGAAGTGGTTCCATCGATTTTCTTCCTCTTTCTGATACTCTCTCTATGTTCTGCCAACAAAGAGGATTTTTCTTCTAAAGGGTACGTTCAAATGGAGTGTTTGAAAGTCCCACCGTTGGAGTTCGCCGGAGCGGCCAAAACCGCCGTTGACGCGATCAGAAAAGCCGGCGCTTTAGTGTTGAAGTTCGACAAGAAACTCGAGAACTCACGAGTGGGCCATGCTATTCTTGATTGTGTTGATCTTCTTGATTCTGCCTCGGAAGAACTTTCTTGGATTATCTCTGCCTCTCATAACCCCAGTGGTAACAATTTTAACGCTTGCACTTTTTTCCATGCAAAATCGTGTTTTAAAATATGCTAATCTGTAAATTGATCTAATAGACTAGTAAATCAATTAGAGGAAATACATGATTTCCACTCTAAATACATTACAAAGCTCACTAAGTAAATTCCAGTTCACATTTCACGTGGTCATGCTAATTGTATAGTTCGTATAGTTTTTTTTGTTGTCATATATCTATATCAATAGATACATATTTAAAGTTCGATTGCCACCGATTTATGACTTGTATTATTAATGGCACCCTAATTCCTTAAGTTGTAGTGCCAATATGTATACTTTGGAGCGCAAAAAGCACGATCTGCCGGGGAAAACGATGGTTAGCAAAATTATATTACTAGTAATTAGTAACCGACACAAGAGAAAACTACTCCCTCCGTTTCACAAAGATGCATGTTTTAAGAAAAAAAATTGTTTCACAAAGATATATTTTTTGGTTTTTCTATGCACACTTTATTAATTAATAATGATATTTTAAAAATTTTAAAAAGATTAATTAAATTTATTAAATTACTATTGGTTTAGAGATATTGGAAACTGTAAAGTAACAAAAATTGATGCATTTATGATTAAATATTAATTGTTTTCTTAATATATGTGAAAACTCTAAAAATTGTATCTTTGTGAAACGGAGGGAGTATAAAAAGTCCATTGTATCAAGCATCACTTGACACGATCGACCCATTTTTTCCTTTTCTCCTTTATATCTTTCTTAAATATTTGATAACTTTTTTCATCAAAAATACATATATGATCACTTTTTTTTTTTTTTTGTAACAATACATATATGATCACTTTCATACCTTTTTCTGCTGAATCGGATTCTCAGAACTTTTCGTTTAAATAAAAGTTACTTGGTATATACCATATCGTCGGTGATTAATCTTCGACGTGGGAATATAATAGTTTGTTAAAAACTTGCATTTATAGATCTTAGATATTATATTTATATGAATAAAAAGATATTATATGAATATAGCAACGTCCGTAATTAATTACATTGTCGTTTTTAAATATAGTATATGCGCCCAACTCACATGATATGTTTTCCAGTTAATTGAAATTCTGGAAAAAGAAAAAGACTACACAATATATCTAATTTAGATCTACCGAAATACATATATCATAATTAATCAAAAACAGTAACTAAAAATCAACTCTAAAGTAAGATTCTTTTTCTCAAAAAAGAAGAAGAAGAAGTAACATTCCGTTTATTTTTAATCGTAAATCTAGTTTGCGTCATGATGAGTTTTTATTGCTTCGTTTGTTGTGTGTTAAGGACATCTCAAATCCATATTTATATTTGTCTCTAAATTTTATTTTAGAGTAAAATCTACATCAGTATATCCCTATTTCCATTTCTAAAATAGAAATCTCTTTATATATATATATATATATAAAGCTCTATTTTTTTATAATAGAAATAAACCTTTTAGTGCATTGATAAAACACAAAAAAAAATATTTTTAAAGAAACTCTTTTATGGGCTTAACATCTTCTTTTTCACTCAGAAGTTCTAATCTTTGTTGGGAATAGAGTTTTTTTCAGAAAAAAAAAAACACTTCCTTTTGTTGCGTTTAGACCCACATACGTGTTTTAAGTTGCTTTTTCATCCAGATTCCCTTTCGCAATTAGGGTTTCTTCTGTGTTCTTCAGTTTATGGGTTTTGACATTTAGTGTCCTTGCAGAAGCTTTGAAGTGTGTGTCTGTTCATTGGAGAGTAGTAATTATGTATATGGCCTTAGACAGAGCTTTGATTGAGTTAACACTCGATGAAGATGACGTCCCTTTCAAGATGCCTGCGAATCTTGAATTCAGCTCTTGCGAAAAGAATCATCTAAGCATAATAGGTCGCGCTTTAAATCCTGAATGCCAGAAGATGTCCCCTCTCATTATCAACATGCCCCGGAAATGGCAAAAAGAAGGTAAAATCAGAGGAGTTGCCCTTTCTAAAGAGCGATTCCAGTTTATCTTCAGGAACAAATATGACCTAGTGGAAGTATTCGAGAAGGGTGTCCAGACTTTTAATGAGTGGGCGCTGGTGCTAGAGAGATGGGTTCAATCGCCTCCCGAAGGTTATCTCCAATTCATACCGATTTGGATTCAGATTAGTAAAATTCCGGTGATATATTATACGGCAGAAGCTATTTGGGCTCTAGGAGACTTGATAAGTGAAGTTAAAGAGGTGGCTTTCGACTCTGAGAAGCCACAAACTCAAGACTTTATGCGTGTGAAAGTAATCTTTGATGTTTCTCGTCCTCTCAGAACCTCCAAAGTGGTAGAGCTTCCTGATGGCAGTTCAACGAAGATCCACTTCCATTATGAGAATATTCAGAAACGCTGCTTTGCCTGCCAACGACTGAACCATGAGCAGTCTTTCTGTCCTTTGATGATACGAAAGAGGCAAGAAGAATCGTTAGCCAGAAGAGATAAAGTAGTGGTGGCAAAAACTCAGCCTCCCCGAGTTTTACTTGAAGATGACCCGTTATTTGGGGTGCTCAATGAAGACCAAGTTAGCATCGATGTAACCACGGGCAGACCTAAGATAACAAAAGCGGTTCTGGTCGAGATGTGTCGTTATCTTCTGGTGGCCAATGGAGATGATAAACTGGTGAGAGAAGAAAGAGTGAAAGCATCGGTAAAAGAAGCGTAACTTGATCCAGTGGCGCAAAAGACAGTGTTACGCATGGAGTCTTTACAGGTGATTACTAAATATGTGCTTAAAGGAAAATGTCTTGTTTTTTACTACAGTGAACAGAGTAAATCAGCTCCAGTTGAAAGGGTTTTCACAGAGTCATATAAGCTGATGAGCTCAGCCATTAGAGCAGGCACTGTGCGATCATCTTCTCACCAGACTGCTCTGGATTACTTTGGCGGTGTTGTGCCTATTTGTTCTGGTATGCCTGTTAATTCTTTTGAATGTTCAACGGTTTTTAGAGGTGTTTTTTTCGAATCTGGCTCATCCGGGACGTTCAAAAAGAAACCTTCTCAGTGTAGAAGACCATCCAAGTTTGTCCGGAAGCCCCGAGTTTTGGTTAATGAGATGAGTATTGATCATAATCCGACTGGGAAAGGTAAAGGGAAAGTGACAGGACTGAAGGAGAAGCGAAAGTTTGAGGCTCAAGATGAGGAACTTAACCCCAAACTGAAGAAAAAACCTCTATTGGTGATCTCGAATGAGGGATCACCCAAGTGTTAATGAGCTTTTGGAGCTGGAATTGTCAAGGCTTGGGGCGTACACTTGACTTGACAATGCAACGCCTAAAGGAAATGCATGGAAAACACTTTCCGGAGGTAGTGTTTTTAATGGAAACTAAGAGTTTTAGAAACGAGGTAGTTGACCTGCAAGAATGGTTGGGATATGATAATGTGTATACGGTAGAACCTAGAGGCTACAGTGGGGGCTTAGCTTTGTTGTGGAAGAAAAGTGTAAGATTGGATCTTAATTTTGCGGATAAGAATCTCCTCGATTTCAATGTACAGTATGGGGAATTCTCCTTTTTCATGTCTTGTGTCTATGATGAGGCGTCTCATCATGGCAAGGATATTGTTTGGGAAAGGCTTAACCGCTTAGGATGTAACCGTAAAACTAGCTGTGTATTTTTGGTGATTTTAATGAAATTCGCAATAATAGAGAGAAATTGGGTGGTCTTCGAAGGTCTGAGGCCTCTTTGAATTCCTTTAACGCGATGATGGACTTGTGTGGGATGGAGGAGCTAGTATCTACAGGCAACCGGTTCTCATGGGGGGGGGGGGGAATGTGTGGAATGAATTGGATCCAAACATGTTTGGACAGATGCTTTGGTAATAAAGCTTGGAATGAAATGTTCCCAGAAGCAAACCAGAACATGCTGGAGAAACGAGGATCTGATCATCGTGTAGTACTAATCAAGTTGTCTTCTTCTCAAGAGGCCTATAAAGGTCTCTTTCGTTTTAACAGGCGCTTTCTATTACATCCAAGAAATGGAAATGAAATGCAAATGGCGTGGAATGACTCTTCTCCCTTGACTTTAGTAGCTGATAGACTTCGAAGATGCAGGAGTTCACTGAGAAAGTGGAAAAGAGAAGGAGTCTTCAACGTGCGAGATAAGATTGGCTGGCTTGAACAGAAGTTGGACTAGACTCAATCACAAAATTTCTCTTGTGCTTTCAGAATCAGGGAGCTCAGGTATGAATTGTGCAAGGCGTATAAAGAGGATGAGTTATTCTGGAAACAAAAAAGCAGGGCCAAAAACATGAAATTGGGAGAAAAGAACTCAAAGTTTTTCTTCCAATCAGTTAAAGCCAACAGAGCGCGTAAGAGTATAGTGAAGCTGAAGGATTGTCATGGGATTGATAAGTGGACAGAAGCGGCAAAAGGAAAAGTGGTTGTAGACTATTTTATGAACTTGTTCATATCTTCCAATCCAATCAACTTTGATGACTGGTTTGTTGGATTCATCCCAAAGTTACTCTAAGGATGAAAGAGTTAATTAAACCAATGTCAACAGCAGAGGTGTATGAGGCGGTCTTCTCTACAGAAGCTTCAAGTGCTCCAGGGCCTGACGGTATGATAGCGCTATTTTATCAGCAGTACTGGAGCATAGTAGGTCCTCATGTCATCTAGGAAGTAAAGGAATTCTTTGCTTCTGGGAGGTTTCCTAAAGAATGGAATCACACTCACCTCTGCCTTTTACCTAAAAACTCTGATCCAGAAGAGATGAGTAACCTTAGACCGATAAGTTTGTGCTCGGTCATTTACAAGATCGTGTCTAAGATAATGGTAAAAAGACTCCAACCCATCTTACCAGAGATTGTGTCAGTGAATCAACCGGCGTTTGTTTCAGAAAGGCTAATCACGAACAATATTCTGATGGCTCACGAGGCGGTACATGGTCTGAGAACTCACCCTCTTGTTTCAAAGGATTATATGACCGTCAAGACCGATATGTCTAAATCTTACGATAAGCTGGAATGGTGCTATTTGCGCAAACTTATGAAAGCTTTGGGTTTTCATTCTAGATGGGTGGAGCTGATTATGTGGAGTGTGTCTTCTGTGACCTTCTCGGTCCTAATTAATGATCAACCTTTTTGTCTGATATCTCCTCAGAGAGGTCTGCGTCATGGGGATCCGCTTTCCCCATTTTTATTTGCTTTGTGCACAGAAGGTTTAACGCATCTACTCAACAAAGCTGAAACTGAAGGGATTTTGGAAGGCATTCATTTTAGTGTTAATGGTCCGTATGTTCACCGTCTATTGTTCGCGGACGACAGTCTATTTATGGTAAAGGCTTCTATCCCTCAAAGCTTAGTGTTACAACATATTCTATCTGTCTATGGCAAGGCTACTGGTCAAACTATCAACCTGGAGAAATCTGCAATCTCTTTTGGGGCTGCGGTGGACCATGTTTTAAAAGAACGCATTAAGCTAATTATGGCCATCAGCAAGGAAGGAGGGGTGGGTAACTATCTAGGTTTGCCAGAATGTTTTAGTGGATCAAAAAAAGATATGTTTAACTTCATCAAAGACAAGGTTCATGCAAATGTGGAAGGATGGCATATGAGGTTTATTTCGCAAGGTGGTAAGGAAGTGTTACTCAAGTCAATCATTTCTGCTCAACCTGTTTTTGCGATGACGTGCTTCAGATTACCTAAATCGGTTTGTTCTAATCTCTCAAGTGCAATGGCAAGTTACTGGTGGAACTCCAATAGCCATCAAAGAAAATTTCACTGGATGTCTTGGGAAAGGATGTGTCTCCCTAAATCCTTGGGTGGTTTAGGCTTCAGAAATGTTGAGGGCTTTAACCAGTCTCTTCTTGCCAAACACGCTTGGAAGTGCTTTCGGATCCATCAAGTTTGGTTGCTCGGTTCATTAAGTCTCTATTACCCGGAATCTTTATTCCTTGAAGCCTCTGTTGGAACTCGGCCTTCATATGCCTGGCAGAGTACCCTTTTTGGAAGAGATCTTCTGCAAAAAGGTCTTCTTCTCAGAGTGGGAAATGGTAAAAACACGAAGGTATGGTTGGATAACTGGGTAAGAGATGGTAATGATTGCAGAGCTCCTTGGATGAAAAACTACTCATTTGATGTAATTTTAATTGCTGATAAACTTATTAACCATCGTACAGAGTGATGGAATTTAGAAGCTTTGGAGGAGATTTTTGTTCCAGGAGATGTGGCTCTTATCATGAAGTCGCATCCCATACCTGCAAGAGAGGATTATTGGTCTTGGAGATATAACAAAAGTGGCCATTACTCTGTGAAATCCGGGTACTGGGTTTTTTCTCTGTCAGATAAGTCCTCAAGTTTGATTGAAGCAAAAGCGGCCCTATCTCTCAATGCGCTTAGGGCTCAGTCGTGGAAAGTCATGGATCCTCCGAAAATCAAAAACTTTTATATGGAAGGTTTTGAGTGAGGCTATTCCGGTGGCTGATCTCATCTGTAGCCGAGCCATGAAAGTGGATTTTAGATGTCAGATATGTGGATTGGAAGGTGAATCCATAAACCATGTGCTATTTGATTGCACAGTGGCGAGATTGTTATGGGATTGGCGGGTATTCCACACTCTGTACATGGTTTCCACTCTTCTTCTGTGTTTGTCAATATGAAATACCTTTTTCTGCTCTTGCAAGACAGTAGAGTGGATATGGAGGTTAGAAGATTATGGCTATGGGTTGTATGGTTTCTATAGAAAAATCGCAACATCTTAATTTTTGAAGGAAGAAACTTTGAGGCGGATGAAACTTATGCAAAATTTAAAGCTGAATGTGATTTTTGGTTTGTATCTCAACAGGTTCAACCTGAGTTTGACCAACCGGAAAGGAAATTTCAGGAGCGTGTTGGTGTTCAATGGAAGCCACCGCAGCAGGGCTGGGTAAAATGTAATGTGGTATTGGATTGGTCAAAGAGAGGCATCTGTATTGGAGGTGCATGGATTTTGAGAGATGAGAGAGGAAAGACCTTGCAAGGTCAATACTAAACATGAAGCTAAATTGATGGTGTTTGGTTGGGCGATTGAGAGCATTGCTAGTCATGGACTGTCTAATGTGGTCTTTTCAGGTGACTTTGAAGACCTTATTAAAGCTGTTAATCGCCCTAGAGCGTAGCATTCATTTCTTGTCCAATCGGATCAGCTTCAAAAGATGTTGGGGCAAATTTCTTTTTGGCCATGTGTAGTAGAATCAGGTGTCACAAACAGAGGTGCCACTATCATTGCTCATAGTGCTACGGCAGCTGGTTTTGGGTAGTCTTACGTTGCTGTAGGAGGCCCTCGGTGGTTAGCTCAATTACTTGAACGTGAAAGGGTTGTTTCCTTTGTTTGATGTTCATGATGTTTGGTTCCTTGGGTGGCATTTATGCAAGCGTTGATTTTTCAGGCATTGGTTTTTGTATGTGTAAATGGGATAGTACAAAAGGTTGTCTTCGGGTTTTTGTTGTAAGGGTTAAAATCATTGTTTGTCCTTTATTCAGCTTCTGCTGATTTAATATACAAGAATCCTTTCGAGAAAAAACAAGAAATAAACATTTTAATTTACAAATCAGTTTTTTGACTTTTATTTTTTTATTTATGATTAAAATAAATAAATATTAATATTTCTAATAATTAATAATATCAAATATAACAACTTATAAATAATATTATTGTATATTTAAAATAAATATTAAAAATTAAAATATATTTTTTTTAAGAAAAACATCTTTTGATCATTTGTAAAAAATTAGAGCTAGACATTTTATTTGGATTGGGAGATTTGAACTGGTACCGATCCAAAAAACTCTTATTTCAGTATCACATCGGATCAGATAATATCTGAGATCCGACATATATCTGAATATAACCGAATTTAAATGGTTATTTTCGGATAAACAATATAGATTCTGCACCGGATCCGATCTGGCACCGAAAAGTTTCGATTTTTTTTTCTAAATATCTGATCCGATTTGGTATCGATCTGAATCCGATCTGAAATATAATATTATTCGACCGATATCATTTTGTCCATATTTGAAATAGCTGAAATCCGAAATACACAACCCAAACCCAATATAATACGCGAATGTTCATATTTAGAAAATATATTAATGTTAATTGCCAAACAAAAATTTAAAATGTTTATATTTTATATGATGCAATATATTTTTTATATAATATATATTTAATTTAAATAATATTATAATTTATAAGAAAATTGTAAATATAAAATAGACTAAATTGTAATTTTTATAAATAAAAAATATTATTAGTAAAATAAAAAATATTAAAGAAAATATTCATTTAAAAATATATATATTTATTTTAGAAAAAAATATGGAGAAATACATTGAAATACAATCTACTTTTATTATATTTTAAAAGTAAAAATATAAGAATACATTGGAGATGGTCTAAGTGAGTTTTGATTACTTTTTGCTACATTTTTTTCTTGCTTTTCTGTTTTTGTTTTTTTTATTTTTTGTTTATTTACCGTGGATTTTGTTTAGCTCGTTGTGCTAAAGTTCACATCTTCAATTTTCTTTTTTTCACATCTTCAATTTTTCGTTGGTAAACATTTCTTTTTCCATTTAGGTCACAAGTTTGTTTTTTAATTTTAATGTAATTGTGGATGATAAAAAGTAGAAAGTTCGTTTAATTGATGGTGATATAAAAATCGGAAAAAGGGGTATGCATGCATATGGTGGAAATATCCGCCGACTAAATGATAGACAGAAATCTATTAATTATGTGAACAAAAACAAATGCGTTTACTATGGTCAAGTATTAATAGTGTCAAAAGAAATTTTATTAAGAGCATCTCCAACCCCACGCTATTTTTCATACTAAACACTATTTTAGAGTAAATTCTTCTCCAACTCTACACTATATCACACACTAAAATAATGTAAACCTATTTTTTATACTATTTTTAATGTAAACCTATTTCTTACTCTATTTTAGTGTTAAACTTTTTTATTTATAAAATGGTCCTTTAACTTTTAAATCTTTTATTTATATCTATAATAAATAATAAGTTTAATACTTATTAATTATAAAATTATTATTAAATTATTAAAAATACTAAAATACAAAAATACCAAAACTTAAAATAAACAACATGAAAAATATTCAAATTTAAGATAAACAACATAAATAAATACAACACACAAAATTATAACTTAATAATCCGGTAAGTCGCTTTCGATTCCTCCAAGATCGCTAAAGTACTGCCCGAACGAAGTAGATGAAGGATCTCCCTGTGGATTTCGTCCTTGATCATTCCCCTTTTGTAAAATCCATGTTTGCTCGGATTGAATATGTGCACGAATGATAATATCCGGTTCCAAGAGTTTCTTAGTCGATTTAGAGAAATCAAAGATATAGAAGCTCATTTTTCACTTCGAAATGCATTAATCGATCATTTGTGGGAAAATATAGTAAAGGTGATATTTAAACTAAAATCTATTATATTTTATTATTTTATATTATGTAATGTTATTTTATATTTAATAAATGTTTAATTTAAATAATTTTATAATGTATAAGTTATAATATTATAATTCTAAAAAATTTTGCAAGAAAGAAAATAAGTGGGGTTGAATTTTAAACTTTATAAATAACAAGTATTAATAGTAAATAAAAAATAGAATATACTTAGAATATTCCATTTTTAGTGTGGAAAATAGAGTTGTACATTGGAGAGAAATCCAACTCTATTTTAGTGTCACACTATTTTAGTGTGAAATATAGTGTTTTACATTGGAGATGGTCTTTTACTAAGTAGTGGGAGTTTAATGTAGGAATCAATTTGGGGTTAGTGTAAATCCAATTTGGGGTTAGTGGCCTTCCACCCAAATATGCTCAAATTAATCAAAATATACAAAACATTCGCTCTTTTATATGTCCAATAGCTAGGCCCTAAAATTGTCTAATGCGTTCTCCGTTGCCCTTTTTTTTTCTATTGAATGTTCACACAGGGACCGGCATGTTTTTGTTTTCTTAACAGTATTCTCTACGATTCAAAATACTAATGAATGCTTAATAAATACACCTTTTGTTTTTTTAAAATACATGTTTTAGAGTTTTCACACTTATTAAGAAAAATATTAATGCATAGTTATAAATTGCATCGTTTTTTGTTATACACAATTTTCCATAAATTTAAATTAATAGTAATTCAACAAACTTAATTAAATTTTTTGAAGTTTAAAATTTATCATCATTAATTAACAAAAATTACATAAAAAATCTAAAATATCCATCTTTGTGAAACAAAAAAAAAAATTCTAAAACATGTATCATTAAGAAATGGAGGGAATACTTACATTTACACTATCCTTGTCAGGTAAAGACAATAGTACAGGAGACGTGGCTTCGGATCTAAGGACATGGATAAGCGCCGCTCTTTCTAACCAGGACACGTGCCTCGATGGCTTTGAGGGCACTAATGGAATTATCAAGAAAATTGTGGCTGGCAGTCTCAGTCAGGTCGGTAAAACCGTACGGAATCTATTAACCATGGTTCACTCTTCTTCTAACCCCAAACCCAATAAAACCCACAAGACAACCACCGCACATAGTGGGTTCAATAAGTTTCCCACATGGGTTAGACCCGGTGATCGGAAGTTGCTGCAGACTGATGGCTTACCAATGGTGGCCGATGTGGTTGTAGCCGCAGACGGGACGGGGAACTTCACGACGATAAGCGAGGCGGTCTTGGCTGCACCAGACTACAGTACGAACAGATATGTGATACATGTGAAAAGAGGTGTATATGTGGAGAATGTAGAGATTAAGAAGAAGAAATGGAACATTATGATGGTCGGTGATGGCGTTGATGCAACCGTGATCACCGGTAACCGTAGTTTCATCGACGGTTGGACTACGTTCCGATCTGCTACTTTCGGTTAGTAACAAATTAATATTTGTTTTTTCTTCACTTATCTATCTAAACATTAATCTATTACACATGTGCTATCCGATCACGTTGGGGATTTTAAGAAAAGTACGAATACAATTATTTCAGAAAATTACGAATACAATTTTTTCAAAAAATTGTTTAATTTAAGATACTTTTTAAGACAAGCTTGCTAAAAATGATCATTTTTAAAATTATTATACAATTTTTAGTGTTAACTATTTTCTAGTTTTTGTATGTGTATATTTACAAGTAAGTTTTGTTTTCGGCGGCTGTATTTTATTTTTAGCTGTATTTTATTTTTTGAAAATTACGAATACAATTTTTTCAAAAAATTGTTTAATTTAAGATACTTTTTAAGACAAGCTTGCTAAAAATGATCATTTTTAAAATTATTATACAATTTTTAGTGTTAACTATTTTCTAGTTTTTGTATATGTATATTTACAAGTAAGTTTTGTTTTCGGCGGCTGTATTCTAGTTTTTGTATATGTATATGTATATTTACAAGTAAGTTTTATCTTTAATATTGATGAAACTTTGATTTGATTATAAAAAACATTTGGCAGCTGTGAGCGCAAGAGGATTTATCGCACGCGACATAACTTTTCAAAACACAGCAGGACCGGAAAAACATCAAGCGGTCGCAATCCGGTCAGACTCGGACCTCGGAGTTTTCTATCGATGTGCGATGAGAGGTTACCAAGACACTCTTTATGCCCACACAATGCGTCAATTCTTTAGAGAATGCATTATAACGGGCACTGTAGATTTCATATTTGGAGACGCTACAGCTGTATTTCAGGAATGTCAAATCAAAGCAAAACAAGGCTTACCAAACCAAAAGAACAGCATCACGGCTCAAGGACGTAAAGATCCTAACCAACCGACCGGATTCATGATCCAATTCAGTAACATAACAGCTGATACTGACCTAGTTCCAAACTTCAATACCACTTCTACTTACTTGGGTCGGCCATGGAAATTATATTCTAGAACAGTTTTCATGCAAAATTACATGAGTGATGTACTCAAGCCCGAAGGATGGCTCGAATGGAATGGTAATTTTGCGTTGGGCACATTGTACTATGCTGAATATATGAACAACGGTCCGGGAGCGAACCTTGAACGTCGTGTTAAGTGGCCAGGGTACCATGAGTTGAACACCTCGGCCGAAGCTATTAATTTTACGGTTGCTCAGTTCATACAAGGGAACTTATGGTTACCGGCAACTGGTATTAAATACACTGCTGGTTTAACTTAGTAAATTAATCATGTTTGATACTATCTTTTATATATCATTTTAGTTTTATCTCAAAATATTTTTTATATATTATATTCTATATATGGTTTCGGTGTAAATTGAACTACATGTTCTGTTAGTTTAATATGTATTATATACTAAGAGAAATAAATCAAGTTTGTTATTATTATTATTACAACTTTTTATTAATACAGAAGTAATGTCTAACAGACATGTGGTTATAATTTATGAAAATGTTTATTAAAAACCAAGGCTATTCAATATTTTCACTATAATATTTTCAAATCTGATCAAATTATCACGTGTTCAATAATACTTCTCGAAGGGAGAGATGAGGAGTTTATCTACTCTTTAACCTATGCTTTAAATTCAATGAGGAGGGAATAGAGGTTGCCCTAGCGACTTCTCTGCCAGACACGAACCCAAAGGAGCTGTTGCCGTGAATCTGAAGATGGATCTCTTCCTCTGTCAAGCTCTCCTCCCTCTGAAGATCATCTCCTCCGAAGTTGAAGCTCCCCTCTTCCATGGCGTCATCTGTAGTTGAAGCATCCGCCGTTCCTCCTCCACCATCTAAACCACCGGACCCGAGCTTCACCTCCTCTCTGCTGTTAGACTTTCCATCCCCTCCTGTTTCGCAAGATCCGCCGCCTCTGGGGTCTTCTTCGCTCGCCGTTTGTATCCGCCTCTATCCTCCTCCTCGCCGAGATCCCTCGTCGCCGTCCTCCCCTTACCGCCGCAGCTCTCTTTTGTGTTCCAAATCTCCCACCATCGGAGTCTTATCTCCCATCGCGGACAACTTCTTCCTTCTCCTCGGCTTTTGGGCTTACTGAAGTGTTTTTGTTTCCTGTTTTTGGTTTAAGCTCTGACAATCCCTTGGCTTTTCCGCTCCTCTGCCGGCGGTTCTCTTCCCAGATATGTCGTTGTCTCTGCGCGCCTCCCTAACAACTGTGGTCGTCTGTCTTCTCCTGCCGATTCTCTATTTCTCTGACATTGAGACGTTGCCGAATCTCTTTCGGATTGAATCCTGATCTTCCATTCTCTGTAGGGACAAGTTTGGTCCTTGTGAACTAATTATGTACCTCTAGTATTGAATTTGCCCTTAGCCTAGGGTTTGTTATCTTTAGCTTCAGATTTCAATTAGTCAATCTACCTCATTTTGAGGCTTTGGAGTGGGTACAGAGTGATAACCTTCTTGTTCACTGGATGTTAGATTTTGGCTCTAGGCAAACATTACCTCTTCATGAGGATTTTTTTATATCTTTTTATGAGGACTCTTTACCTCAATATGAGGGCTCTTTACCTCTTTGTGAGGCTTATTTACCTCAGTATGAGGCTGTTACCAAAATTCTCTATTCCATTCTTGTGCATTTATTTGCTTTGTTGGTTGCATTACCTTACAATGCATGATTACATATCCAGAATTTTAGAGACGTTTTCACGACCACCAATCTTCGATCCCTAGTATCGGATTCAGTTTGTCGCCTTTGGAAGGTTTTGCTTGCTCAGACCTTCTCGCGAGTGAGGACTTCCTCACAGTTATCAGGCTCTTCAAGTAGATGCTCAGTCATCTCAGTAGCCAACTTTCATATGCAGCTTCCTATGCACTTGTTGTCGAAGTATGCTCAAGCAATGGATCACCAAATGTGCTCTCACATTCCCAAGACTTCATCTCATTAAGCACTTTTGATATCTTCATTTCAAGTGTCTTTAATGTTTTATATGTGTTTATCCGTTACGTTTATGCTTCCCACTTTGCGTCTGATGCAGCGGTTGATTTAGCCCTTTTGGCCTTTGTATTTAGTTTCTTGAACGTTTGCTCCATTTCTGGAGAGTAAAAACTAATATTAAAGTTTGTTTGACCAAAAAAAAATACAATGAGGAGAGGAAGTTATTTTGGGATGATCTAAAACACCATCAAAGTTGTTCAATGATTTCTACAAAACCATGAATACTTATCACTACAAGAAAACGAACATCGTTTTAGCGATTGAAACTTGCGATTATACTTGTATTCGTAACATTTTGCGATTATTTGGAGACACGATTGCGACTTATTTGCGACTACAAATATATGGTTGTCTATTGTGTACTTATTTACGACAAAAATGATTGTCGCAACGATTGATTAACGACTACATTCGAGACCGGAAACAATAGTCACAACGTAATCGGTAATTTTGCGACGTTGTTCTGATGTTAAGAGTCGTTTAGAAGTCGCAAATTAGTCACTATATGGGAGACTAATTTTCCTAATCCATGTATAGGAGTAACAAAGTTGATAATTTGTCGCTATTGTTATGACTAATAGACGACTCGTTAATCTTGTCGCAAAATAGTCGAGTATGAGTCATATAATATATATTTTGTTTTATTTAGTAATAATAATATAAGATAGTTTGATTATATATATATATATATATATATATTTTTTAACTGAATATCAAAGCTAATCTATACTTGCAATGAACAGAACCTTTAGATTTGTGTATTGTATTAAAAATCGAGAGGAATCGTGGATATAGTCAATGTGTATAATCGCTTTTTTCAACTTCTAATAAACAAGTTAAAGTTGCAATATTATAAACTAAATTTTAAATCGAAGTTAACCTTTAAAATAGAAACAAAACAATTAGCAATCATTACAATGGTTTTTAGAAATGTTAACCTAAAACTTCATAAGTTCTAAAGATCGAGAGTCTTGCGCTCGTTTGAGTACCATGTCGGAAGATGATGAAGGTAATTACACAAAATCAAATAAAGAAAAATGTTAGATGCTGTTAATAATTTATATGATCATAAAATTCTCAATATGACAATTTCAACAAATTCATACCTATCTATCAATTTGTTCAACTCATCCAAATTTAAACGATGGTAGTTAATATAAGAAGACCCTTCTTTACCTCTAATCCATGTATTCTATAAACAAATAAAATATATATTCTCATAATTTTGTTCTATATTAATGTCTTGCTCATATTTTATTGAAAACATGTCAACATACCGCAAAATCTTTCTGTAAAGAAAAATTAGATCAAAACAAACAAATGCGTTTCATGAACTTGTTGAAAACGCCTGGACAACTTCTCAGAAATTAGGCCATATGCATCTAATTCTATAGCTCTCTTCCTTCAATTCCAACAACATTATTTAGTAAGGTTTATAAGGTGATTATAAAACTCTGATGAAACTTAAACGATGTGAATACTTACTCGGAATATCTTATTATGAATTGGAATTTAGCGCGGGTACGTGAATAGGAATAGACTTCTGAAGAGTGATCTTTCCATTCAAGCTTTCCAACCCATGCTATATCACCAACAACATCTATAGGAAAAAAATTCACTTAAATATAAGTTAAACTAACACTACAAGAAAACATTGGCATTACCGACAGTTTTACTGACGAAGAAAATTACGTCAGAACTTCCGACGGTAAACCGATGGATCCTCGACGTGGATGTAAGCGTCGATTTTTCGTCGGTAATTCCCAATGGTTTTGATATCCATCAGGAATTTTCTGACGGAATACCGAAGGCTTTAGTTTCCCTCGGAATTCCGTCGGTCAGTTGTCGGTTCAATGTAACTGTTAATGGATACGTTAATATAACCGTTAAGGCATCATTGGACCGACAAGAAACCGACAGGTAATGGCTATATCCGTCGGTTTTCCATCGCTTAATTTCCTAAAAATACATCACGACTCCTCTCTTCTCCTCCACACCAATCCCTTCATAACTGTCTCTCTCTCTCTCTCTCTCTCTCTCTCTCTCTCTCTCTCTCTACCTCTAATACTGTTGATTACCAAAAAAATGTCTTCTTTTAATTATCACAGATCGTGGATGGATGGACCGAGGATCGAAGAGGCGACAAACTTAGTGCACACCGAATATGCACTCGGTATTATGGAATTCATGACGGTATCTTGAAATCAACCACATACGTAGAAAAACGGTAAGTTATAATTCCCATGTACCCAGTGCCGAAATGTTATAAATCCTATGATTGGCGAAGTATGGCATCACTTGTATTCAGTTGGGTTTATGGCGGGTTATAAGATTTGGTATCTTCACGGGAAACATCTGATTATGCAAGTAGTAGAGAACCTTATGGTAGTACTAGTAGGTGAGAACCTAATGTTAGTTCTAGCGAACCTTATAGTGCGGATGTAGATTTTGGTATAGGTACCGTTCAAATGGTTAATGATGCATATCGAGAAAATATTCAGGAAGTAGGTGAATATCAAATTCCTAGGGTAGATGAGGACCCTAATGTAGAAGCTAGGAGAATTTTTTATATGTTAGATGCAGCGAAGCGACCGCTTTATGACGGTTGCAAAGAGGGTCATTCTTTAACATCCCGGAACTAGGGATCCCACCATAGGAGGATTGGGGAAATGAGACATGGAACCAAAAGGTAAAAAATCTGTCGGAAAGTCTAAGAAGAAGTGTTCCATGGTCTAAAAGTGGTTAAGCTCATCTGGATGGAAGCTTAGCTAAGAGGAAATGATCTGGGAAGAAAGTGTTCAGCTCAAATGATATGATCAGTCCAGCTAGTCAGCTGGGTCAGCTGGCAATCAGCTCAACCCAGCTGGATGGAGTGATGACCTACTAGGTCAGCTGGTCAGCTAGTGAGGGGCGGTTGGGCCGAAGAGTCACCAATGGTTGGTACCCTTTCGGCCAACCTAAGGTGCCCATTCACATGGAAAGTTATTGGCAAATCGGGAGGCTATAAATAGACCCCCCCAAGAGGCCATTTTCGTGGCCATCTCTTGACAAAAAAAATCCAGGATTTTCCCTAAGGCAAAAGGCCAATTAAAAGAAGAGAAAGGAGGGATTTTTGGCCGGAATACTCAAGGGTATTGGCTGGCAGTTTAATGAAGATTTGGGATGGTTTGCTAAGGTAATCAAGGCTGGGAAATCAAGAGAAAATACCCAGAGATGAAGGAAAGGCGTGAAGGCTTGTAGGATAAAACCGGGTAACCGACCGTGAGACGTACGCGGGTCGACCGCAACAGTCCGTGAGACGTACGTGGTTCGACCGCAATAGTCCGTGAGACGTACGCGGGTCGACCGCAATAGTCTGTGAGACGTACGCGGGTCGACCGCAACAGTCCGTGAGACGTACGCGGGTCGACCGCAACAGCCCGTGGGACGTACGCGGGTCGACCGCAACTGTCCATGGGGCGTACACAGGAAGATCGTAACAGACCGTGGGTCGATCGTAACAGACCGTGTTCGTTCGCGTTGACTGTAACCGTCTATGGGACGTACGATCGATACACGGGTCGGCTGTATCCATCCGTGGGTTGATCAGACTCGAACGTGGGTTAATCGAGTCTATACGCGGGCAACAAAATTGACCACGGATTGTACGTAAACGACCTTGGGTCATACG
Source organism: Orychophragmus violaceus (assembly GCA_030180135.1). Taxonomy (NCBI): domain Eukaryota; kingdom Viridiplantae; phylum Streptophyta; class Magnoliopsida; order Brassicales; family Brassicaceae; genus Orychophragmus; species Orychophragmus violaceus. The sequence continues at coordinate 40,468,458 of CM058232.1, forward strand.
TAACCGTCTGTGGCACACGCGGGTCATCCGTAACCATCTTTGGGACGTTCATAGACGAACGCGGGTCGATCGTACCCGTTCGTCGGACAATCGCGACCGTACGTGAATGATCGTACTTGTACATGGAACGATCGAGACCGTTCGCGGACGATCGTTCCTATACTCGGGATAACCGTATTGGTTCACGGATGAACATGCGGACCAACGCGTCCATTCGTGGGTCGGATGTGACTGTTTGTGGGTGTGATACGAACAGTTGCGACTGCCTAAGCTGGGACAATCGTGACCATGCGAGACGTAATAAGGAATGGGCTGTTAACACCCATGACTCTAAGGTTAAGGAACGAGCAGCGATCAACGGTGGAACGATCGCATGGTTGGGTCGCAGAAGAAGGTAGGATAGCCGCATGGGTCGGGTCGCGATTGGAATTTACCGAAGGCCAAGAAGGATGAAAAGGTGATTCAACGGACACCGACCATGGGCTGATTCGACAACGGGTTGGACCCGACGCGATGGGTAAACTGACCATGGATCAAACCTTACCTGTGATCGGCTCTTGATTCCAACCAACGAGATGATGCAGCAATGGAACATACTGATCAATGGGAACAGTGGTAAAGGAAATAAAGGAATGGAAAGGAGTATGGTGGTCAAACCAAAGAAACTAGAAGATCTCTTTTGTAATCGCTCATGTGGGGATGGTTGGTTGAATGACTAAGTACAAAGGGGATATGTTCTATTGGTTTTCGATGAACGAATGAGTTAAACGGTGTAAGTGTGCGCAAGGAGAAAGGAAGCATGATGTTCAACTGATTTCATACCGATTCGCTACTAAGGCTAAGGTACACACTAAGTAGCTAAATAATATTCTAAGTAATGGTTTAGAATGGAACAGGCGAACAGAAAGATCTAACTAAAGACTTAGGTGGTTAGAATGGATAGATAGGATTGGAACCTCGGAAAGAGTTTTGAGAAAATGAAATAAGAGCTCATGAGGTTCACGGATGGATCATTGTTTAGAAGAACGATATAAAAGGTTAGATAAGGATTTCCGCTGCGTATTGATTAAGTATGGAGAATCTAAGACTAGAAGTCAATAGGAAGATCCGAGGAATACTTGTTCCTAAGGGAAAATTTAAAATAGGATAGAATTTAGGGAGGTTCAGGCCAGGGAACGGCCTGACCATTAGAACGCATCGACCGCGGCCTAGGGTGGCCGGGTCGGGGTGTTTCAAGTTAGTATCAGAGCGGAGTTGTTTCTAGGATGATGCGGTTTAATTCGTGGAAGAGAACTCGCCTAACTGGTGACTTGCTGAGACAAGTGCACCAAGGACGCACTTAGTCTTGGGCAGGCTTTGAAAATAAGTCCAATAGGAAGTATTTTCCAGCTGAGTATGGGATCAGTTGGAAGGTCGTATTTACCAGCCGAGTATGGGATCAGTTGGAAGTTTAGTTCCTGGATTTGGATCAAGGTCACAAGGCGGTGCCGAGGTGAACCGGACGAGGGCGCAGTCACAAGAAAAAGTGGTTGGTCGAACCGAGAGGGACCTAAAGAGGGAAATGGGATTAAGTTGAGGCTGATCACCATACCTCTAGATATCCGCACCAAAGTATGTGCGAAGGTGGAAGTAAGGAACAAGGGATCCGAGACTGTCCGCAAAGTAAAGAGGAAAATGGGATTGAGTTGGGGCTGATCGCCATCCTTTGGAAACCGCACAAAAAGTACCACTTGCAGAAACAATGGAAGTGCACTTTGGGGAGTCTAGGAAGAAAGGAAGAGTACGTGCAAGTGCAACAGCAGGGACCACGAGATCCTAAGTTGTCTGCAAAATAAGGGGAAAGAAAGAAAGACAAATGAGAGGCCAATGATATGCTTCCATTGTGTAAGGACTGGGCATCACGTGGGTGAATGCTCGAAGCTGCTAAAGGAAAAGCAGAGACCAGAAGTAAAATGTGGGAATGAATGTCAAACTGCAAAGGCTAAGGGCCAGACCGAGACACCACGGGTTTAAGAATTGGTAAAGGACATTGGCGTGGCCAACTCCTATAATGCGATTATTGGTGTGTCACTAACCCCACTTCTTCAAATCGTTTTGTGGGCATTGCATTTGGAGAAAAGGGTTAGGTTGCTTAGCATTATGAATGCGTAAGAACCATAACCATGGCTGAGTCCAAGGAGGACCAGGGCTAAGCTTCCCATGGAATTAGGGAAAGGGACGAGTCCAAGAAGGATCGGTCCAAACATTCCATAGTGTTGGAAAAAGGGTTAGGTCGCTTAACATTGTGAATGTATAAGGAACGAAACAATTGGTGGTGTGGAGACACATGCACTGGTTTCCCCCAGGACTACACATAGTGTTGTGAGTCCGGGAATGATTGATAAAGGTCGAGTCCTACGGGGACCAAGGCCTGAATACGATCTAGTAAGAGATTTACTAAGATCAGGAAACTAAGATCAAGTCCGTAAGGATTGTGATCAGGATTTCACTAAGTCCAAGACAAGACAAAAATCAGGGAAATGATTAAGTCTTGATGGACAAAGGTCAATGGGAAATGGAAAGGCATAATCAGGCCGGGGCGGAGAGAAAGGACACAAAATTTAACCACCACCGAATTTGGGGACGAATTCCTAATTGGTAGGGTAGACTTGTAACATCCATGTCCCGGGAACGGAAGATGCCTATTCGGTTAAGGAGAACTTGAAGACGAAAGGAGCGTTAGGAGGACCAAGGTGCATACTGGTTAACCAACAGAACCGCGACCACGGCAAGGCCGTGTGATTGACGGTTGGTGGGTTCTGGTTGGAATAATTCCCTCTCTCTCTAAATTTCTGTTAGACCGGATGATAAGGAATTTATCCTTAGGGTGAGCGGCTTAGTCCATGGTTGAGTTTTTGACTGTCCAAAGGCCAAGGTCATGACCGAGTACACAAGACGGGTCAACAATGGTCGTACGCACAAACAAGTGCGAATGGGTTTGGGTTGGTTCACGTGTGAACCAAGCCGTACGTCCGTGGGACGGTGCCGTTGGTCAACGGAAAATAACCGTGGGCTGGCCTGAGTGCCAACGGATGGGTGTCCATAAATGATTATGGTTGAATGGCCTAAGTGGTTACACGGTTTGACCATAAACCTCCTGTGGATCAATCATACTCGACTGCGGGTTGATGGAATCCACACGCAGGCGAACATAACTTACCACGAGTCGTGCAAAAATGACTGTGGGTCATACGTATTCGTTGGCGGTTCATATGCGGACGACAACGGATCATACATGATCCAACGCGGGTCGCATGCCAACGTACCCGGGTCATACACGGCTGTCCGTGAACGGACACGACTATTCGAGAATGGACACGACTGTTCATGAAAGGTCACGACCGTTCATAAAACACGACCCGACCACGGTTATAACTGTGAGTGTAAGGGCGACCATAAATGGGACTTAGACCGGCTCAGATGGAATGTAGAATGGATAGGGTATTATTGTGGCTAATTTTGAATTGGTAATGCATATAGAATGTGTTGCTAATGCCTAGGGATGTTATTACCCCAAATGGGTCACAGAGTTTGAACAGGGTAAACACCTTGAGTCGGATTCGGGGACGAATCCCTTTCAAAGGGGGTAGACTTGTAACATCCCAGAACCGGGGACCCACCCTAGGAGGATTGTGGAAAGGAGACATGAAACGAAAAGGTAAAAAATTAGTCGGAAAGACTAAGAAGAAGTGTTACATGGTCTAAAAGTGGCTAAGCTCAGCTGGATGAAAGCTTAGCTAGGAGGAAAGGAGCTGGAAAGAAAGTGTTCAGCCCAAATGAGCTGAACAGTCCAGCTCGTCAGCTGGGTCAGCTGGCAATCAGATCAACCCAGCTGGATGAAGTGATGACCTACTAGGTCAGCTGGTCAGCTAGTGACACTAGATGACCCAAGGGGCGATTGGGCCGACGAGTCACAAATGGTTGGTACTCTTCCGGCCAACCAAAGGTGCCCATTCGCATGGGAAGTTATTGGCAAATTGGGAGGCTATAAATAGACCTCCAAGAGGCCATTTTCGTGGCCATCTCTTAACAAGGAAAATCCAGGACTTTCCGTAAGGCAAGAAGCCAATTAAAAGAAGAGAAAGGAGGGATTTTTGGCTGGAATACTCAAGGGTATTGGCTGGCGCTTTAATGGAGATTTGGGATGGTTTTTTAAGGCATTCAAGGTTTGGAAATCAAGAGAAAAATACCCAGAGATAAAGTAAAGGCGTGAAGGCTTGTAGGCAAAACCGGGTAACCGTCCGTGGGACGTACGCGGGTTGAACGCTATAGTCCATGGGACGTACGCGGGTTTACCGCAACAGTCCGTTGGGCGTATGCGGGAAGATCGTAACAGACTGTGGGTCGACCGTAACAGGCCACGTTCGTTTGCGGTGACTAAAACCGTCCATGGGGTACGATCGATACACGGGTCGGCCGTGTCCATCCGTGGGTCGATCAAACTCGAAAGCGGGTTGATCGAGTCCATACGCGGGCAATAGAATTGGCCGCGGATCGAACATAAATTACTTTGGGTCATACATAACCGTCCGCGGCACACGCGGGTCGTCCGTAACCGTCTGGGGGACCTTCACAGACGAACGCGGGTCGATCGTACCCGTTCGTGGGATGATCGTGACCGTACACGAATGATCGTAACCGTACATGGGACGATCGAGACCGTTCGTGGACGATCGTTCCTACATGCAGGACGACCTTGTCGGTTCACGGATGAACACGCGGACAACCGCGTCCATTCGTAGGTCGGATGTGACTGTTTGTGGGTGTGATACGAACGGTTGCGACTGCCCAAGCTGGGACAGTCGTGACCATGCGAGACGTAATAAGGAACCGGCTGTTAACACCCATGACTCTACGGTTAAGGAACGAGTAGCGATCAACGGTGGAAAAATCGCATGGTTAGGTCGCGGAAGAAGGTAGGACTGACGCATGGGTCGGGTTGCGATTGGAATTTACCGAAGGCCAGGAAGGCTGAAGAGGTGATTCAACGGACACCAACCATTGGCTGATCCTGTTGGGATAGTGTCCTGAAATCACACTTGTACTCACTCCTGATGATAGTTGTGTGTCGAGATCAGACATTCGTATAATACTGGGCGGTTGCAATGTTTTGCTAGAAGCCTCTTGCAATCTGTAAGTTGTATACTTACTGCTAGTATTATATGATCCTATAGGGTCACACACCTAAGCAAACTGGAAGCTACGACATGGGAATGATCATTATAGTAATGATCATATTAATGTGTATTGGATACACATTATTATCGAAAATATGGTGTTGTGTCGATCGACACAGTTTGTGTGTCGGTCGACACAGTTCGGGTTTTCGGAAAGGCTTTTCGAAATATGACTTAATTAAGTCTGGCCCGTTAATTGTGTTTTAGGTCGAATAAAACACTTGAAAGTGTCGACCTAAAAAGGGGAGCCGTCGAGTTTTTCTCAGTGAGAAGAGCAGAAACACCTGAAACAGAGGATTCCCATTGATCCGGCACTAGCATCCCAGTTTCTAGGTTTGTGTGCGTGTGTATCTGGTAGAGGCGAAGCATCTGAGTCGCTTACTGATCTCGTTCACCAATCATTCCGCTGCCAGTTCTAGGTAAGAACGCGGTTGGTAATTTCAATATAACGAACCCTAGATCCTAGGCGATCCAACAGTGGTATCAGAGCGTGTTAGGGTTTAGTCTATTGAATCCGAGGCTTTTAAAATCGAATACTGATGAATTTGATTAGTTAATTGCCTGCCAAATCGTGTTTTATAGAAGTTGAAAACGACGAACTATTGTTGTCGCACTGTGTCGATCGACACTAAGCTTGTGTCGGTCGACACACCGCGAAACGTATAATAAAATTTTAGGGTTTGTCGCAGAGTGTCGATCGACGCAAAGCGTGTGTCGGTCGACACAAAGCGAAAACTCGTAAATAATTCTAGGGTTTCGATCTGAGATCGAGTACCCGTATTCCTGCTGTGTCGATCGACACACTGGGTGTGTCGGTCGACACAGGCAATGCAATTAGATAGATCGGTTCAATTGGATTGAACCGGTTATCTCGCTCGGTTAATTTTAATTAACCAATTTGTTCTGGTTTGGTAATGTCGATTGACACAGAGTTGTGTGACGATCGACATGGACCGTTAAACCGAACCGGTTCAATTAGATTGAATCGGTTAAGGAAATTCGATCCGGTTTGACCGGTTATCGAAGACCGGTTTAAATTGTGTTGTGTCGACCGATACCAATGGTTGGCGTCGATCGACACACCATTCGCAAACGTGCTGGTTGGACCACAAATTTGCAGATACCAGACCAAATTTAATCCCAAAGTTCTAGATGAACCTAAACTTAATAAAACTGAATGTTTTGATTAACTCAATAATTTCTTGGATGTATATTGGATATGCATCAAGATTAAATATGTTCTAAACCTATCTAATACACATTGGATGTGTGTTAGATCAAAGCTTAGTTTCAATAAGGTCAACTGTCAAGACTCATTTCGTTGTTGTGATAGTCTTGCCAAGAGCTTGGTATCCACAATTACGTGAGTAAGGCAGATAGTAGCGTTGATGGTCTTGCAGTGCTTGACATCAACTATTGCATGACCTAAGAGATTGAATTACTAAACTTTTAGAGTTCCATTTCCTCAACTAAATATCAAGTGACCTTGATGTCTTGCCCAATCTTGTCTACTGTCAAGACTCATTTCACTGTTGGATAGTCTTGGAGTCCTTGGTATCCACAGTTACATGAGTAAGGCAGGTGATCATTGATAGACTTGCAGTGCGACTGTCAATGATCACAAGACTGAAGAGATTGGTTTACTTGACTGGGCTATCAGAAGTTCTGGGCCCAGAGACGTCAGAGTGGATGAGACATGGATTGTCTTATCAGCGACCAAGAGTTATAATTAGCAATGGTTTGCTTACCTAGATTACTAAACTCTGGGTGATGACGAGTCGTCCACTCAGATTCTAGTGATGTATGGATCTTGGATTATTATATTCATAGAGGAAACATTGTTTGAATATAATGCGAGTTTTCTTATTGGATAAGATTCCTCATTTCCTGAAATCATAACTAGAATTTTCTTTGATTAAAATTTTCAGCCTATGTCTAAAACTACATTCTCGTTGCGATCCGTCCTTGAGAAGGACAAGTTAAATGGATCAAACTTCCTGGATTGGTATCGAAATTTGAGATTTATACTCAAGCAGGAGAGTAAGGACTATGTCCTAGAGAAAGCTCTCCCAGAAAGGCTTGGGGCCAATCGCTCGAATGCAGTATATGATGCTTGGAATAAGCATTATATTGATGTGGTAGATGTGCGTGGTCTGATGTTGGCTACCATGATATCAGACTTAAAGAGTCAATACGAGAACATGGAGTCGCCAATAGAGATGATCACCAGCCTGAAACTGAAGTTTCAGGATCTGGCACGAGTTGAGAGATTCCAGATGGTGAAGTCTCTCACTGGGTGCAAGCTACCAGAGGATGCTCCAGTGAGTCCTCATGTCATTAAAATGATGGGTTACATTGATAACCTGGGGAAACTGGAATGTCCTGTCAGCTTAGAGTTGGCCACTGACATCATTCTGCAGTCACTGCCGTCTAGTTATGATAAGTTTATCAAAAGCTTTATCAAGAATAACTTGACGAAGACGTTGACTGAGCTGCATGGTATGATCAAAACAGCAGAGCAAGACATCATAAAGGGTAAAATATTTGAGAAATCTTGTGTTGACAAGGGTAGAGGCAGGGCCGTCCAGATTTGGAATCAGGATAAGCCTGTGTCATCTTATAAGCCCAAGTCCGGCCCATCTGGTGTGAGTAAGTGCTTCTACTGTGATGCGTCAGGGCATTGGAAGAGAGATTGCATTAAATTCTTGGAAGATTCACAAGAGATGAAGGAGATGTATGGTACTTCTTCTTCAGGTATTGTGTTATTGTTTCAAGTTCTACATATGTATTGGATACTGGTTGTGGTACTGATATTTTGGAAATATGCAGGGCCTAAGCAACAGTAGAACGTTGAAGAAAGGACAAGTGGAACTGCGTGTCTGGTATGGAGCAATGGTTGCTACATAAGCCGTAGAGATTCTCCACTTGTAGGAGCCTTTCAAGTTTGGTTTTGAATTAAGTAATTGCTACTATGTACCTGCTTCGTGCAGAGATGTCTTTCATTTTCTTGTAAAGAATTTGGATGTTTTTCATTCTGATAAAAGACAAGTGTTGCTCTTTTGATCTTAATGAAATATTATATGGTAGCACCCCTTTTGATAAATGGGTTTTATATTTCAAACCAATATACACTTGGATATAACATAAATACCAAACGGTTTAAGTCTGATGACTTGAACTCGATTTTCCTTGGCATAGTCGTTTTGACCACATAGAGTGAAGCAGATTCAGAAGTTCCATGGTTATGGGCTTTTGGCTAATTCGATTATAAATCATTTGATAAATGAATTCTGCTCACTGGGCCAAATGACTAAGGCTTCTTTAGCAGAGCTAAAGAAAAAGGGTCCGAGGCTTGTTGGGCCTTACACGTACTGATGTATGTGGCCCATAAGCATTAATGCCAAAGGAAATCTTCAGTACTTCATTAACTTATTGATGATTTCAGTAAGTATGGCTGTGTTCTTTTGATGAGACACGAGTAGGAATCCTTTGAGGAGTTCCAAAATGAAGTATAGAACCGAGTTGACAGAAGTATTGAGATCCTCGATTAGATCGCGTAGGAAAATACTTGAGTCAAGAATTGGGTGATCATCTAAGTGAGTGTGAAGTCATATCACAGCTCTTTTCTCCTGGAAAACCTAAATGGTGTTTCTAAGAGAACGAATCGGACCTTATTAGATATGCTCCGATTAATGATGAGTCACAGGAATCTTCCATTATCCTTTTAAAATACGCTCTAAAATGAATATGTTTACGCAAATTAAGTTTCCTATCAGAATCAGTTGAAAGACACCACATTGGATGTGGACTGGGTGTTTTCCAAGTATGTTTTTATGATTAATTGGGATTGCAAGGTTTGTGTAAGGCGGTTGTCATCAAACAAACTTGAACCCAAAACTGATAAGTGCTGCTTCGCTGGTTGTCCTAGGGAAACCCAGGCTTAGTACTTTTGCAACCAATCCGAGAACAAAGTTTTGTTGTTCGGAACTCTGTTTTTCCAAGAAGAACAGTGGGAGTAAAAGTACAACTCGAAGAAATTCGAGAAACACAGGAGGCTGTTAAACCTGTTGAGGGAGAGCAGCGGTTGGATCTACAGAGGGCTGTAGGATCTACACCTGTGGAGCCTGAAATTCGCTGATCCTGATGGATCCGTCACTAAACCGAGGGTGATTCATCATGACCGATTGCCGTGATCAGTTGATCATTGAAAAGTGACGAGCCTGCGAAATTCAAAGAAGCGATGGTGAGCCCCAACTCCGAAAAATAGGCTGGGTATGCATGTTAGCTTCACCGATCTATTCATAGATTGAAGCAAACATCTTGGAGTTGGAATCTGCGTTCTGTTAAAACGGTCAAAGGTTTTGACTCAATCAGGAACGAATAGAAACCCTGCGTTTACAAGTAAACTAGTGGGAGCGTAGTTGCAATTCTCAAACTGTATGTTTAGAACGTATTTAATCTCATAAACGACGTTCCGATGCTAAAAGTCTTGTCAAGATTTGGGTCGGAAGTCAAACTTGACGATGGACATGGGAGAAGCCGCGTAAGCTCTTGGAATATGGATCCATTCAGATGGATCAGAAGAGCTAATTGGATCGTGTCAAAATCCTTATGATTATAAGGTACTGGACAGTTCCAATATGCATGATTCCACGAATGGCTTCACACCAAAGGTCTTATGGCAATGATCTTAGCAAGATGAAGTGTCTTGGACACTGGCTGAGCTAGTGTCTATGAGTGAGATTCCTTTTTGCTCATGCAATAGAATCCATCATGAATGCCATATTTTGCGCTCGTCTAAATGCAGCTGACGCATAAAGCATGACGAGTAGGTACCAATTTGTTCCAGTAAGAGTCACTGGACAGTTGTAAGGAATATCCCCAAATGTTTGAGAAACACTAAGGATAGGTTCTTGTACAACTGAGAAAAAGACGAATCAGTTATGCGTAGTTAGACGGACAAAGATGATTCCCGGTTCTCACCTGGTTATGTCTTTTGCCTGTGTAGCGGTGCTGTCTGTTGGAAAGGTTTCCAAGCAGAGGACCGTAGAATAGTGCTCATTAAAGAATAGCGGTGTGGTTTGTTGGAATGGTTCCAAGCAAGAACACCGCAGCATCTCTCACAACCTAAGCACGAGTTGTATACTGTTGCTGAAGGTACTAGATATCTGAAGACTTGGTCTTGATTCTAGTGGGAGTTAGTTTAGTTATGATGTTCAGATAGATATGATATGGTCATGTTTATGAAAAACTGACATCAACATTATTTGACTATTGGATAATTAAATAATGGTCCCAAAATAAGTTTATGTCATATTATAGGTCATCAAGTTGAGGACTTGATCATGAAACCCTATAAGTAACAAATGACATAAATTATGATGTGTCCCTAGTCGAGGTTGTTAAAGTGGGACAATAACAACCGCGAGAGACTAGCTTGTGAGGTGACTGTTGACTAAGTTTCATGGAGTCAATGATATGAGTATCACAGTCAGTCACATAGATATATGTTGGTGAACATATGATCGGACGTGACCCACTAATGAGAAGTCTCCAGGATAGTTATATCTGTGTCATGAGAGGTTCTCATTACGACTATAGAGTATAGTCCTTAGACCTGAGTTTATCATGCTTTCTTGCATATGAATTGGTACACTTTGACTTTGTCAAACGTCGACCCGTAACTGGCGACTATAACGGCACTGTTCAAGTATATCATGAAGTGTGCGTTGAAATAGGGATGGAACAAGATGGGATTTGTCCCTCCTGATTAACGGGAGATAAATATCTCAGGGCCTATCGAAGATTTAATACTGAGAAAAATGTGTGGCCGCACTCAAATGAACTGTAGTTCAGTTGTTTGTAATGTTCAGTATGAGATCAGGAGTTCGATAAACACGATGTTGGCTTAATAAGGATGACACTAATCTTGCCTTATGCAAAATCGAGATATAGAGACAAAAGGATTATAGGAATTGATGATTCCAGTACAAGTGGGAGATTGTTGGGATAGTGTCCTGAAATCACACTTGTACTCACTCCTGATGATAGTTGTGTGTCGAGATCAGACATTCGTATAATACTGGGCGGTTGCAATGTTTTTCTAGAAGCCTCTTGCAATCTGTAAGTTGTATACTTACTGCTAGTATTATATGATCCTATAGGGTCACACACCTAAGCAAACTGGAAGCTACGACATGGGAATGATCATTATAGTAATGATCATATTAATGTGTATCCAATACACATTATTATCGAAAATATGGTGTTGTGTCGATCGACATAGTTTGTGTGTCGGTCGACACAATTCGGGTTTTCGGAAAGGCTTTTCGAAATATGACTTAATTAAGTCTGGCCCGTTAATTGTGTTTTAGGTCGAATAAAACACTTGAAAGTGTCGACCTAAAAAGGGGAGCGGTCGAGTTTTTCTCAGTGAGAAGAGCAGAAACACCTGAAACAGAGGATTCCCATTGATCCGGCACTAGCATCCCGGTTTCCAGGTTTGTGTGCGTGTGTATCTGGTAGAGGCGAAGCATCTGAGTCGCTTACTGATCTCGTTCACCAATCATTCCGCTGCCAGTTCTAGGTAAGAACGAGGTTGGTAATTTCTATATAATGAACCCTAGATCCTAGGCGATCCAACAGATCCAACCACGGGTTGGACCTGCTGCAATGGGTAAACTGACCTTGGATCAAATCTTACATGTGATCGGCTCTTGATTCCAACCAACGAGATGATGCAGCAATGGAACGGACTGATCAATGGGAACAATGGTAAAGGAAACAAAGGAATGGAAAGGAGTATGGTGGCAAAACCAATGGAACTAGAAGATCAATTTTGTACTTGGTCATGTGGGGATGGTTGGTCGAATGACTAAGTACAAAGGGGATGTGTTCTATGGATTTTCGATGAACGAATGAGTTAAACGGTGTAAGTGAGCACAAGGACAAAGGAAGCAGGATGTTCAACCGATTTCATATTGATTCGCTACTAAGTCTAAGGTACACACTAATTAGCCAAATAATATTCTAAGTAATGGTTTAGAATGGAATATGCGAACAAAACGATCTAAGTAAAGACTTAGGTGGTTAGAATGGAAAATAGGATTGGAACCTCGGAAAGAGTTTTGAGAAAACGAAATAAGAGCTCATGAGGTTAACGGATGGATCATTCTTTAGAAGAACGATATAGAAGGTTAGATAAGGATTTCCGCTGCGTATTGATTAAGTATGAAGGATCAAAGATTAGAAGTCAATAGGAAGATCCAAGGAATACTTGTTCCTAAGGGAAAATTTAAATTAGGATGGAATTTAGAGAGGTTTAGGCCAGGGAACGGCCTGACTACTGGAACACATCGACCGCGGCCTATGGTGGCCGGGTCGGGGTGTTTCACATTTGCCATTATCATTTTCTACTAGATTAATGGGCATAAATACGGACTACAATTTGGCGAAGGAATGTGTGGATGCGATTTGCGATTTTGTGTAAGATATTCTTCCTGAAGACAATCTTGCGCCTTGTTCATATAACAAGGTCGTGAAACCTGTTAAAGGGCTTGGATTACCGTACCAGATTATAGATATGTGCATCGATAACTGTATGATATATTGGCAAGAATATGAATACCATTTGGAATGTAAATTTTGTCGGAAGCCGTGCTATCAGGATACAAGGGGAAGAGCTAAGGTTCCGTTCAAACGAATGTGGTATTTGACGTTATCCGATAGGTTGAAGCGATTATACCAATCTGAAAAAACTGTTGGGGGAATGAGATGGCATGCCGAGCATAGAAGGGGATAAGAGATTGCACATCCGTCAGATGCTGAAGCATGGCGACATTTTCAGAGAGTATATCCTGATTGTGCGTACGAGCCACTTAACGTGTACCTCGGATTATGCACTGATGGTTTCAACCCATTTCGGAGGCATGGGAGACAATATTCGTTGTGGCCAGTGATTCTAACTCCTTATAACCTACTGCCATCTATGTGCATGCGTCGAGAGTTTCATTTCCTCTCCGTACTCGTTCCCGGTCCAGAGCATCCAAGAAGATCACTTGACGTATTCTTGCTGCCATTGATATATGGGTTGCAAATGTTATGGGTGCCCGGTGTTGAAGTATATGATGTCTCCTGCAAGGAAAATTTTCTGATGATGGTTGTACTAATGTGGACAATTAGCAATTTTTCGTCTTATGGTATGTTATCCGGATGGACAACGCAAGGGAGGTTAGTATGTCCATATTTTCAGGAAAATACTGATGCATTCCAGTTGAAGAATGGACGGAAATCGTGTTGGTTTGACTGTCATAGAAGATTTCTACCGCATGATCATCCATATCAGAGAAACACTAAACTTTTTACGAAGAAGAGAAAAGTGTTTGATGATCCTATTCTCCAAGACAGCTGTACGGTTATTTAGGGGCTCTTAGAAATATTTGGTGCACTAAGAACTCGCGAATATGGTGGAAATGGACAGGAGAATGTATACGCAGCTGGTTTATCCCACAACTAGCACAAGCAAAGAATTTTCTGGGATTTACTATATTGGAAGGACCAACTACTAAGGCATAATCTCGATATCATGAACATTGAAAAAAACTTCTTAGATAACATCATGAACACTGTTCTAAATGATCAAGGGAAGACGAAAGATAATGTCAAGTCTAAGCTTGATTTGCCAGAAATTTGTGCTCGGCCTGAACTTCATCTTCGGAAGAATGGGAAACCTCCAATTCCAGTGTATTGGATAGATCCGCAGTCGAAGGAAGAGTTCTTTGAGTGGATTATGTGACAAGTTAAATTCCCTGATGGTTATTCATCAAACTTGGATAATTTTGTGGACACTGATGGAGGAAAATCATTGGAATGAAGAGCAATGATTGTCATGTGGTGATGCAACGACTCCTACCATTTGCATTTTCTCATCTCCTCCCTAAAGATGTTCACAAAGCAATCGCAGCGGTTGGAGCTTTTTTCAGGGATATTTGCATGAGAACACTTACTGTTGATGGCATCCGAAATTTGGAGAAAAACATTCCTAAGATCTTATGCAAACTAGAGCTATTTTCACCGTCTTTCTTTGATGTTATGGAGAATCTGCCCATTCATCTCCCTGGAGAAGCTAGACTTGATTGTCCAGTACAATATCGGTGGATGTATCCTTTCGAGCACTATATGTTCCACCTTAAAAATAAGGTGAAGAACCCCACTAAAATGGAGGGTTCTTTTGTTTATCAATATAACAACGAAGAGACTACGGCCTTTGCAAGCTTTTAGTTCCCCTCGCAAGTACGCACAAAGAGCCGGCGCCCAACTAGATACGATGACAGGTGAGAGAGGTATATTTATCCGTCAACGGTTCCCGGAATTTTCCAACAAGTTGGGCGGTTAAGCGGAAAATAAGGAAAGCGGCAACTAACAACCCAAGAGTATGCACATATTCACAAGTATATTCTGACCAACTGCAAGGAAGTATTTCAGTATGAGAGGTATATAGTTTAATTTGTATTTGTTATTGCACTTGGCATATAAGTATCATAATAATTGTTTTACCGAGGAGGAGCGTGAAGATCGGAAAGAAAGAGACTTCTGCGTTTGGTTAAAGTTCTATGTAAGATTTTGATTTTGAAATCTTTCACAACCCCGAGAAATTGGGTAATTTTATTAACTCCATCGTGTTATATTTTTAGGTTGAAAATGAACTAAAAAACGGTCGCACACCCGATGACTGGTTAATTGACATAGTCAACGGCCTCCACTATAACACAAAGTTTTATCGAAGATATTGCACAAGGGAATACGCGTTTAAGGTACATATAGAAGGCTCTTCTAGGAAAACCACCGATCGTGGTGTTTCATCTGCATCCGGCGAAGTTGTGTACTATGGGGTTCTAAAAGAAATACTATAAGTAAAGTACATAGGGAAGCTCGGCATGAGATGTGTGTTCTTTCTGTGTCATTTGTATAACCCCATCTTTGGGCAGGGTGTAACCATCGATGAGTTTGGTGTGACGTCTATCCATTCGAGTAAGAAGCTTCGACAATATGATATTTTCATTATTGCTTCACAAGCATATCAGGTTAGTGATCGACTTTATGTCTTTATTAATTAATGTTAAAACTTGAATTTCTTTTAATACCATATAAACGATTAATCTATTGGATGTAGGTGTGTTACATTCCTTGCCCTCGGAAAACATACAAGAACGATCCATGGATCACAGTTACAAAAATAAATCCACGAGGAAGAGTCTACTGAGTTCAAGAACACGAGCCATTTCAAGCAAGCGGAAGTGGTTATATAGCTTTTGTAGAAGAATCCCTTAAAGTTAATCTAGTCATTGATTTTAGTCAATCTGGGTGAATTCGACGACGACACCAATTCAATTTCAACCGACTACGACTCAGACAGCGATGCATATTAAATATGAAATTATATAATTTCTTTTATTTCAAATTTTATAACTTGTTCTTTTATTTATTCGAAACATTTTATAATTTTTTTAAATGTGAAAACTATATCAGTATCTACAAGTAATTGTATGTTGATTGGTAACGTAACACTAAACTAACTTGGTTTGGATCCTGTCCATGAATCACTCTGTTCAGTGTTCGATTCCCAGCTGTGGCGAATTTTTTTAAAACATATTAAAATTACCGACGGAAACCCGACGGAAATAAAAACGGCGTAGAATCCGACGGAAGACTAAAAAATGGCGTAGATTCCAATGGAAACCCGACAGCAGCCTAAATTCCGTCAGTTAACCGTCAGAAAATTTGACGGAAAACCGATGGTTTGGGGTTTAAGGTTTCAAAAATGAAATGGATCTTCGACAAACTTCCGAGGAAGTAATGTAAGGATCTTTTGTATTAGATATCATCCTTTTCAATTTCCAAACTATGTTTTTTACGGTTTTAGGAAAATCAAGCATGTTGGATGAAAACTTATCTTAGTATACAATTGTGTTTAAGAATAGTTTGTACTGAACAGTCGTTCGATTTACCATTTATAAATTTTCTGTAATCAAATTGAAAGGATACTATAACTAGTGTGCTTTGTGTATCATGTAAATTCAGAACTTGCAAGATCCAAAATCTATAGCCTATCGAAACCATAAACCCTATCTCGTCGGAATTCCGTCGGTAATTTCCAACGGATTTCCGACAACTAGATGTTGTCCATCGTAATACCATCGGTATGGGCGAGTCAAACGCTCATTAACTACCATTAGTTGCCGTTTGTTCCCAAAAACGTTTCGAAAACGGAATTTTCGAAAATTGACCATGGAACCAACAAATTCTTGTCTGTTATTCGGTCAGAAATATTTTTTTATAAAAAGGGGTCCGGTTTACTTGTTTTTTTCCATCTTCAAATCGTCCTTAGAAACCTCTTCTAGTTCTAAAACTTCAGTTAGGATCAGTATGGACTGTTGGATAGTTCAGTTGATCCTGATTCAATTCTCATATTGATATCAACCTAAACATGCATCAGATCTAGGTGTTCTTATTTAGAAACATTACATGATCTCACCTTTTACCTGTTTGTTGCAGCGGAAGGATTAGAACAGGTCAGAGATCAGATAGATGCACCGAGGGATGAATCCTCCAAAGGTTCACACACGCTTCACAAGGAAATGGCTGCTAGACCACAAGGAACAGAGGCGCAGAGAGAGAGGAGTAGACGCGGCTAGGGTTCGGGTTAAGGGAGAAAAGACTTGGCTTTTAGTCATTAAAAGCCTTCTCTTTCCCTTTTGGGCTTTTGGGCCCAATCTGATTAAATCCCATTTAATCAGACCCATTAATCTTTCTCTCTTAGTACGACAAATGCCTAGCACTTTTGTCGTACTTCTGCTAAGCCGTTCCAACACATTTTCCTGTTAGCTTAGGCGTGTGACCCATATGGGATCATATAATAAAGGCAATAAGTCCAAGACTTATAGATCATGAGCGGACTCTAGCAAGCCATCATGATCCCCAGTATTATATGACTTATGTCTGATCTCGACATACTCTTACTTTCTAGAGACAGTACCGAGATTACTGGACACAATTCCAACAATCTCCCACTTGTACTGGAATCTCTGTATTCATAATCCTTTTGTCTCAATATCTCGATTAGTCATAAGGCAAGATTGGTGTCATCCTTATAAAGCCTAATCTTGTTCATCGGACTCTGATTTGATACTGACAATCCAAACGACTCGGGAAAGTCCGTTTGAGCATGGCCATGCGTTTTCCAGTATTCAAATCTCCGATTGGCCTAGAGATATTCACTCCATTTATATTGGAGGGACAAATCCCATCTTGTTCCATCACTGTAAACTACTCATTTCATGATGTACCCAAACAAGATCCTTATAGCTATCACAGAATGATAGCGTTAGACAATGATCAAAGTACATCAGTCCATGTGCAGTCACATGCATGTGAACTCAGGTCTAAGGACTATACTCTATAGTCGTAGTAAGAATCTCTTATGACACAGATATAAATATCCTGAAGAGTTCTTATAAGCGGGTCTTGTCCGGTCGTATGTTCCCAACATACACCTATGTACTGACTTTGATGCCGTGCATCTATGACACACTGAGACTTTGTCATAAGTCACGTACCAATCCAGTCTCACACGGTTGTTGGTGTTCCAGTTTCAACAACCTTCGACTAGGGACATGATGATATAAAACATCTATCAAATATAGGATCTCATGATCAAGCTAAATGACTTCGATGACTCAAGATCAAATCATTTACTTCGATGACCTATAAAATGGTTCATATCATTTTGGAACGATTATTTCATCACAGTTAAAATAATCTTGAAATAATAATTTCATTAAAACATAAATAATGTTTTACAAGAACATATCAAATAACTAAAATAAAGCTCACAAAACTCCCACTCAAATTTAGATTACATTTCAATGTCTCTAATGCCTACAGCTTCAGTCAGGAACTCGAGCTTAGGCCTTGGGAGTGGCTTTGTCAACGGATCAGCGACATTATCATCTGTCGGAACTCGGCTGATCTTGACTTCCTTTCTATTAATGATGTCACGTATCAAGTGATATCTTCTTTGAACATGCTTGGATTTCTGGTGTGATCTTGGTTCCTTTGCCTGAGCTATAGCACCATTGTTGTCACAAAACAGTGCCAGAGGCTCAGCCGCATCTGGTATCACACCTAGTTCCATAATGAACTTTCGTATCCAAACAGCTTCCTTCGCTGCTTCCGAGGCGGCGATATATTCAGCTTCTGTAGTGGAATCAGCAACGGTGTCCTGCTTGGAGCTTCTCCAACTTACTGCACCGCCATTCAGACAAAAGACATAACCGGACTGTGACCGGAAATCATCTGTGTCTGTCTGGAAACTTGCGTCCGTGAATCCACTGACTTTAAGCACATCACTTCCACCGTACACTAAGAACTTATCCTTAGTATGTCTTAGATACTTCAAGATGTTCTTTACGGCAATCCAATGGTTTTCACCCGGATTTGACTGGTATCTACTCGTCATGCTCAATGCGTAAGCAACATCAGGACGAGTACAGATCATGGCATACATGACAGATCCTATTGCAGATGCATAAGGAATATTCTTCATGCGCTCAAGCTCAGCAGCCGACGTAGGGCTCTGCTTCTTGCTTAGCGTTGTGCCATGTACCATTGGCGTGAAGCCCTTCTTGGAATCTTTCATGCTGAATCTTTGTAGGACTTTGTCAATGTATGAGTCTTGACACAAGCCTATCAGCCTCTTAGGTCTATCCCGATAGATCCTAATTCCAAGAACGTATGCGGCTTCACCCATGTCTTTCATGGAAAAACAACTTCCAAGCCAGTCCTTTACAGACTTCAGCATTGGAACGTCGTTTCCGAGAAGCAGTATGTCATCGACATACAGAATAAGAAATACAATCTTGCTCCCACTAGATTTCTTATACACGCATTGTTCTTCTTCGTTTCTGATGAAGTCAAATTGCTTGATCGCTTCATCAAAACGAAGATTCCAGCTCCTCGATGCTTGCTTCAATCCATAAATGGATTTATGAAGCTTGCATACTTTCCCAGCATTCTTTGGATCTATGTAACCGTCAGGTTGCGTCATATACACATCCTCTTCCAGAATACCATTCAGGAAGGCGGTTTTCACGTCCATCTGCCAAATTTCATAATCATGAAAAGCTGCAGTTGCTAGTAGAATCCGAATAGATTTCATCATAGCCACCGGTGAATAGGTTTCATCGTAGTCCACACCGTGAACTTGTCTGAAACCTTTTGCCACCAACCTGGCTTTATAAATCTGGACATTTCCATCCACGTCAATCTTCTTCTTGAAGATCCATTTGCACTCGAGGGCTTTTACACCAGCGGGTAAGTCAACCAACGAAAATACTTGGTTGACCGACATGGAGTCCATTTCGGAATCAGTGGCCTTGTGCCACTTAGAGGAATCTGGGCCCATCATGGCTTGATTGAAGTTCGATGGTTCATCACCATCAATGATCAAAAGATCATGACAGTCAGTCACGAGGAATCCCTGATATCTCTCGGGTTCGTGACGGATCCTCCCGGATCTTCGAACTTCAGGTACTACAGGTTCAGGCTCTACAATTTCTTGTAGATCCTCCTGCTGCTCTTCCTCATTAGGTTGAGCAGTATCCTGTTCATCTTGAATTTCTTCAAGCAGTACCTTACTCCCACTGTCTTTCTTAGAGAGAAACTCTCTCTCAAGAAAGTTACAATCCCGGGCAACAAAGATCTTGTTCTCGGAACGTAGATAGAAGTAATAAGCCTTGGTTTCCCGTGGATAACCAATGAAATAGCATTTATCAGATTTTGGTGTAAGCTTATCTGAGATTAATCTCTTAACATAGGCTTCACAACCCCAAATTCTTAGATAAGACAGCACTGGAGCTTCTCCAGTCCATAATTCATATGGTGTCTTTGCTACTGCTTTTGATGGCGCTCTATTTAGAGTGAACACTGCTGTTAGCAGAGCATATCCCCAAAGGGATATTGGAAGGTCTGTGTGACTCATCATAGATCGAACCATATCCAATAAGGTCCGATTTCTCCTCTCAGACACACCATTCCATTGAGGTGTTCCAGGAGGAGTGAGTTGGGATACGATCCCACACTCTCTCAGATGATCACTGAATTCCTGGCTTAAGTATTCTCCTCCTCGGTCGGACCGAAGAGCCTTAATGCTTTTGCCAAGTTGGTTCTGTACTTCATTTTGGAATTCTCTGAACTTTTCAAAAGATTCAGACTTATGTTTCATCAAATAAACATATCCATACCTACTGAAATCATCAGTGAAGGTTATGAAGTACTGATAGTTTCCTCTTGCATTTGTTGACATTGGGCCACACACATCAGTGTGTATCAGGCCCAATAAGTCACTGGCCCTCTCGTTAGGTTTATTAAAGGGGGCCCGTGTCATTTTGCCCATCATGCATGATTCGCATTTCTCACATGACTCAAAGTCAAATGAGCCAAGAAGTCCATTTGAATGGAGCCTCTTGATGCGTTTCTCGCTGATGTGCCCTAAACGACAATGCCATAGAAACGTTCGGTTTTCCTCATTAGGTTTAAACCGTTTTGTATTAATGTTATAAATTGGCGCGGATTGATCGAGTATGTAAAGCCCATTCGTAAGAGGGGCAGAACCATAGAACAAATTGTTGCGATTGAAGGAACATAATTTATTCTTAACTGAAAAATCATAACCTTCCAAATCCAACAAAGAAATTGAAATAATATTTCTGCTTATAGCAGGTACAAAATAACAATTATTAAGTTCTAAAATCAATCCCGAAGGTAAAGACAACAAGTATGTGCCTACAGCTAGTGCTGAAACTTTCGCTCCATTCCCAACTCGTAGCTCCACTTGTCCTTGCTTCAGCCTTCTACTGTTGCTGAGTGCCTGCATATTAGTGCAAATATGAGCCCCACAACCAGTATCCATGACCCATGAGGTATTATCAGAAGTAGTTGTATTAACTTCTATAACAAAAATACCTGATGAAAAAGTCTCGAAAGTCTTCTTCTTCAATTCCTTTAGACCTTCCTGGAATTTCTTACAATCTCTTCTCCAATGCCCCAGTTCTTTGCAGAACCTGCACATGTCAGTTGGCCCAGCCTTGGACTTGGGCTTGGGCTTTGGCGTGTCCTTGTCCGCGACATGGACAGCCTTGGCCGCTCCCTTATCCTTAGCAGAGGATTTCTTAAACCCCTTGCCCTTTTGCACCATAAGCACATTGGGGTCCTTGGCGGTTTTCCTCAAGTTGGGCTCTGCAGTCTTGAGCATTCCGTGAAGCTCAGGTAGTGTCTTACTCAAGCCATGCATGTTAAAGTTCAGAATGAACTGATCATAGCTTGCAGGTAAAGACTGCAGAATGATGTCGCAGGCAAGTTCCTGGCTGATTGGGCAGTCGAGTTTCTGAAGATGATCGAGATAACCCATCATCTTCAAGACATGAGGACTCACTGCCGCATTCGCAGCCAACTTACAGTCCAAGAGGTTCTTAACTGTCTGGAACCTCTCAGTCCTAGCCTGCTCCTGAAAAAGCGATTTCAGGCTTGCCATGATCTCGATGGGAGACAATACACTTTCGAACTGTTTTTGCAGCTCAGGAGTCATTGTCACCAACATCAGGCAATAAACATCATTTTCATCTGACGAATGCTTTTCCCAAGCATTGTGCAGAGTCCTGGCAGTATTGGCAAGAGGCCTCTCGGGGAGGGGATCTCGAAGGACATAATCCTTCTTCTCCTGCTTGAGGACCAGCCTCAAGTTCCTTGACCATGTCAGGAAGTTCGTTCCAGTCAGCTTCTCCTTCTCGAGAACAGACCGGATCGAGAATGTGTTTTGTGTGCTTGTAGTAGTCATATCTGAAATATATAAATAAAAGGGTTATTAGTTATTATGTTCAAAATGACTAATCTCATATTAAAATTTAATATGATTAATCACGCATTATATTCAATAACCTAAGTTACCCTCAATAGAATATAATGATTCCAAGATCCACATATAACTAAAATTAAAGTGGGCCACTGGCCGTCACCCAACCTTAGCTTATATCGGTAAACCCTATATCGGCTAATTATATCCGTGATATAACTCTTGGTTGTGAATCTGGGCCCGAGGCCCAATCCACTCTGATGTCTCAAGGCCCGGGACTCCCGATGGCCTAGTCAAGAAAACCGGACTATACAGTCATGTAATCATTAATGTCTGGGACTCCCAATGACATTTATGAATCACAAACCGTCTTACCCACGCAAAAGCAGACATCCTCACACTGTAAGGCCATGAATGCAATTGAATGGGCTTTGACAGCTGACATAGCCTGGACAAGACATCCAACGCTTGATATTATTTGAGGTTCGTAGGTTTATTAAAATCATTCCCAAAATAGAAGATTACTATTTCGGGAAACTTTCTATTTATGGAAACCTACTATTTTTGGAAACTTTCTAAAATTGGAAACTTTCTAAAACCGGAAACTTTCTAACTTTAGAAATTTCTTTAAAATCCAAAACCCGCAAATTCAGAAACTTCTATTTTAAGAAACTTTCTAATTTCAAAATTTCGGAAACTTTAATTTAAAAACGACTTTATAATTTTATAAAATAGATTTTAAATTAATCTGAAGAAAGACTCAATTAACTGGCCCAATTGTTTTAACTTCTTGGCCCGAGGCCCAAGAATTGGTCCATGTCCAAGACATGACCCAATTGTCCAATTAATTGACATAACCGGTCTGGTTCATTAAAACTGGTCTAACCAAGTTTCAATTACTACGATGACCACAATTGTCAACCGGTTATTTACTAAACCGGAATTTCTCAATTTATTTGGTCCAACCAAATCAAATTAGAAATTCCTGGTTTAGGCACTAAATCCAATATTTCTTTCGACATTGGATTTCTTATTCCGGTTTAACCAGATTTAATAAAATTATTAAAATCTGTTTATTAAACCAGAACGATTGATTTTAATTAAGTTTTTGAACCGAACCACCTAACCGAAATCGAACCGGCCCAATTACACCCAAAACCCTAACCGGTCGAGCAAGAGCCGTCCAGCCGCAAGCCGCATGCTCGATCCGAGATCGAGACGCTCGGATTGCCGGACGGGACGCTTGCGTGTGATCGGGACGGTCTGGTTCAGCCGGGACGATCGCCGAGACGCTACGGGACAGTCGGGTCGAGAGATCGGGACGTCCGAGAGCGTGACGCGATCCGGACGGTCAAAACCTCACGCGATCGGGACAGCATCCGGACGAGACGATCGGGACGACGAACGCGGGACGAGACGCGATCCATGCGATCGGCTATCGCACGATCCATGCGATCGGGACGCCTCACGGTCGACCGTCCGCCGTCCACCCGAACTTCCATTCGGCCGATCACCAAAACCCGAGTCATATAGCTCGGTTTTGTGATCCAATTAATGTGTTTAGATTTCAATTCTGATTCTTAACTGTTTTATCTTATCAGTAATTGATTCAAAAACAATTCTAAACAGATTAAACAACCTAAACATGAATCTAAAACAAGAAACCTAAGAACCTGTCTCTGATACCACTGTTGGATAGTTCAGTTGATCCTGATTCAATTCTCATATTGATATCAACCTAAACATGCATCAGATCTAGGTGTTCTTATTTAGAAACATTACATGATCTCACCTTTTACCTGTTTGTTGCAGCGGAAGGATTAGAACAGGTCAGAGATCAGATAGATGCACCGAGGGATGAATCCTCCAAAGGTTCACACACGCTTCACAAGGAAATGGCTGCTAGACCACAAGGAACAGAGGCGCAGAGAGAGAGGAGTAGCCGCGGCTAGGGTTCGGGTTAAGGGAGAAAAGACTTGGCTTTTAGTCATTAAAAGCCTTCTCTTTCCCTTTTGGGCTTTTGGGCCCAATCTGATTAAATCCCATTTAATCAGACCCATTAATCTTTCTCTCTTAGTACGACAAATGCCTAGCACTTTTGTCGTACTTCTGCTAAGCCGTTCCAACACATTTTCCTGTTAGCTTAGGCGTGTGACCCATATGGGATCATATAATAAAGGCAATAAGTCCAAGACTTATAGATCATGAGCGGACTCTAGCAAGCCATCATGATCCCCAGTATTATATGACTTATGTCTGATCTCGACATACTCTTACTTTCTAGAGACAGTACCGAGATTACTGGACACAATTCCAACATGGACACCGTTTGATTAACCGCCGAAAACCAAACCGCCATCCAACATGTTATCGCCGCCCCGGGTCGAGACTGTCTTCCAATGCTACACCTGTCACGAGAAGACCAAACCATTTTGTTTAATTTTAATGCTGCAATCTAGTCTGCCGTCAGCGATGTCATCCCACATCGCTGGTCCGAGAATTTTATGACTTACCGGCATATTGCCGGAGGTCTTAAAATCACTTGGTTCTTCGAATTTTTGGTAATTTATGTACTTTAATTTATGTTTTTAGTTGATATTCTCTAATTATTATTATTTTTAAGGACTATTTCAACTCCAGTCCTGAAATAATCAGACAAATGTGGCTTGAATTCCACTGGATTGCCCGGCGGGTTTTCCAAAAAAAATCGCGCCGGTTGAAACTCCGATGGAAAAGAGGGGAAGAGAGACCAGCATTGATCGAGGCATGTGGCTGGAACCAGATGACCGAGAATTGGACGGAGACGGATGAAGGGGATTGGCTCGGGAACCAAAATTAAAAAATTATGTATTTGCTAGAAAAATATGAATAAATGAATTTATTTAATTTTCCTAAATAAAATATTTTTTAAAAAATATTTTTACTTTTATAATTCGTATAGTATTTATAAAAATATTTATTTTAATTTTAATATATAAATATCTATATAAAAATAAATTTTAATTTTCCATAATAATAGAAGTTAAACAATATATACATTTCTTTGTTGGAAGTTTACAACTTACACACATAGCCTACTGCTTATCAAGCATATCACATTACCCAAGGATCAAGGTTCGAGTCATGCCGAACCTGGTTTTCTAATATTTTATTATCGACGGATTTTTGACGGTTCGATCCCATCCATCGGGAATCCGTCGGTAAATTTCAGTAAACGGACAAAAACAGAAATAACACTGCGTCTCTTCCCTATGCAATGTTTCGGTAAGTGTCTTTTGAAAAATTTAATACGATTCGACGGATATCCGTCGGATTTTGTCGATAAATTTTTTTTATAAGTAGGGTATGGGTGTCACATGTTTTTCATCTTCTACACAAACACATAAACACTTCCAAAAAAAGGAAAAATGGACTTTGTGTATTTGTCCTCGGAAAACCGCTCCTCCTTCATTCGGGACATCAGTCTACCGGGTCGGGAACGTCTTCCTGTTCTTGACCCGTCCTGCCAAAGCTGTACCATTTAGTTCAGCTACAACGCGGTCATTCCGTCAATCATCAACGATATCAT
This sequence comes from Orychophragmus violaceus, assembly GCA_030180135.1. NCBI lineage: Eukaryota > Viridiplantae > Streptophyta > Magnoliopsida > Brassicales > Brassicaceae > Orychophragmus > Orychophragmus violaceus. Next base: position 40,494,148 of record CM058232.1, read on the forward strand.
CGAGAATCGCTGGTCCGGGAGTTATCTCGCGTACTACAATGTTCCCGACCACCTTAAAGCGGCATGGTTCCAGGATTTCTTGGTAAGTTAATATTTCCACATGCATATGCTATTTTTAAACTATTAAATTTTCTAATATGTATTTTTGCCAAATTACAGGCCTACTTTAATTTTAGCCCGGACATAATCGTGACTGTTTGCCAGGAATTCCACAGGACGGCTAGGCGTGTTTTCCAAACCAAATGTGGCGTATGAAGCTGCTCTGGAGAAGAGGAGACCCAAGGCCGTCATGGATTCCAGTGAGGGAAGAGATTGACGTTGGGGATTGGTTCAGGAACCAATTCCCGAATTATAATTGATCCGTCTGTACTACTAATAAAAAAACAATTATGTTATCTTTTTAAATATTAAATTTTTAAATTTTCAATAATTAAATAAGAATGTTTGTTTTTTTTTAAAAAATAACAAATAATTGTATCAACACATTAACATTTGCTTTCATTACCTTAACGAACATAACAACATAGCACATTGGTTTCTGGCCTTAATCAAATTCCCTTATGTCCCGGGTTCGAGTAACACCTGTAACGGGTTTTTATCCGTTTATTTTTAACAGATATTAACATACAGAGTTCGAGTCACGTCAAACCTGGTTCTTGTTTATTTATTACCAACGGATTACTGACGAATATTGAAGTAACCGTCGGTTTTCCGTTGATTTTTCAGACCGCCAAATTTTTACCAAATTTTTTGAGAAATCGCCTAATGTTTTCCGGGTATTCCACAGGACGGCTAGGCGTGTTTTCCAAACCAAATGCGGCGTATGAAGCTGACCGTCATGGATTCCAGTGAGGGAAGAGATTGACGTTGGGGATTGGTTCAGGAACCAATTCCCGAATTATAACTGATCCGTCTGTACTACTAATAAAAAAATTATGTTATCTTATTTTTAAATTTTCAATAATTAAATAAGAATGTTTGTTTTTTTTAAAATAACAAATAATTGTATCAACATATTAACATTTGCTTTCATTACCTTAACGAACATAACAACATAGCACATTGGTTTCTAGCCTTAATCAAATTCCCTTCTGTCCCGGGTTCGAGTAACACCTGTAACGGGTTTTTATCCGTTTATTTTTAACAGATATTAACATACAGCGTTCGAGTCACGTCGAACCTGGTTCTTGTTTATTTTATTACCGACGGATTACTGACGAAAATTGAAGTAACCGTCGGTTTTCCATCGATTTTCAGACCGCCAAATTTTTACCAAATTTTTGAGAAATCGCCTAAAATTTTGGCCAAATAATTGGACCGCCTAATTTTCGACGAAAAACCGACAGTAAATGAATTATCCGTCGGGTTTACGTCGGTAATTGAGAAATAATGAACCGACAACATCTTCTTCTTCCTCATTTCTCTGCAACTTCTCTCTCTCTCTCTCTCTCTCTCTCTCTCTCTCTCTCTCTCTCTCTCTCTCTCTCTCTCTCTCTCTCTCTCTCTCTCTCTCTCTCTCTCTCTCTCTCTCTCTCTCTCTCTCTCTCTCTCTCTCTCTCTCTCTCTCTCTCTCTCTCTCTCTCTCTCTCTCTCTCTCTCTCTCTCTCTCTCTCTCTCTCTCCCCTAAATCGTGTTCTACCTTCTCTCTTCCATTTCGGTCCAACTCCGACCCTCATACAAACATTCTGACCGTCACTAGCTTTATAATCATGTAAGTTTTCCTTTTAAACGATTAATTTAAGTTTTAATCGGTTTTTAGGTGGTTAGATTATCGGTTCATGTATGCATGTGTTGATCCAAAGATAGTTCTAGGTAGTTTAGGGTGGAATTTAGTTATTTAGGTTGCTATTTAGGTTATTGATTTCATGTGAATATTTTAAAACAGTTTAATTTTTTAATCGTTTTAAACTATTTTCCAAACGTTTTAAAACCCTTTCACGGTTTAAAAACAATCTACAAACGTTTTTTAATCCTTTTTATATGTTTTTAATTTTTTCTTATACTTGTTTTGAATTTTTTAAACGTTTTTGAATAGTAAAACAATTTAAAAATGTTTTTTTTTAATTTTAATTTTTTCTTGAGTAAAAAAATATTTAATAATAGATATATAGGACTTTCTATTAGTAATTTATAAATTTTATTTTCAGATTTTTAAGTTTACATTTTTGAAATATATACTAATTTTATCAAATCATTATAAACTTTAATTTTTTAATAATTTTTTTATAACTATATAAAATTTAATATAGTTTTCTATATAGAATTGTTAATTTTTATATTCGTTTTTGTTTGTAGGGAAAATTTTGGAGACTTTAAGCAGTACTTGGCCTCTCAACAGGATCAATTAGAGACGGCTCAGCAACGTCCGAGACCGGCACGACGGTCTCGCTCGGCTCGGCCGAGACAGACACAGCCAAGACCGTCACAGCAAAACCAGTCTCATTCTCGACAGGAGGCTCCTAGTGGGAGCCATTCGGTGTCTCATGTGCCAGAGACACATCATGTTCCACCATCTATTACAGAGGATATAGCGGCGTTAGTCGACCAATCGGGACGAGAGTTGCTCAAACGTCTCGATCCCAACTACGAGATCATCACAGGAACTTATTGGTAGGTCTTCTAACTTCTAGATTTTCAAATTGAACATATTTATTATACACACTTTAACGTTTAATTTATTTAGATGGTTATTTAGGTTATTGATTTCATGTGAATTTTTTAAAAACGGTTTAATTTTTTAATTGTTTTAAACTATTTTCCAAACGTTTTAAAACCCTTTCACGGTTTAAAAACAATCTACAAACGTTTTTTAATCCTTTTTATATGTTTTTTAATTTTTTCTTATACTTGTTTTGAATTTTTTAAACGTTTTTGAATAGTAAAACAATTTAAAAATGTTTTTTTTTAATTTTAATTTTTTCTTGAGTAAAAAAATATTTAATAATAGATATATAGGACTTTCTATTAGTAATTTATAAATTTTATTTTCAGATTTTTAAGTTTACATTTTTGAAATATATACTAATTTTATCAAATCATTATAAACTTTAATTTTTTAATAATTTTTTTATAACTATATAAAGTTTAATATAGTTTTCTATATAGAATTGTTAATTTTTATATTCGTTTTTGTTTGTAGGGAAAATTTTGGAGACTTTAAGCCGTACTTGGCCTCTCAACATGATCAATTAGAGACGGCTCAGCAATGTCCGAGACCGCCACGACGGTCTCGCTCGGCTTGGCCGAGACAGACACAGCCAAGACCGTCACAGCAAAACCAGTCTCATTCTCGACAGGAGGCTCCTAGTGGGAGCAATTCGGTGTCTCATGTGCCAGAGACACAACACGTTCCACCATCTATTGCAGAGGATATAACGGCGTTAGTCGACCAATCGGGACGAGAGTTGCTCAAATGTCTCGATCCCAACTATGAGATCATCCCAGGAACTTATTGGTAGGTTTTCTAACTTCTAGATTTTCAAATTGAACATATTTATTACACACACTTTTAACGTTTAATTTTTTTGCGTTATCAGGTTTTTGATAGCGGAATCAAAGATCACAAAAAGGATCTTGGATGTGATGTACATCATGCTCAGTATCGGATATCGACACCGCATTCCCGCTTCCGTCCAGAAACTGAGGCCTTCGCCGAAGCCTTGAGGGAGAAAGACGAGGAAATCAAAGCGTTGAAGGTGAATCAGGCGCATATTGAAGCTCATATAACAGAGGAAAAGGCGGAAACCAAGCGGAAGATAAACGTGATCAATGATCAGTTTCTAAACTACATCCAGCACGACACTCTTTCGGAAGGAGTGGGAGCGGTAGCTCCAAGAGTGGCACCGAGGGCGGGAACAAGAGCTTCGGGAACGGGGACGGGATCGGGATCCACAACCCATCCCGTCAAATGTAATTTAAAACATTTTTTGATTTATGAATAATTTAAAAAATTAAATTTTATTAATTTTTAAATTATAATATTAGTAAAATAATTATTTAATTTTGAAAAAATTATGTTATTTAAATAATTTTTTTCTTATCCCTCGGTAATCCATCGGTAAACCCGCGGTTTATTCTCGTCAGGGAACCGTAGGTAAAAACCATCGGTATAGTTCCGTCGGAAAACCATCAGTATTAGCCGTCAATAATCCGACGGTTTACTTTCCTCGGAAAACTGTCGGTTTATTTCCCTCGGTAAACCGTAAGTTACCATCGGTTTACTGCCATAGGTAATCTGTCGAAAATATTTCCTTGGGAAACCGTCGGTAATCTTCCATCGGTAAAAAATTGGTTATTCGTCGGTTATCTTCTCTTGGTAGATCATCTGAAGTTTGTCGGCAATATCCGTCATTTTCTGTCGGTTATTTATAAAGGATCGTTTAGTGTTAATCCTGATTCAGTTCTTCAGATTAAACTCACCTAAACATGCCAGATCTAGGTTCTCTTGCAGAATCATAAAGGATCTCACTTGTTACCTTGTTTTGCAGCGGAAGAAGAGGTACGGGTCAGAGATCAGCAGAACCACCAAGTGATAGCTCCTCCAAAGGCTCACACACGCACACTTCGGGAAGAGAGGCTGCTAGACCAAAAGAGAGGAGGCGCAGAGGCTTAAGAAAAACAAGAGCTAGGGCAAGTTTTATTTAATAAAACCCTTGTCCAGTTCTTATGGGCTTTTGGGCCCAATTCTCAGTTCTGATTAAATCCCTTGGATTTAATCAGGCCCTTTAGTCTCTCTAAGTACAGTAAATGCCTAGCACTTTTACCGTACTTCTGCTAAACCGTTCCTTCGTATTTTCCCGTTAGCTTAGGCGTGTGACCCATATGGGATCATATAATAAAGGCAATAAGTCCAAGACTTATAGATCATGAGCGGACTCTAGCAAGCCATCATGACCCCCAGTATTATATGACTTATGTCTGATCATTGACATACTCTTACTTTCTAGAGACAGTACCGAGATTACTGGACACAATTCCAACAATCTCCCACTTGTACTGGAATCTCTGTATTCATAATCCTTTTGTCTCAATATCTCGATTAGTCATAAGGCAAGATTAGTGTCATCCTTATAAAGCCTAATCTTGTTCATCGGACTCTGATTTGATACTGACAATCCAAACGACTCGGGAAAGTCCGTTTGAGCATGGCCATGCATTTTCCAGTATTCAAATCTCCGATTGGCCTAGAGATACTCACTCCATTTATATTGGAGGGACAAATCCCGTCTTGTTCCATCACTGTAAACTACTCATTTCATAATACACCCAATCAAGGTCCTTATAACTATCGCTTAACGACAGCATTAGACAATGATCAAAGCGCATTAGTTCATGTGCAGTCACATGCATGCGAACTCAGGTCTAAGGACTATACTCTATAGTCGTAGTAAGAATCTCTTATGACACAGATATAAATATCCTGAAGAGTTCTTATAATCGGGTCATGTCCGGTCGTATGTACCCAACATACACCTATGTACTGACTTTGATGCCGCGCATCTATGACACACTGAGACTTTGTCATAAGTCACATACCAATCTAGTCTCACACGGTTGTTGGTGTTCCAATTACAACAACCTTCGACTAGGGACAGGATGATATAAGCCATCTATCAAATATAGGGTCTCATGATCAAGCTAAATGACTTTGATGACTCAAGATCAAGTCACTTACTTCGATGACCTATAAAATGGTTCATATCATTTTGGAACGATTATTTCATCACAGTTAAAATAATCTTGAAATAATAATTTCATTAAACATCATAAAATGTTTTACAAGAACATATCAATAACTAAATAAAGCCCTTTATTAACTCCCACTGAAATTAAGACTACATCTTAATTTCACTTATCCTACAGCAACAGTCCGCGACTCGTGCTTAGGCCTAAGGAGTGGCTTCGTTAATAGATTAGCAACGTTCTCATTCGTTGAAACTTGCTGATCTACTTAACATCTCTGTCATTTATCTCACGGAATAGGTTATACCTATCCTCAAGGTGTTTGGACCTCTGATGTGCAGCTAGTCTCATCTATGCTGGGAATCACATCAAGTTCAGTGACGAACTCTTCTTTCCAAACAACCTCTTTCGCCGCTTCTCAAGCTGCGAAATGTTCAGCTTAAGTCATGGAGTCAGCAACAGTGCCTTGCACCGCCAGATAGACACAAGATATAACCGGACTGTGACCGGAAATCATCTTTGTCCGTTGGAAGCATGCCTTTCAGACTCTACCGACTCGTAGCACCTCACTTTCTCCGTAAATCAAGAACTTATCCTTAGTATTCCTCAAATACTTTAGGATATTCTTTACGGCAATCCAGTGATTCTTTGCTGGATTTGACTGGTCTTTTACTTGTCTTGCTTAACATTAAAGCAACATCAAAACAAGTACGTGTCATGGCATATATGATAGATCCAATTGCCGACGCATATGGAATCTCATCCATGCATTCAAGCTCAGCAGATATCGTAGGATACTGTTTCTTTCTTAACGTAAGCCATGTGACATTGGCATAAAACCCTTCTTGGATTGCTGAAAACGTGTAGGACTTTGTCAATTTGAGAATCCTGACATTGTCCTACCAGCTCTTTTGGATCTCTATCTTTAGATCCAAAATCCAAGAACATACGTGGCTTTACCCATGTCAATCATAAAACCAACTCCCAAGCCAGTCCTTTACTGACTGCAGCATTGGGACGTTATATCCGAGAATCAGTATGTCATCGACATACACTATGAGAAATGCAATATTGCTCCCACTTATCTTTTAGTAAACGCACAGTTCCATTTCGTTCCTGTTTAAGTCAAAACCTTGACTACTTCAACAGAACGAAGATTCCAACTCCGATATGTTTGCTTCCATCCATGAATGGATCGATGAAGCTAACTTACACAAAATGTAATTTTTTCGGAGTCCGGGCTCACTTTCGCTTCTTTGAGTTTCGCAGATTCGTCGCTTTCAATGATCATCAGATCATGCGAACTTTCAATGATCATCAGGTTCAACTAATGACGAGAATTCACTCTCGGATTAGTGACTGATTCTTTCATATCTGCGAACTTCAGGCTCCACAGGTGTAGATTCTACAGAAATCTGTAAATCCTTCCGCTGCTCTCCCTCAACAGGTTGAGCAGCCACCTGTATTTGTCGAATTTCTTCGAGTCATGCTTTTACTCCCACTGTTCTTCTTGGAAAGTATCTTCCCTTCTTGAAAACAGAATGGACGTAAAAGATAACAAGCCTTGGTTTCCCTAGGACAACCAGCGAAGTAGCTCAACTACAAATACTCAGTAAAGACGAATTTGGATCGATTCCAATCCACATTTACGTGGTGTCTTTCAACTGATATTGGTGGAACTATTTCAGCGTAAACTTAGATATTTCTAGAGCGTTATTCTTAAAGAATATCATGGAAGATTCGTGTGACTCATCTTTAATCATTTCTAATAAGATCTGATTATTTCTCACAGAAACACCTCCAGGTTTTAAGGAGAAATGAGCTGTGAAACGACTTCACACTCATTTAGATGATCACACCATCAATGACTTAAGTATTCTCACTCGTGATCTAATCCAGAGTCTCAATACTTCAGTCACTCAGATTCTATACCTCATTCTGGAACTCTTTCGACCATGTCAAAGAATTCCGACTTGTGTCTCATCAAATGAACACAGTCTTACTCACTGAAGTAATCAGTAGAGACAATGAAGTACAGGAAATTTTCTCTGGCATTACTGCTCATCGGACCACATACATGAGTATATTCAATCTCCAATAAGCGTTTGGGCCTTTCTCTAGCTCGGCTAAGATGGGCCCTTTGTCTTTTGGTCTAGTAAGCAGAATTCAAGTCTCATAAGATATCCATTCAAATGAGCCCAAAAGTCCATAACTATGGGGTTTCTGAATCCGACTTACTCTTTGACCAAAACATTTATGCCAAGAAAAATCAGGTTTAATTCATCAGATTCAAACCAATTCGGTATTTATGTTACATTTAGGCACTCTTTGGTTTAAGATATAAAACCCATTCCTTGAATAGGGTGCTACAATTAATATTTCATTAAGATCAAAAGAACAAAATTTGTCTTTTATCAAAATGAAAAACATTCAAATTCTTACAAGAAAATGAAAAACAACTCTGCTTGAAGCAGGTACATTGTAGCAATTACTTAATACAAAGCCAAGCCTTGAAGGCATCTACAAGTGAAAATCCTACGACTGAGGCAGCGTCCATAGCTCCTTCTAGATATGTAGATCCACTTGTCCTTCCTTCAACATTCTACTGTTGCTTAGGCTCTGCATATTATCACAAATATCAGTGCCACAACCAGTATCCAATACCTATAAGGTAGAACTTGAAGTAATAACATGAATACCTGAGGAAGTAGTCTCATACATCAACTTCAACTCCTCATCATCTTCCATGAATTTAATGCAATCTCTCTTCCAATGCCCTGTCTCCTTACAGTAGCAGCACTTACCAACGTAAGAGGTATCTGACTCGGGCTCAGAAGACACACGCTTGCCATGATTCAAAATCTGGACAACTTTGCCTTCACCCTTGTCAGCATTAGGTTTAGTAAACCCACCCTTCTCATTCATGAGATTATTCAGGGTACTCTTCACGTTTGGCTCAACTGTCTTGAGCATATCATGCAGTTCAGTCAGCGTCTTCGTTAAGCCTTTCTTGACATAGTTCCTTCTGAACTTATCATAGCTTGACGGCAGTGACTGTAGAATGATCTCAGTTGCCAATTCTTGGCTAACTGGATAATCCAGTTTCCTCAGGTTATCAATGTAACCCATCATTTTACTGACATGAGGACTCACTGGATGATCATTTGGTAGCTTGCAGCTAGTGAGAGACTTAACCAACTGGTATCTCTCCACTCTTATCTGCTCCTGAAATTTCAATTTCAGGCTGCTGATCATCTCCATTGGCGACTCCATGTTCTCATATTGCTTCTGCAAGTCTGAGTCCATGGTAGCCAATATCAGACCACGCACATCTACCGTATCATTATAATGCTTATTCCAAGCATCATATACTGCATGAGAAGCATTGGACCCGATCCTCACGGGGAGAGCTCTCTCAAGGACATAGTCCTTTCTCTCCTGTCTGAGGACTAGCCTCAGGTTCCGCGACCAAGTCAAGAAATTTGATCCGTTCAGCTTGTCTATCTCAAGGACAGACCGGATCGAGAAAGTGTTTTGATTGTTTGTGCTAGTCATAACTGAAATTTAAGATAAAAGAATTTTAGTTAATATGTTCAATATGATTAATCTCGCATTATACTTAATATGATTAATCTCGCATTATATTCCATAACATCAGTTACCCTCAATAGAATATAATGATTCCAAGATCCACATATAACTAAGATCAAAGTGGGCCACTGGCCGTCACCCAACCTTAGCTTATATCGGTAAGCCCTATCTCGGCTAATTATATCCGTGATATAACTCTTGGTTGTGAATCTGGGCCCGAGGCCCAATCCACTCTGATGTCTCAAGGCCCGGGACTCCCGATGGCCTAGTCAAGAAAACCAGACTATACAGTCATGTAATCACTAACGTCTGGGACTCCCAATGACATTTATGAATCACAAACCGTCTTACCCACGCAAAAGATAGACACCCTCACACTGTAAGGCCGTGTGTACGATTGAATGGGCTTCAACAGCTGACATAGACTGGACAAGACATCCAACGCTTGATATTGTTTGAGGTTTGTAGGTTTATTAAAATTTTATCCCAAAATAGAAGATTACTATTTTGGGAAACTTTCCTTTTTGGGAAACCTACTAATTTTGGAAACTTTCTAAAATTGGAAACTTCCTAAAATTGGAAACTTTCTAAAATTGGAAACTTCCTAAAATTGGAAACTTTCTAAATATAGAAATTTCCTAAAATCCAAAACATGCAAATCTAGAAACTTCTAATTTAAGAAACTTTCTAATTTCAGATTTTAAAAACAGATTAATTTAAAAACGATATTTAATTTTATATAAATAAATTTTAAATTAAATCTGAATAAAAGACTCAAATAACTGGCCAAATTGTTTTAACTTCTTGGCCCAAGGCCCAAGAATTGGTCTATGTCCAAGACATAACCCAATTGTCCAATTAAATGACATAACCGGTCTGGTTCATTAAAATTGGTCTAACCAAAATTAATTACTACGATGACCACAATTGTCAACCGGTTATTTACTAAACCGGATTTTCTCAATTTATTTGGTCCAACCAAATCAAATTAGAAAACCACTGGTTTAGGCACTAAATCCAATTTTACCACTTTGGATTTCTTATCCCGGTTTAACCAGAACTTAATAAATTTATTAAGTCTGTTTATTAAACCGTGACGATTAATTTTTAATCAAATTTTAAACCGAACCGAACCGATTGGTCACGTACCGATCACGGTCGTGACCTAGCCGCAATCGAGACGAGACATCGGCCAGCCGCAAGCAACGGGATGAGACGCGATCCGAGATCGGTCCATCTCGATCTCGCGACGATGCTTGGACGATGATCGGTCCATCTCGATGCTCGGACGGGATAGTTCGGGACGCGGGACGGTGCTGGCTTCACGCGATCGCCGAGCGATCGGGACAGCCGTATCCACGCGACGGGACGAGCCACGATCCGTGCGATCGGTCGGCCCATGATCTAGCGATCGCGGCCGAGAGATGCAGGACGAGCTCAGGTTGTGATCGGGACGAGACGCGAGCGGGTCGATCCATGCGATCGATCGATCCATGCGATCGGTTCACCTCGCATCACTCGATCCGGACAAGGTGATCCTTTGGCGATCATCATTCCGACGCATACCAATTCATATAGATTGGATCATGCGATTTCTTGTTTGTTTAGGTTTTAATTCTTTGTTTCTTAAGTGTTTTTCTTATCAGTAGATTGATTCAAAACACTTCTTAAACAATCCTAAACATGATTCTAAACAAGAAAACCTACAGAACCAATGGCTCTGATACCACTAAAGGATCGTTTAGTGTTAATCCTGATTCAGTTCTTCAGATTAAACTCACCTAAACATGCCAGATCTAGGTTCTCTTGCAGAATCATAAAGGATCTCACTTGTTACCTTGTTTTGCAGCGGAAGAAGAGGTACGGGTCAGAGATCAGCAGAACCACCAAGTGATAGCTCCTCCAAAGGCTCACACACGCACACTTCGGGAAGAGAGGCTGCTAGACCAAAAGAGAGGAGGCGCAGAGGCTTAAGAAAAACAAGAGCTAGGGCAAGTTTTATTTAATAAAACCCTTGTCCAGTTCTTATGGGCTTTTGGGCCCAATTCTCAGTTCTGATTAAATCCCTTGGATTTAATCAGGCCCTTTAGTCTCTCTAAGTACAGTAAATGCCTAGCACTTTTACCGTACTTCTGCTAAACCGTTCCTTCGTATTTTCCCGTTAGCTTAGGCGTGTGACCCATATGGGATCATATAATAAAGGCAATAAGTCCAAGACTTATAGATCATGAGCGGACTCTAGCAAGCCATCATGACCCCCAGTATTATATGACTTATGTCTGATCATTAACATACTCTTACTTTCTAGAGACAGTACCGAGATTACTGGACACAATTCCAACAATTTACCCGTCAATAATCCGTCAATTTATTACCCGTCGATAATACGTCGGTAATTACTGACGGATATCTTTTTCCGATGAAATAAACCGACAGATTTCTTTGGATTGAAATCCGTCGGAATAACCATTTCCGATGGATCTTTCCAACCCATGTTATAGTACCATCAACATCTATAGGAAAAAAAATCATTTTAATACAAGTTAACCTAAAAGAAAAAACCACAGTTTTACAATTTGGATGAGAGATTTTTCTTCTTAATTTAATAATAACGACCTGCAAACAAAACTTATCAATTAAATATTTATCTGAAACCATTCCATCATTAAATCCTTGGATTGGTTTGATGCTCAAGAGGTCATCCAAACTTGGAGGAACGAAATTCTGAGTGATTTTTGTCTCGTCAATGGTATGAATATCCTTAAAAGTTGACACACTCTGTCGTACTTTGCCCTAACGAAACCCTAAAATCATAAAAATTAAACAAGAAACCTTCTTTTTGTAAAAGAAAAAGGAAATTTCGGGCATTGTTTCCATAGACCACGGCTTGAATCCGACTTCCCTGTTGATTATAAAATATTTAATATGAGTTTTGAATAACCAAAGGTTACAAAAGAAGTACCCAATAAAAATGTTCGGATTTGTAGGTTTTATCTATACAAAAAATGAAAGTGTTATAAAGAAAGACAAATGTTTTAATTAATTAGAAGAAGAATACCTCTAATCGAATAAAATTAATTCCAAGGGAGCATCATAGTGAGTAGAATACCACGCCCTCAAAACACCACGCCCTCAAAACCTTTGCTCTAACATTCCAGCGAGTATCCCTAGAACTAATATCAGCAATTTTGTTAAATTGTGAGTTTTCAGAATCCGATGTTATATATGGATTCATTTTGTGGATATATCTTCAATATCAGAGAATGAAAACGAAGAGGTAGAAGAAGAAAGTGAAGAGTTTTTAGGTTTTTTTGGAGGAAAAAATGGTAAATATTTTAAATCGATACGAATCAATTGCAACTATCCATTAAAGTCCACTTACTCGTTTTGTGATTTTCTAGAATATTTACTAAATCCATCGTTTATAAATGAATCTTGATAGTAGTGATATATGTGTATAGTAGTAAGAAAGTCGTTAATTTGTTGTATCATAGTATGTTTTTGATTTAGTAATAATAATATAAGATAGTTTGGTTATATTTGCTAATAATTTATAATATCAAAGCTAATATTTTCTTAAACTAAATGTAAATTTCCAAAATCTTTAACATAATTTTTTGGGTAAAATAAATCTTTAATATAATTAATTATTCTTTACCAATATTTTCTTTCTAAAATACAATAACCAAATATAGTTTGTATTGAGATCAGACAAACAAACATACATTATATAGTTGCTTAAAATCCGAAAGTAAAAGTATCAAATTAAAGATACAAATGTTCAAGTTGATATAGATCACTTGATCCACACAAAAAAAGATAAAGTTTTCAATAACCAACAACTTGAGATAGACGAATTAGTTAATATAACCACGACATCAGATTTTCTTCCAGATCGTATTCATGTGGTATTGGTTTGGGAAACTTAAAAAGAAAGCAAAAACAATGTATTAATTATATGCAATATATATGCAGATAAACATAATAAATTAATGAATTGATCAAGAAAATTAACACAACTTGTTGTCGAACTCAACCCAGTCAGATTTCTCATACTGGTCATACATGATTGTTGAAAGCCTTTCTTGTTCTTTTAGCCAAGTATAGCCTAATATATAAACAATCACGAACAAACTTAATTACTACCTAATGCAATCACTCTCACCTATATATAATAAGACTTTGCACATCTTACCTGAGTGTAGTTTGACTAAGAAGCATCTGAGAATTACAAAGACATGTTTTATATGCATCGTACCTAAACCTTTTAGCCAATTCTTTCTCATTCCC